>CM076569.1:979904070-980399586 GCA_034641835.2 Pinus albicaulis
ATACAGACCAGTCAATCACATGATAAGAATCTTTAACATAATTCTTAAGTAATGACACATGGAAAACAACATATAATTTCACTATCATAGGCAGTGCAAGTTGATAAGCTACTGGTCCAGTCCTTTCAAGGATATTGAAAGGTCCACAAAACCAAGGTGCCATCTTGGCACATAATCCAATATGCAAGGATATATTCTTTGACTTGATGTGAAAGTACACATTTTCCCCAACTTGAAACTTCTTAAACAACATGTTCCTATCTGCATAGATTTTCTACTGTCGGGTGTTATCATTATATTCTTCTTTGTTACCTATATTTTGTGTTCCATTTCTTTCAAAATGTTTGTTTTGATCAATACCATGTTCACTGGATCACTCCAATTGATGGGAGTATTATAATTGTTAGTTTCAATATGTTCAGTGATCGAATGTGCTCTTTTAGTTTACTTTTTATCGGTCCTAGGTCAAAATTTCATGTTTCAAGTCAGTTTTCAAATCAACTTTTGTTCATTGAATATGTCTAGGTTTTAAATGCTACTCCCTTCAATCTATTCATGGGCATCATCATTTCAAAGGTCATGTCATCCATCAATAATATAGGGTCTGAGGTCATTCACCACACCTTCATTTAGGTCAGATTCTAGGTCTCATTTGTTTCGCCACCATAAGAGTCAATTATGTTATGAAAGAAAGCGAACAAAATATCATTTTCACCATAAAAGTCATTTGCATAGGGAGTTAGAGAAGATAGGGAAAAAAGTAAATATCTCATTTCTAATCACCATCATACTCCAAAAATACCATGGGTTGAATAAAACTAAGAAAATTTTTGCCATCACTACCTGTGCTACACTTCTAGGTGTGTTGCGCAGACACTATGCACGTGCTGCGCTTTTGGTGTTTAAGCTCCAACTCAGATCTCCAAGGTTCAAAACCACTGCAAAAGGGTTCATACACTTCCTAAAAAGTAAGTGGAAACCATCCATACCTCTCTCAAGTCAAAATTAATCAGAAAATTAGTGGTTTCCTTCATTAGGTTACCTCCACTACGTGTTGTGTAGGCATTGTGCAGGTGTTGCGCTTTTGGTGTTTTTAATATTTTTTTTATTTCAGTTGATAAAACCCTAATAAAACCATCTAAAACCTTCATATAACCTTCATACATCATACCATAAACATCTCTTATCACTCATATCCCTATTTTTTGTTGATCAGTTGTTGTCATTGATGTCAACCCAAGAAGCACCAAGGGCTACCCCCATCTTGCATGGGAATTTTTGACCTACAAAATTAATATATTTTGAGTCAATGATTTTGTGGTTTCTAATTTTTGAGATGTTTCTGTTGATATATGGCACACCACGTAATTCTTCACAGTTTGAGATATATTCATGTTTGAAGTTAGTAACCCCAGAAAATGGGCTAAAACCCCATTGGGTTGTGGCATGACACAAATAATTGGTTGTGGTCATTGAACAATCAATAATTAATAATTTCTAAGCTCATAAAATCCGTCCCATGTTCACTTGTTGAATTCCCTCTCAACCTATCATTTATATAAATTGTGATCCTCATATCCTCCTCATGTATGGATTTAGCTACTTGAAACATGTCATCATGGAATTTTCGCTATAACTTTGTTTCTATGAAGGCTCGGAAGTTGAAAATTTTATGAGGCGTAGCTGAAATCCCGAGGAAGATCACATAAAACTTTTAGATCATGGTGCACAATATTTTCGGAGATATGATATATGGAAGTTAGGGTTTTTGTAGGCTCCTGAACTTCATCTCAAAGCGATGACGTTGGGAAAATCGCCATAACTCTCTCTATGAGTATCATATTGGAATTCTGTAAAATTTGTGGATAGTGCACAGACTTTAGTGTATTTCGTATCAATTTCAGAGCCTAATGAGGAAACAGGGAGACGTGGCACGTTGTACAAGTTCGCTCTACTAAACGAACCCATAATTAGGTCATTGTGAGAGATTGGGAATAAATTTTCCTTGAAGAATCCAAATTGGCTCAGACCTGTGGAATTGGAAATAAAACTAAGAGGAATACTACAGGACTAAAAATAACATATTGGGGATCTGAAATAACAGATATCATACACCAGATTCAATATCGAGCTCCTAGAAGGCAAGGAAAAGCTAGATTATGTGTTGTCAAGGGCTGCAAAGGACCAAAATTTCTAAGGCAGAAAAGCAAAGAAAGGTGCAATAGAGGCAAGATAAAGGTAAGTATATTATGTATATTCATGTTCATATCTTAATTGCATTAGGTTCTTTGTATTCTAATTTGTTTTTTTTTTGTTTAGCACTGACATATGCTCTACAGGATGATGTAAATTTTGTTGTTATCATGTCATGGGTATTTCCTTGAAGAATTTTTGCAGGTATTATATATTCATCAAGATAAGACTCAATACATGATCTAATGTTATAAAGAGTGAGAACGGGTAGCATTACAAGAGCAGCAATCAAGGTGCAGAACAGTAGCAAGAAGTTCACCACATGAAGTCTTCAAATGGGCAGCACTGCATACAGTCATTGTAAAGGTATCTCTGTACTAAGTCATTGCAAAAGAATCATTGTAAAAATTTTATAAGTGTCTATCTGCCAAGAATTGAAGAGGTAGTGTCAGGAGGTCTAGGATCATCATTAGGTATTTGTGTAATATTTGGGGTTATGGTCTAGTGTGTCTTCTTCTTTTACATCATTCTATATCATTGTAAAGTGGACCATTTTCCCTAGTCCAGGATTTTGTTCTTCTTTTATTCTTCTATAAGGTGGTACAGTGGTGGTAGGTTGGTGCTAGGCTGCTATGTGAAGTCACCAACAGGTTCAAGCCTGTGAAAAATTCAGGGTGGTAGGGTGGTGCTAGGGTGAGTTGGAGCGTCCATCCAGTGGGAGACGGAGAAGAATTATTTTCTAGATTCTAGGAAGTTGGAGCTTTATTTTCAATTGGAGTTGAATATTAAATAATTATTAGAAAATCATTTATGTTTTTTTTTTTTTTGTCTTAGAGGGGGTTTCCACCTTAAAAACTGTGTGCATTTGTGTTCCTTTTGCTTACTGTTATAATTATACAAACAATGATAATAATTGAAGATTAAATAATTCTCTAAAAGATTAATAATAATACTAATTGAAAGGAATACTGATTCACCCCCCTCTTAGTGTTTCCAACAATTGGTACCAGAGCTTGGTTCCTTCAATAGCAGTTTAATAGTTGGAAGGAGGTCATGGAGCATACCAAGAATGGTGTACCTATTTTCAATAAAAATTATTATGCACCCTGGAAAGGAATAATGGAGGTCTATCTCTTGGCGCAAGGTTATGAATTATGGGACATTGTTCAAAATGACTTTACACCAACCGTGGATGAACAAGGTAAGAAGAATTTAGCAAATGATGAAAAATAAAAGAACATTATTATCAGTGGACTTATTGAATCTTCTTATCATAAGGTGTTGGGTTGTAAAACCACCAAAAATGTATGGGAAAATCCTGAGAATATATATGCATGTGACTCAAATGTCAAAGAAGCAAAGCTTCAAATCAACAGAGCAAAATTTGAGCAACTCGGAATGAAAGAAGATGGCAACATTGATGCATACTTCCAACTTGTTGAAGAAACAACCAACACTCTAGAAGGATTGGGAGAGCCTGTTGATGAGAAGACTATTATTATTATACGAAATATTCTTAGAACGTCACCAAGGAGACTCAACCCTAAGGTGTCGGTCTTAGAATACAGTGAAAATCTGGATAAAATCAGCAAAGAGGAATTACATGAGTTACCATAGCATATGAAATGAGACTTGAAGAAGAAGAGGGTACTTTGCATCTAGAAATTGTGTTCGTTTCATCTAATAAAACCAATAAGGACAAAAAACCTTCAAAGGAAAAGACCTGCACCTCCAAGTGTGAAGAAAAGGAAGATGATGAAGAAGGTCTTTTAGATGGAGAATATTCTTACTTTACGAGAAAAATAAAAATTCATAAGGGAAATTAAAAGGTAAACTTCTGTTGATATGTTTCGACTATGGTGAGGTTGGGAATTTCGCAACAAAATGTCCAAACAGAAGTGATGGGAACTCAAAAGGAAATAAATGCTTTAATAAATTCAAGAAGAAAGGAAAAAAGAAAAGATTCAAAAGGAAATTTCTCTAAAGAAGATAGCTCATCATCTGATGAAGACAGTGATAGTGAAGAAGAATCCAATGAGAGAGTATTTTTTATGGCCAAGCACAATAAACAAGAGGTATCAAACAACGAAAAAAAAGGGTTGACCATAGAAGAATTTTCTAAGGATGCAATCAGGCTTATAAAAGAGTTCAAGGCTGAGAAGATCTGTTCCAATACTCTTGAATAACAAGTTCAAGGTCTAAAAATTGAAGTTGAAGAACACAAATGTATTTAAGGGACACTTCAAAAGAAGTTGGAAGAAAGCAACCAATAAAGGGAAGCATTAGAAGCCAAAGTAGTCACACTACGTAAAGAAGTGAAGAAGGGAATTTTTTTCCAAAACTATGCCAATAGCTCAAGGAAATTAGAAGAAATCATCAACAATCAATGATCTTACAATGATGGAACTGGCCTCAATTAAAAGGAAGAAGAAGGACCTTCTAAAACAAAATACATTGAACCTATGAGATCTGACAAACATGTAGACTTAATTGGACAAGATTCACAAGAACAGCCTTGGAAGAAAACTCCTCGACAAAGATTTCCATCTAGGTACCAACATATTTTTCATTGCTATTGTTATTCATGTGGAAAATTTGGTGATAAAGTTGTATAATGTCGCACGTACCCTAGGAACCAATACAATTCCAGGAGATCTTTCAAATATGAACCTCTCAGGGCTCAACGAAACATCAATAGATTTTAACATTTAAGAAATAAAATGGAATGTTACAAATGTCAAAACTTTGGACACATAGCCAGAGACTGCAGACTTGAAAATCCTCCAAAATAATCTTTGAAGCCACAGAACAAACTAACATGGAAGAAGAAGAAGACAGATAATTGTGCTCTCACTCTTAAGGCTCAAAACAAAAAATATGTGTGGTATGTCGATAGTGGTTTCTCAATGCATATGACTGGAGATAGAAAGAAAGTTGTATCTCTGAAAGAGAAGAAGGATGGAACGGTATCCTTTGGAAATGATGGTTCTTCAAATGTTATAGGATCAGGTACCGTCACTCTCGAAAGCAAATATGTTCTAGCCAAGAATGTTTTATTGGTTGAAATTATGAATCACAATATTCTTAGTATTGGAAAAATGTGTGATCAAGGATACACAATTCTATTCAACTCCACAAAATGTGAAATCAGGAAAGGCAGGTATGGTAAAATTGTGGCTACAACAAGTCGAGCTCAAAATTATATATCTTCTGGATGAAGCAACTAAAGCATGTCTACTATCTAAAGAAGATGAAAGTTGGTTATGGCACAAATGAGTGGGTCACATAAATTTTGACAATCTTGTCAGGATAATAAAAAAGGAAGTAATGAGAGAAATGTTGAAAATCTCAAAACCTTCCAACACACTATGTGAGGCCTGTCAACACGGCAAGAAGACAAAAGTCAAATTTAAAACAAAAGAACACTTTGTATCACATCCATTGCAATTGATACATACTGACCTATGTTGTCCTGTGAGAACAAAAGGCTTAGATGGAGTATTATATTTCATGTTAATTATAGATTACTACACTAGGATGATAGCCATCAGTTTCCTAAACAAAAAATCTGAAGCATTTGAGTGCTTTAAGATCTACAAGAGTTGGTCGAAAATGAAAATAATTTGAAAATAAAGTGTCTAATATTAGATAATGGTGGAGAACTCACTTCTAAATTATTTCAGCAATACTATGATGAAAATTGAATAAAAAGACAATTTTCAACAACACGAACACCTCAACAAAATGGAGTTGCTAAAAGAAAGAACAAAACTGTACAGGAAATGGGTAGAACAATGTTGAAGGACTCAAAATTGGATGAAATTTTTTGGGTTCAAGAAATTGATATGGAGGTCATCATTATCAACTAAAGTCTTCTCATAAATAATTGCAACAAGACCCCATATGAACTATGGAAAGGAAAAATGGCTAATGTAAAATATTTCAGAATCTTCGAAAGAAAATTTTATATCAAAGGAGAAGATCAAAGTTGGGTAAGTTTGAATCACGTGTTGTCGAAGGTATCTTTGTTGGTTACTCGTGCAAAATAAAGGCCTATAAATGATATAATCTAAGAAGAAAACATATAGTGGAGAGCATAAATGTTACATTCTACGAATATGGTGTTCTAATGAATAATGATGAGGATCTATAATCTTTGAAACTTGAGACTGAGGCTGAAAAAGACATAGAGAAAATTCTAGAACAATAAGCAAAAATCAACCAGGAAGTAAATAATTATCATCAAGATATACCGAAACAACAACAAGAAGCTCCTCGAAAGAGAACAAAAGAGTGGATTCAAAAAAACCATCCATCAAATCAAATCATTGGTGACATAAATTAAGGTTAACAGTCTTGTTCATCATAACAAGCTCACATAACTTTTCTAGAAACCTTTGAGCCTAGTAGTTTTGAGGAAGCCAACCAGAATGAACATTGGGTACAAGCTATGAATGAAGAATTGGATCAAATCGAGAAGAATAACACTTGGGAATTAGTTCCATGACCAAAATATAAAAATTTCATTGAGACTAAATGGGTGTTCAGGAACAAATTGAATGAAGATGGACAAGTTACTAGAAACAAAGCAATATTGGTTTGCAAAGGCTATGCACAAGTGGAAGGAATTGATTTCGATGAAAAATTTGCACCAGTTTTTAGAATGGAAGCCATCTGAATGTTTCTCGCCTATGCATGTTCAATAAAAATCAAATTCTACCAAATGGATGTTAAGTCAACATTTCTGAATGGAAAATTAGAAGAAGAAGTTTACATCGAACAACCTGAAGGTTTTCTACTATTGAAAAAATAAGACTATGTTTGTAGGTTAAATAAGGCTCTATATGGTCTCAAGCAGGCTCCCAGAGCATGGTATGCTCATCTTGATGGATATCTACGTCAACAAGGGTTCAAGAAAGGTACTGTTGATAACAGTCTTTATGTACAAATAGATAAGGATAATTTAATAATCGTTGAGTATATGTGGATTGTTGTGTAACCAACTCAAAAAGAGAAGAAAAGAGATATAAACGCCTTAGAAATGAGCCACTTCGAGGGGGCAACCTCCAATACATTACATAAATGAAAAATTCTTGGATGATACAATTCACAAAACCTCCTTTCTATATATATGAGTCCATGGGGCCATAATGTAATCCTAGTGGGCCACAATGTAATCCTAGCCGACCTAACAATAATAATTTAAGGGCACAATAATAACAAAATGGGGGTTACAAGGGTACAATAATAACAATAAGGGGTTTACACTAACAATAATAAGGGGCTATACTAGTGATATAGGGACCTAACATGGATGATATAATATTTGGTAGCAATGATGATTGACTAAGTAAGAAATTTGCTACAAAGATGCAAAATGAGTTAGAGATTTCTTTACTTGGTGAACTGACATAGTTCTTAGGGCTTCAAATATCTCAGCGAGAGAAAGAAATATTTATATGTCAAGCCAAGTACATCAAGGAAATGCTCAAGAAATTCAAAATGGAATATTGCAAACCCGTCCTTACTCTGATGGTAACAAGTTGCAAATTAAGCATAGACGACTCATCTAAGGATGTGGATCAGAGGTTGTACAGATATATGATTGGTAGTCTTATATACGTAACAAACTCCCAGCCAGATGTTATGCAAAAAGTTGGACAAGTAGCACGATTCCAAGTAGCACCAAAAGAATCACATATTATTTTCGTCAAAATAATTCTTCGATATCTAAAGGGCACAGTAGAATATGGCTTGTGGTATCCCAAGGGTATCAATCTCATTATTCAAGCATTTAAAAATTCAAACTGGGCAAGAAGCATTGATGATCGTAAGAGTACTAGTGGAGAAACATTCTATCTAGGTGGTTGTCTCGTATCATGGTTGAGCAAAAAGAAAATCTCAATCTCGTTATCTACAACGGAAGCATAATACATTGCAGCGGTAGTGTAATATTCCTAAATTTTCCAATGATATTTGGAATATTAGAGTTCTTAAAAACTTAATTAAGAAAGTAAATAAAAGGTTGGAGGGACCCATAATCCTCAAAGATGAATAAAATCCACTTTTGATGTGTGTATGTGGATAGTCTAGATCTAGATCTAAAACATGGAGTAGTGGAGCAGCTCCATTAATGATAAAGAAATGGAGATCATGTCTCATTTATGAGATATATCATGGAAGATGAAACAATAAAATAATATCATGGATCTTAAATGTAAAATCATGAGGATCTTTGAAGATGTCAACTGATATCATAGTGCATACAAAGAAGATCATAAAGCACTTATGATAAGTTAGTGAAGGAAGTGATGAATTTAATGCACACATGATGGAGAGGGTGATCACCCCATGTGAACATGATGGAGGACATGGAGAAACAACACAGTCAACCATGGAGACTTATGTCCACATGTACAATGCAGTTTTGGAGTGGTCCTAGGCTATGGAAGGCTCATGATCTATATAATGAAGGTGAAGGCACAATAGAAGGCAGATTTGGATACATAGATTATTCTTTGATATGTTTAGATCTGGATTTGTCTTAGGAATTTTGTATGCATGCTTGAGTTGTTTAGCTAAGTCTTCAGTGGTGTTTAGAATAGGGTGTTTCTGAGTGGAAATCCCACCTTTACCCATGGGGGACTTCGAGTGCCTACTCTAGGAAGTTTTTCTATTGAATTGTATTCCTCATCAGGCATTGGTGCCATATTTAGAAGGTTGTTTCTAAAATTTATCTAGGAAACTAGTGGAGGATTCATCCTACCACTTTGTTCTTCACATTCAGTCTTCCAGGAGCATAAGATCTATATTTGGCACTTAGGCCATTTGTTTTTTACCTCCATGCAGCAACATTCCCTTCAAGGATTGTGTATTCCAGTCCTGTAGATCTATTGGGGGAAGAAATTTTCCAATATTTCAACTAGAAATCCTGTGAGGGACCATCTCCTCACATTGGATCTATTGTTTCTATCTTTCAGGAGTTGATTTGACATATATAGAAGTAGGCTATTGGGCCTCCCTCTCTTACAACGTAGTTTTCTAAAGCTGTTATTCATCCAACAGCTATTTTCAGTGGAGGATATTGGAGGAGCTGGATCTTGAGCTTTTAGCCCAAGGATCTAGTGAAGGGATAAATCCTTCTTGCATAGAGTTGATTGCACATCATTGCAGCCATCATATCATTAGTTCATGCAGCAGATCTGCATACCTAGTAGCTACATAGTGCAAGCCCTAAGACAGTGATTTTCTTAGATTGACAGATCTAAGAAATCCTTTTTGGGTTATCTTAGGGATCCATCATAGAGCCCGGATATAAAGTTTCATCATCATCGAAGCTCCCATACTGCCTAGATCTGACTTTCTATATTTTTGGAAGTTGCAGTCCCAAGAGTTGTAGTAAGGACAACACAATTTACCTTCCAACAGTCCAACAGTTATACAGTCCCTCTTGTGGGATCATTTTAGGGTCATTCTAGCCCATCTTTTTGGCTTGAGTGTCTCATATTTTGAGCACTGTTGTACTTTTTTTCACCTCCCATATAATAAAATGGCTCCGCTATTTCTGTGCATTATAATGTGTATTTAGATTTATTGTTTACTTTTTTGTAGTACTTATATTGTGTTTTAGTATTACTGCATTCTCCATTTTTGGATATTACAGTGGTATCAGAGCATTATCTTTGGCTCAACTTGTGAACACTTAATCTTTTGCATGAAAAGAAGAAGCATATAGATGAGATCTATCATTAAGGAGGATTGCAGTTTTGCCACTCTTCTCTTTAGATCAATGCAATATCTCTCCAAAGAGGTCAAAAAAATGAAGAGAGAAAGGCAAAAGGAGGATCCAAGAAGAATATTTGATGAAGAAGGTCCAAGCACTTCCCATCAACAACAAAGAAAACTGGAGATTCATAGATCTCCTCGTAGATCTACTATGCCCACTTTCTTTGAATAAGGTGAATGGTATAGAAATGAAGAGAGAAGAGAACCTAAGACTCATGAGACACTCAGTTTATATCTTTAAGAGTACAAAGCATAGTCTAGAGCATTCAAAGAGAATCTAACTCTCTAAAAATTCTTCAAAATCAAAGAAGAAAGAGGGTCTTATAATAGCAACAGAAGAAAGAGGCATAATAGATTCTATTTGCTTACATTTGATGGATCTTCCTCAAGCATTGTAAAGACTTGGAGGAAAGATTTAGATGCATTCTTCAGGCTACATCCCATAGTTGTAAGAGAGGTTGTTTATATTGCAGCACTTCATCTTCTTGGTGAATCCAATGATTGGTGGTTTGGTCACATGGAGCATGAAAAGGTGACTAAATATTCAGATTTACTTAACAAGTTGAGAAATAAGTTTGATGTGAGAAAACCAGAGATGTGCCCCAAAGATACATTTCCTAAGGATGAAAAGGAGGATGTAATTCTTTTCACTTTGGACAAAGAGTCACTACATTCACCACCAGCTGCAAATGTTCTTGTATACAGAGAAGAGACACTTGCATCTTTGCTAGATAGGCTTAAGATCTTGACATATACAGTCCCATGCATGATTCAAGAGATGCACGAGGAAGAGAAGGTAGATTCTAGCGTTGGTACATTAATAGAAAGCAGCCATCTCTCTTACCAACAGTTGGAGAGACCATTGTCCCGGTTGGAGGAACTATTTTGGTCTTGCGATAGGTTCCCACACATTAGTTGATCCAAGGTATGCATGCACTTTCATCTCATATTGTTTCAATACCTCTTATTGAAACTTATGGGGACATGCCATCAGGGCCATTTCATGACCAAGGATTAGAAAAACATGCTGATTTGGAGTAGCAGCATATCATTGTGAAGAGGACCCTTGAATTGATCAAGGAGGAGATGAAGAGATATCCCAGTTCATCATTTTTTAGCTACATTCAACCCTTTGAGTTGAAGTGTACAGTTTCAGAAGAAGGGATGATAATGATCCTATGTACAATGGATGGCTATGAGTTTAGCATTGTGCCTTGCCATGAGACAACATATATATCACCATGCAGATCTATAGCGATGTCACTTAGTAGCAGTGATGATGAAATGTTCCCATTATTCTTGGAGCATTCTGAAGGTAGCTTCACTCATGAAGAAATGGAGGTAAAGATGATAGAGGGTAGGCATCTTGAGATGAGGAATATTTTATCCTTTCTAGATGACACTTTCTCAATGAGCATCTCACAGCTCAAAGAGAAACTTCTACCTGCAGCAGATCAAGAAACTCAATGGTTTTGGAGGGCCATTAGTGAAAAGAGAATATCATGGAGATATCTCATTGGAGTTGCACTTCAACATTTCATGGAGTGCAAAGTTCTTCAACAGTTTGAGGAAGTTGGTTTCCTACAATGGGAGGATGCCAAGATTTTACAAAATGAGATCCATCATCCTCATTGGGATGAATGTTTGTTGATGTGGAGCAAAGGGTTTCCAAACCACTTGCAGAACTATGAGATAGGCTAGTGTTACACAGCAATTTGTCACTATCCCTGCAATCCCTCGCCCCACATATTGTAGGGTATTTCCCATGACCTGTGAGTAGTGTCATCCTCTTCAAGCACTTTCCCTACGTCATTCTATGTAAGAGCATCCTTTCTCCTATATAAGACTTTCTCAAAAATCCCATAAAAATCCATGTTTTGGCATTGGCGCGAGTAGCCAGTTCACCCCTGGTGCCAATGTGGAGGAAGTACACTAGAGGCCATGCCATCTGGTGATTTGTCCCTTTTTTTTACCCATGCCATCCTTTTTGGGAATGCTTTTAACAAACCAGAGACGGAAGTTTCCTTAAACCACCTCTAGGATGAGTCACAGGAAGTGGTCAATTGGTTCAACCACAGATCTCTCTCTTTGGGTAGTGGTTTCCTCCTCATATGGGACACTCCTAAGAGATAGGTCTCCCTTCCATGATTATAGGGATCCTAACCTCTCCCTCTCCCCCTATATAAATGAGCTTTCTCCCATCATGAAAGCTAGCTGAACAAAGAGGATTTGCGGTTGAGATGCTGAACTTGGAGAACTAAGCCATAGTTGAATACCTGCGAAGGTAGATCAAGAAGGAAGTCCATCAATGGGTCCCTTATCTCGTCTGAATTCCTCGACGAGATTTGAGACGTGCTTCACCTGAGCCCTGCTGGAGGAGACCGCAACGTCAGAGTATGGTTGTATCTCTTCTTTCTACCTTAATATAAGTGACTATTTTATGGTTCCCGTCTTATGTTTTATCTGTATTAAATGAAATATGATAGTATTCTCTGACTGATTATTAGATGTTAAATGGAATTATTATATGGTATGTGGTTGTAATTTTTTGATCGGTGTGCAAGTGTTCAAGTGCGGCAGGCAGAAGGATTATGAATTTTCTTCGATCAGGAGAGAGCAACTCTCACCATCACTATGGGCATCGACAATAACTTTGGACCACAATTAGGCCATCGTATTGCCTCCTTTTCATTCAAGCATCTAGGAACCTACACTCTATCATGATTCCTTGTTTCTAGACCCACCCTAGGGCTAGTGGGATCACCTCTGTCCGCAAAAGGGATTTACCTAAGTAACAAGTTGGCGACTCCGCTGGGGATCAGTGCGAGTTTGTCTTTCATCTATTACATCTTATTCTTGGTATTTTCTTGCTTAGCTTGCCTTTTTCGGTTGTTTTGCTGAGTCTTAGACCCTTGTTCAGCCCCATAGGATCATATATGACCTATGTTTTTCCAAAATTTTCATCTTTTCAAGGTCATCTTGATTGGCGCGGTTTCTAGCCTGACAGTCACGCCCTCTGGCGCGTGTTTCCAGTTCATCACCCGCGCCATCCCATGTCTGGTGCGGATTACAGTCAGACATTCGCGCCATTTCCTGTGGGTGCTAGGGTTTTTCCTATTTTGGAGTTTTTGGTCCATCCTGGTATCTCTGGATTTTTTCTTGGCTTGATTTGAATGCTTTGCATTTGTTTGTGATTGTGATCAGCCTTCTTCCTTCGGTTGTTTGTCCATTTCTTTCAGCATCATGGATTTAGGTATTTATAGTTATTTGACATGCTGAGCCTCCTGTAGGATTTTGGGTTTCTTGTTTTGCAGTCACCTTCATTATTTGCTTGATTACATTCAGCTCCCTAGATCAATTTTGAATGGTTTCTTTTGGTGAAATGAGTCTTGAGTGAGTCTTGTCTCTTTCATTCAGTTTTGATCCCTGTCACTCCAAGCATAGCTCACATTGCTTGTATGGGCCCATCTCAACATCTTTCTTCGATTTGAGAGATTGTGACATTAGTTTGAGTCTTAGTTTTGTTTTCTTGTGAGTTGATTGAATTATTTCGTTTTGACTCTTGCATTGGCATTCTCGAACTAGTGTGAAGATTCATTTTTCATGTTATTTAGCGCATTGTTTTCTCTATTACATTGAAAAAATCAAAAAATGCATTTTGTGCTTACGTCTTTGTTTGCATTGTAGAATTGAAAAATCTTTCGCATAACTAGAATAGGGCATTCTAGGAAAAATTTCTTGTTCTCATTAGTTTGCATCAGGTTCTGTACTGAATGCTTCTGTGTGTTCTCATTTTTTCTATCTCTTGAAAATTCCTACACCTTCTCGTAGGTAGCCCTTCATTGAACGAAATGGTATTTTAGGGCATGTAGCTTGCATTCAGGGATTTGTGAGATCCAACATTCGGTAGGACCTTGGAATTGAAACATAAATACAAGATCAACTTAAAATTTATTCAATTAACCTAAGGGAACATTGGAACTTAACGAAATATTTAGTGGTCTAAGTTAGAGACGTGTTCTGACATCTTAAAACCTAGCAGTTGTCGCTTTCCATCTGGCTTCAGAGAGCACTAGTATGGACTTGTGCTCCCTGTACCATCGAGTATATAAAGGGAGACCCCTCTAGGTTGCAATCCTTTTATCCGTAGGAAGTCGAATCTGTCACCTTGTAATCATGATACACCGAACACAGCATTCAAGGAGACTACCTGCATGTACGTCAAGTCCTTGGTTGATTTTTCTTTCATTTTATAAGCAAGGTGTATATGGCAGTTCACGGGAACCTGGTACACCCTTTTACCTAGACTACCTGGGCAGTCATTTTCGATCTATACTGACTCCATAAATTTGAAAAGATCATCGAGCACTTGTCCTTTCGCGCTCGCTTAAAACTAAAAGAGACTAGAGTCATCTTTGACTGTTTCTTGACTCTTAAAACATGAAACAACAAAATTTTGGTTTCAATGTTTTAAAATAAACTACCTACGATTACACACGCTTTAAACACTGTTTACTTGGCCTATTTTTGTTTTCCTTGGTTTTGATCCAAGAGTCTTCATTTTTTGTCTTTTTTCCTTTTCTGGTGTGCTACAGTCACAATGGTGGAACTGTCAGTTTCATCTACTAGTAGTCCTTACATGGACGATTAATCTAAAAATTCTCAGATCTTTGGCTTTGTTGAGCTTGAGCAGCCTGTCATCTCGTCAGAGTACCCCTTTGGAGAACCAGTTGAGTTCCATTAGCCTCTTTTCAACACTTAGTTTGGGTTTGGGGTCGGGGAACATTTTCCCCCTCTCACATCAGGATCACCATTTTTGGCTGCCATCATACCTCCTAGCCCCCGTACTCTTGTGCAATATCTTACGATGGATTTAGACATGGATTCATATGGTCCTAATGGTAATGAGGGTATTCCAGTTTCTGATGAACAATACCAACTTTTCTCGGAAGACATCCAACAAGAGCCTGCTCAATCTTCACCATCGGTGTCACTTCCAGTCAGATATAGGTCCTTGGGTCATATTATAGCTGGTATTGCCTCCATGGTAACATCAACTCCATCAAGGGGTCTAGTTCTCCCATCATTAGGTATGTTTCCAACAACACATATCTCGTCGTCGATGCCTTTTGTTACATCTGTTCCCAGTCGACCTACTGTCTGTGTGGCTGCTTTGGCACCGGTTGTCACTGCTCAGTCATCAGGAGTTTTGACTTCGGTAGAGACTTCGACTGCCATGGCGATCCATGACAACCTTTCTTTTGAGGAGTATCGGCTAACTATTCAGAAGCAGAGCTCCCAAACTAATTAGTCCTCTTAGTATCTCAATCGTCCTTATTTTTCTCATTATGGAGCAGACAGTACCCCGATTTATTCACTTCCATTTCACTATGATGAGCATGACAACCCTATATATTTGGCTGCTCATGAGGCTTATCAGTACATTAATGGTTTTATGCCTTTGCAACCTTCTAACCAAAAAGGACAACTCTTATAGGGAGAACCTTCGGTTCAACAAGGATATGCTTTCGGCCCGCAAGGACAACCCTTCCAGGGACAACCTTTGGCCCAGCAAGGGTATGTGTACGACCCACAAGGACAACCCTTACAAGGAAAACCTTCAATCCAGAAGGGATTGTTTTACGGCCCGCAAGGGAAACCTTACAATCCTCAAGGTCAACAGTTACCAGCTCAGCCTATGGTCCAACCAAGGTAACCTCAAGGACCAACCGGGAAACCGGTATATCAACCCGGACCTTCCTATGGTCCTGGGGGGAAAATCCATCCATCTCAAAATTTGGTGCAACTGCAATAGCCATATTTTCCAATTGGTCCAAATGTTGCACAGCCAGGGCCATCTTATGGTCCTGCCACAGGTCAACCTGGTTATCAGGCACAACCTGGCCCACCCCAACCATCAGGCCAACCTGCTCAGCAGGGACAACTTGGTGGCCCTCATCAGTGAGGTCAGCCTATTCAACCAGCACAACTTGTACAGCCTATTAACCCTACTAAGCAACCACTCTATTCTATGACATAACTAAATCAACTTGTGTGCCTGACCTTTTCGGCTCAGTAGGGCCCCACTTATCAATAGCCCGTTTGACTCCAAGGCAGTTATTTTCCTCAAGGTCAATATTGACCAGTTTACAACCCGCCTCAAGGTTCTGCTTATTACCCTCAACCGCTAGGCTATACTTATACTCCGCAGCAGAATCCATATGCTGCTCAATTGCGACCCTCATATACTTAGAATCAGTATCCTGGTTATCAACCCCCGTATCCTGGTTCTCAGCCGCCATATCAACCAAATTATCCGGCTTACACCCGTTATGGTCAAAATCCTCCACGACAAAACCAATCGGGGAAAAGTTATGCTCAAACAAGATGGAGTATGGCTATGGGTCCTTATCGAGGACCTGTTATGCCTTTTAACCCTCAATTACCTTTTCTCGCTACATTGGAGCTACCAAATGTGTCCAAATTGACAAATGATCCCATTCTTCATAATCCTTTTTGGCCTCCAGTTCTGACGAAGGTTCCAGATGATTATCCCAAGTTTGAGGGAAATTATGGAGAAGACCCCCAAGCACACGTCATGACATACCATTAATGGTGTTCTTCTAATTCTTGGGTGGACGACTCTATTCAGCTTTGTCTTTTCCAGTGCACTCTTATCGGCATTGCTGCTAAGTGGTATATCAAACTGCCTCCTGGCATCTTTCAAGATTTCAATACTCTTTCTATGGCATTCCTGACTCATTTCCAGTTGTCGATTCATTATGAATTTGGGATGCATCTCCTCACATCCTTGAAACAGGACTGGGCTACCCATATCTTGGACCACATTCATGAATGGAGATGACATCATCGCCTGATTAAGTTTGAAATTCCTGATCAACTTCTTACTCATTGGTTCACTACCTCTTTTGTCAACCAGATTGCAAAGGACATCGCCATGGGGGCATGTGTAACTGAGGAACAAGCCATCGCTTGTGCCTAGTACCTTGATTTAGTTTACTCTCAATCAGGCATTTTGTATGAAATCTTGACTGAAGCCCCACGACTTGGGACCTCTAAAGCATCAGCTACCCCATTAGTTGACGACGTTATTGGTTCCATGTCTTAGACTTCACGCAAGTCTTCCAATGGGAAGCAGAAATCAAATTCTTCCAATACTTATGCTCCTTAGGCTACCCCAGATTCTGGTAAAACCTCGGAGGTCAACGTCGTTTAGGAAAATCTTGTAGACAAGGCTTCTAAAAGGAAAAATAAGGGCAAAGGCAAGGCCAAAGCCGATGCCCCGAAACCAAAATCATCTAAACCTTGTGTTGATGATGGTTCACAGCAAAAGCCGAAGTATCCCTGTCTCATTTGTGAAGATGATCACTACAGTAAGGATTGTCCTCGACGATCCAAGGTTATTCAACTGCTTAAAGGCACTAAGGGAACCCCGATAGTCCTTATAGAACCTTTCCCATCTTAGCAGAACCAGATGGTCGATCAATCGGCACCATCTGCATCATTTGGCTCTCAAGTTTTCATGATGAACAATTCTGCACCTATTTCCATCGCTACTCGGTCGAAGGATTATGCCAGATCATGCCAGGCAGCCGGGAAAGAGATCATTGATGGTCCTCCTCCCCCACCTGCCTATGGTCCCCTTGAAATTTAGAAGCCCAGTGCTGAACCCGTTATACGACCACCTTCTGAAGGTGTTCTCAAGAAATATTCTTATAATCCTAACGCCCGTGCTGCTCAGCATTACAGTATTGTTGAGGATTTAACATAGGCACCTTCTGCGATGTCCATGTTAGAAGTTCTCTATAGTTGTCTGTCTCAATGGAAATAATTATTATCTGCGATCGGCGGGATCGATCTTGCTGATTCTAGCCTTCTCTCTTTTGATCTATAGAATTTCGTCCCCCAACTTCCGCACCAAATTGGACTTTTTATACAAGTCGGTATCAACAGTCTCAACATCCATAGAGCCATAGTGGATGAAGGTGCATCTACCTGCGTCATGTCATCTGCTTGTTGGAAGGCTATTGGATCTCTAGCCCTGAATTAGTCACCCAATTCCCTTGAGGAATTCGACGGAAGGGAATCAAAACCCTTGGGTGTTCTCGCTAGCTTTCTGATTACATTGCAAGGAAAGACAGTCAACATTGAAGTAGAAGTCATTGATGCTAAACTCAATTACAATCTTCTACTCGGTCGTAGTTGGAATCACACCATGTTGTGTGTTCCGTCCACCCTCTTTCAACTTCTAAAGTTTCCTCACGAGGGAAATTTTTTTACTGTCGATCAGTTGTCATTCTTTACCTCATCTTCTGAGAACAATGTGCCATACATGCATTAGATTCCTGATCCCCCTGACAGCATAGGGCCGGGTATTTTCAAATATCCCACTCTCATGGGTATTTTTCCTTTTCCACCACCAAATACCATTGAAGTCAATATGGTCTCTCAGTCAGATGACCCTTGGATCATCCCTTCTTCTAAACAGGTTGATTCGTTTGGATATTCAATGCCACTTAGTCCAATCGAAATCAATTATCGTGAGATTACAGCTGAATCTGATTCTCCCCCTCCTGAAGCTGCTCCTTTGAGCATGTCTCTCGATGTATATTCTCAATCCCCCTGGCTCGGTGATGAGGATTCGCCGGATCCTTTGAAAGAAGTGTTTCCATCTAACGAGGCTATCATGGAAACCATATCTCTCGAGGATCTACCGTGGAGCGATGGGCATCATCGTTCCTCGTTTATGCCCTACCTCGGGGCCATGTCTAATTGTCTTGAGCATTTTGCATCCCAAGTTCCTTCTCTGCCACTTCAAACGCCTATTTTAACTCATGAAGTCTTTTCAGAGGGTAACTTGGAGAACAATACTCAAATGAGGACTATTGACATTTCTGTTAAACCAGGGATTGTCGAGAACATCCATGTGGGAGTCACTTGCTCTTCCGAGGAAGTCCAAGTGTACTCTAACCTCTTTTGCAAATTCCATGATGTTTTCGCTTAGTCTTATGAGGAGATGCCTGGAATCAACCCCAGTATTGTGGTGCACAATATTCCCACCTACCCAGGTGCGAAACCTATTCACCAGCGTCTTCATCCTGTTCATCCTTAGAAAGCCACCACTATCAAAGGTGAAGTTGAAAAACTTCTTAAAGTAGGTTTCATTTATCTGATTCCCCTGATTGAATGGGTTTTTAACATTGTTCCTATGGATAAGAAGCAGGGTGCCATTCGTGTTTGTGTGGATTATCATGATATCAATTGGGCCTATCCTAAGGATAACTATCCCACCTCGTTTATCGATTAGATCATTGACGATTGCGCGAGGAGTGAAATCTTCTCCCTTATGGATGGTTTTTCTGGCTATAACTAGATTAACATTCTCCCGTCAGATCAAAACAAGACCTCTTTTATTTGTCCATGGAGAACGTTCACTTATAAGAAACTCCCTTTCGGATTGAAGAATGTTGGGGCTATGTTCCAGCACGCGATGTCCTATGCTTTTCATGATATTCGGCATATTTTCCAACCATACCTGAATGACCTTCCAACTCATTTAGCTACGCGGAAAGACCACCTGGAACATCTCCATCAAATCTTTCTTCGTTGTAGATGCTACAAAATTAGGCTCAATCCGCATAAATGTGCCTTCTGCGTTGACTCCGGTAGACTCTTAAGGTTTATCGTATCTAAAGATGGAATTCGCCTTGACCCTCTTAAGGTTGAGGCTATTGTCAATCTCCCTTCTCTGTCCTCATTACACTAGCTCCAGAGTCTCCAAGGGAAAGCCAATTTCCTACGTCATTTTATCCCGAACTACGCTGAAGTAGCCAAAGTATTTACGTGAATTTTAAAGAAGGACATCCATTTTTGTTGGGATGAGATTGCTCAATAGTATTTTGATAGAATTAAGACGTTTCTTGTCAACTCTCCTCTATTGCGTCCTCTGAATTACCATCATTATTTCACCCTCTACCTAGCTGTCACCTTTAGTACGACCGCCATGGCATTGGTCCAAGATGATGATGACAGTAATGAGCATGTTATTTACTACTTGTCTCAGAACCTTCTCGACCATGAAACACGCTACGCACATGTCGAGAAGTTAGCATTGGCTGTAGTCTAGGCCATCCAACATTTTCGTCATTACATTATTTTACGCACGGTGACCATGATTTCTGATTGTAACCCCATGACTTATATTCTGTCACAGTAGTTATTGGGGGGAAAATACTCGAAGTGGATCATTATCCTTGAAGAGTTTGATTTGGAGTTCACTAACGCCAAATCAAAGAAATCACTCATTTTCGTTGATTTGATTTGTTCTCTCCCCACTGATTCTGCTCCTTCTTCCTCCGAAGATCATATTCCGGACGAAACTCTCTTCCTGATCAGCACCCTCGATCCGTGGTATGGTGATATCACCATCTACCTCCAAATGTCTACTTTCAGGTTTGACTTAACGAAAGATGCCTGATGATGCATTCAGCATCAATCACAATCTTATCTTATTGTTGGAGATACCCTTTATCAGGTCGGAGTCGATTTTGTATTCCGTTGATGTCTGACCCTCGAGGAAGTGGAGAAAGTTTTAAATGACTTCCATAGTGGCACCTGTGGTGGTCACATGTCTGGTTATGCCACTGTACAGAAGATCCTTCGTGCTGGCTACTTTTGGCCCACCATTTTTAAATATTGCATGGTTACAATACGTAAATGCCATGAGTGCCAAATTTATCAATGCAAGATGCGTGCGCCTCCTGTTCCTTTGCACCTTGTCATTACCGTAGGCCATTTTTCTAGATGGGGCATAGATTTTATGACGTGTAACCCTCATTCGGCTAGGGGGCATGCCTATATCATTGTTGTCATTGATTATTTCATGAAATGGGCCGAAGAAATGCCTACACTGGCTGCGGTGTTGGGAAAAATACTGAGAAGGGGGGGTGAATCAGTATTTAGATCTGACTGAAAGATTTTTATCAAAGATCTTATTTAATCCTTTACTTAGATTATTGCATCATTCATTAAGCAGTAAACATGTGCAGTAATAAAAAATAAGCCATCACACACATGAACACAAGTATTTAAGGTGGAAACCCAATTTGGTAGAAAACCACCGCTACTGTCGTCTCTGTCTTCAATATTTATTATAAAGAAAACTTCTTACAATTTTTGTGTTGGCGCAGACTTCTACCAACACGCAGGCACCCACCTGCAGAAGGCTACAACCTTCTCTCATTCTCCAGTTACTACTGGAAGGGAGCTCCAACCCCCTGATTTTAACACCAGCTTGTACTAGCAGAAAGCTTCCACTTTCATGCTGAGGAATTCAACCCTCAGATCCACCAAATTTCTTCAATTTCTTCATCAGACTTGCGTCAGGTCTTCATTATTTCTTTGTAGATCTTCCTAGAGAATCATAATTTCTAGATCTAGAGATCTTGAACCTTCATCAACTCCATAGGTGCATCATAGATTCAGCTTTATCAGAAAACAGAGTTCAATCATGCAAATATCTCTTAAAGAGATTTATTCATTAACAACCCCTCCACATGCACACGTTGTACTATCATCCTATTCTCCTTATATAGTTTTTTCCTTTATTAATACCATGAGTCAAAACCACCCAACCGCTGATGGTATTCCTAGATGGGATCAATTAGATAATTCAACGGGGCCTACCCAAGCCCCAAACAATTTCTTATTGTTCCAATTATATAATTAATCTAAGACTTTTTAATATCTCAATCTGAGATTGAGATATTAATCCAATTCCTCCTTTAGTTATGAACTCCCCAAGACATATATATACATCGATCCCTATTTTATGTGTTCGTGAGATCAAGGCATATATCAACCCACGTTCATTACATCACATGTTTCATATTTCGCCAACTTCATATATTCAACATCCTCTATTAACCCCGCAAACCTTAGTTTAAAAGGTCCCAATTAATATAATTTAGAACCGGCCCCACATATATAATCAATGATCCAATCACATACTCACATCGTACCATGGTTATCCATCGTGCACCTTCCTCATACGGCCACCGTCTGATGGCTCCCCTCTAGATTGACGACGCACAACAATATCACGCGGCTTCCTTGGTCGGACATTAACGCGCAATGGCGTGCAGTGGAGGTGGTTTTCAAAAGTTGCTCGGGGACACGCGTCGGTCGATCTATGGAATCACTCCCAACCTCTTGAATACCGCTTGCCCGTCAAAAGCGGTGGGATGAAAACTAGAAACTGCCTGTACTATTCCTCCTTCAAGATTCGGCCCTTCTACTCCAGGTTCCGTCACGCTTCCTTTTGTTATGATCCATAACTTCCCTTCCAGGTTCCATTCGTAATTCCGAAGTGTTGTTCCAACGAAAGTTCGACGGCCTATACTCACATAATTAAGTCACCGAGTTTCATGTTGGTTGCAGGGATTCACAATTCCTTCATCAAGAACACGTTCATATATTACACTTTCTCAATTCAATAAAGGCACATACAATACCAAGATCAATCCCTAACATTGATCCAATTTACCTTCAGTCTTATATTCAACAAATGTATATAACTCCATTTTCTACCAGTTTGGGATACACTGTTGACCGTATTAGCATCGATTCCTCTAACTACATATAGAGCACCATTAATCCCCTCACAGGGTTTCTTACTTATCACAGATTTCAATTATCCTCCATTAGGATGCATGAATTAAATCCATAGGGACTCAAATATCCTTCCTATTGAATTCAATTGTCTCTGCTCCTTGACTGATAGTGTTCTCTATAAATGCATTCTTCCTCTGTTATTTTCTGCAGACCTTTTTTCTCTGTTACATTTCTTTTCTCTGTTCCTAGTTACTGTTTCAGATGCTCCTTCTTTGACAATTCCTTTGCCATCAATGACAACATTTCCAACAATCTCCCCCTTTGGAATTGATGGCAATACTCTTCCTTTGTTTGTCTTATAGAAGCCCCCCCTTTGTTTTGATTTTCCTCCCCCTTTGACATCAATGGCAAAGGATATATCAAGATCCTTTGTACTGACAATACCATGCTCCCCCTGAGATCATGCCGCTTCTTTAAACATAATATTCAATGAAAGAACCGAAATGACTTATACAATCAAGATCAAAAATTCTCAAGCATGAAATCACACAACAACAAATAATCAAAGTGCCAACAATGCATCCTTTCCATATGACCAATGCTCCCCCTTAACCTGTGCATCCAGAGTTACCCAACAACACCGCATCTATGCTGACCCAGAAAATTTTTGTCCGCAATTACCCATACGCGGTTTTTTTTTTGTGTATAAACTTGTGTATATACGTGTCTGTCCTGCAATAAATCCACATATCCAATTTTAATCTTCTGTATTTAAGTAGATCTGATCTTTTTCATGGCAGAGACTACTCCCAGCTTCTGTCTGAGATATTCGAACGCTTCCCTAGGTAAAGGTTTGGTAAATATATCAGCAACTTGTTCTCTGGAGGGAACATACTCCAACTTCACCTTTTGTTCAAGCACTTGTTCACGTAAGAAGTGATACTTGATGGGAATGTGCTTGGTCTTGGAATGCATAACAAGATTCTTTGAGATACTAATGGCACTTGTATTATCACACATAATGGAAATAGGAAGTGAACATTTGATTTGAATGTCTTGTAAGGTTTGCATCATCCAAAGAAGTTGAGTGCAACATGATGCGGCAGCCACATATTCTGCTTCTGTTGTAGATAAGGCAATAGAGCTTTGCTTCTTGTTGAACCAAGATACTAACCGGGGCCCCATATAGAATGCACCACCACTAGTGCTTTTCCAATCATCAACACTACCAACCCAATCTACATTAGTGTATGCATGAAGAGTAATATCAACATTCTTTGGATACCATAGTCCAAAGTCTTGAGTTCCTTGTAGATATTTGAATATTATTTTCACGGCCTGAAGGTGAGACTCTTTTGGATTAGCTTGGAATCGTCCAACAATCCCAACTGCATGCATGATGTCTGGTCTTGTCCCAGTGAGATAAAGTAGACTTCCTATCATAGATCTGTATTCTGGTTGATTCACCATGGGGGAATCATCATTAGAACTGAGATTACATCTGGTTATCATTGGTGTACTTACAGGTTTGCAATCTTCCATGCCATACTTCTTCAAGATTTTCTTAAGATATTTTTCTTGTGATAAGAATATGCCATCTGTTTCTTGTTTCACTTGCAAGCCAAGAAAGAATGTTAGTTCCCCAAGTAAATACATTTCAAATTATTTCTACATATCAAAAGCAAATTTCTGACTCATAGACTCTTCATTACTTCCAAAAATGATATCGTCAACATATACAACCACAATCAATAGTTTATCATTTTTAGTTTTTGTGTATAAGTTGCTATCAGCAGACCCCTTTGAAAAACCTTGTTGATGAAGATATTTGTCAAGATGATAGTACCATGCCCTTGGAGCTTGTTTGAGACCATATAGAGCCTTTTTAAGTCTACAAATTTTTTTTTCATCATTTCCCAAAATGAATCCTTCTGGTTGTTCTATATAAACTTCTTCTTCTAGATCACCATTGAGAAAAGAAGATTTAACATCCATTTGATAAACTTTGATTTTTTGGAAGCTTGAAAAAGCAAGAAACATTCTTATGGCTTCAAGTCTAGCTACAGGGGAAAATTTTTCTTCAAAGTCTATACCTTCTTGTTGAGCATACCCCTTGCAAACAAGTCTAGCTTTATTTCTTATAACATCCCCATTCTCATTTAACTTATCTTTGAATATACATTTAGTTCCAATGACATTTTTGTCATGAGGTCTTGGTACTAATTCCCAAGTGTGATTCTTTTCAATTTGATCAAGCTCCTCATTCATGGCTTGAATCCAACATTCATCTTTGCTGGCTTGATTGAAATTTTTTGGTTCAATAGTGGATAGAAATTCCAGATAGCTAGAAGATCCCACAAGGGTCCTTGTTTGTACACCTGATCCCTTTTCTCCCAAAATTTGAGATTCTAGATGATTCTTTTGAACATATCTGGATGGATATTTTTCAGATAAATCATCCTTGGGTTCTTCATTGGGTTCACTGTCTATATCATTCCTATTTGATGTAGAAGGATATATGTCATCATCGTCTTCATATGTTGTTTGTTTTTATTCTTTTGTAGCTGCAGGAGACTCATCAGTAATAACATCAATACATTCAAAAATCTTCCGAAGTCTTTTATTGTAACATTTATATGCCCTACTCCTAGAGGAGTAACCAAGAAATATTCCTTCATCTGCTCTAGGTTCAAACTTGCCAAGTTTTTCATCATTATTTTTGATAAATAATTTGCTCCCAAAGACTCTAAAGTGCTTCACAGTGGGAGGATTACCATACCATAGTTCATATGGATTTTTATCACTATTTACACGGACATGTGCCTTGTTAAGAATATTTATCGTTGTATGTGCTGCTTCTCCCCAAAATGTGTCAGGTGTTCCGAAATCATCAAGCATAGCTCTAGCCATTTGTTGAACTATTCTATTCATTCTTTCTGCTACGCCATTTTGTTGTGAAGTGCCAGCTACAGAAAACTATCTTTTTATGCCATGTTCACAAAATTCAAGGAATTCATCTGATGTATATTCTCCTCCTCGATCAGATCTAAGACACTTGATTTTTAGATCTAATTCATTTTCAACCAGTGCTTTGAAGATCTGAAATTTCTCAAATGCTTCATCTTTTTGTTTAATCAACCCAATCCAACGCATTCTAGAGAAATCATCAATAAATAAGATATAGTATTGTTCACCACGTGGTGAATTTTTCTTCACAGGTCCACATATGTCAGTATGAATGAGTTCAAGAGGCTTACTTGATGAACCTTCCTTGGCATTAAATTGCACTCTGGTTTTCTTACCGAATTGGCAAGATTTGCATATGATACTTTCAGGTGGTGTAATATTGGGAAGATCACGAATAGCTTTAAGTCTGCTTGATTTGTTGATTTGAGAGAAGCTCAGATGCCCCAACCTTCTATGCCATAGCCATTTTTCTGAATATTTACTCATGTAACATTGTTCTTTGCAGTTCTTTAATACATACAGGTTGCTTGGAGTTATGTTTCCTTTTATAATTGTTTTACCTGTATCAAGATCACGTACCACACATTCTTTTGAACTAAAGACAACTTCAGTTCCTTGATCACACATTTGACTTACACTTAACAGGTTATGCTTTAATCCATTCACATACATGACATTATTAGCTTTCACCTTTTATTTTAGAAATACAGATCCTTTTTACTTAATGACAGCAGGAGTGTCATTTCCAAATGTAACATTCTTTTCTTTTTCTAGAGCACTATATGCAAGAATTTTGTTTCTGTCACCTGTCATGTGTTTTGAGCATCCACTATCAATGTACCATTGATTTTATTCTCCTTATGTAAATAAATCTATGCCACAATTTTCAACCTGTAATTCCTTCTTTTTCCATACTTTGGAGCTTGAAGGAAGATACTCTTTTGGCTGGACATTGCTCCTGCATTCAGATTCTTCATGGCCAAATTTATTGCAATAAGCACATTCAACTTCATTTTGAAGAGGAGAAAAGTTGTTATATGTATTCTTCTTTGTTCCAATATCAATCCTTTTCTTTCTTGCTTCTCTTGTCATGATGGTTTTATATGCAACACATTGAACAACTTTATGACCAAAATTGTGACATGAGAAACATTGTCCATTGAAGAAGAAATTTCTGCGATCATGAAATATTCTACTTGAATTTACCTATTGGTTGGTGTTTCTTTGAAAGGTATTCTTGTTAGTTTTCTTTGAATTGAGATGGTCATGCTTTACCTGTGAAGATTCTTTATTCCCTTGCTGAGTGGCAGAATGTTGTATACTGGCTGTAGTTGCTTTTAGATAATTTGGTGCTGAAGTCTGAGAAGATTCTCCGATATATCCAAGACCTATCTTTATAAAAGGAGAACGTTGTACCTTGATAATCTCATCTAAGGTTTCAGATCCTTTAGAAAATCTAAGATTCAAAGTCTTTACTTTCTCAATTTCTTTTCTTAGACTTACTATTTCACATTCTAATTTCTCATTATGTTTCTCCTTTTCTTGAAGCTAGTTTTTCAGAGTTTCTATGGATATTTTACTTTCTTCTAAGCATATTTTGAGTTGATTGATTTCATCAAGAAAATAATTGTCCTCTAAAGCATCCATATAAGTATTCTTTTCTTCTCTAGACTCTTTTTCAAATGCCATGAGAAGTCTAAGATCTTGTTCACATTCTTCCTCACTGTCTGATAATCCATCATTGTCTTCATGAGTATAGTAACTTTTTCTAGTGCTAAACCGATTCTTATTCTTTCTTGCTACTTCCTTTCCTTTTTCATGTGTTTCTTTGTGAGGACACTTAGCAACATAATGACCAACTCTTCCACAAGCAAAACATTTGAAAGGAAGCTTACCTTTGAACCGTCCTATACCAAGTTGGAGTTTCTTTACAAAATTTATCTCATCTTCTTCTGAGATATACCCTGATCTTTCTGTCTCTTGTACTTCTTTCCCTTTTGTAGAAGCTCTAAAGACGGCTTCTTTGACTTCAGATGGTCCTCCTCTTCTCATTTCATATGCAGTTAGTATGCCATGAAGTTGCACCACAGTAAGATTTTGAAGATCCTGCTTTTCTTCAAGAGAAGAAACTTTTGACTCAATTTTTGTCGTTAGTGATCTTAAAACTTTCTCAACCAAGGTAGATTTGGTTATTGTTTCTCCCAGATTTCTCATACGATTTACAATATCATCAAGACATAAAAATAAATTGGCAATGCTCTCCTCATTATGCATTTTTAGGTTCTCATATTGAATTCTGAGAGTTTGGAGTTTAGCACTTTTTACCTTTGCATCACCTTCATAACTTAGAATGATTTTGTCCCATATTGCCTTTGTTGTATTCAGCTGCATGAATTTGACAAATTCTGATTCAGTTAGACTTCCCAATAGAGCATTAACCACCTTTGCATTTGTTTCATAATTCTTTCTTTCTGTTGGATCTGTTGGTACTGCGGCTGGATATTGATATCCTACTTCAAAAATAGCCCATACATCTGCACCCAGAGACTGGAGATAGGATGTCATCCTTGTTTTCCAGAAGATTAAATTATTTCCGTTAAAGAGCGGAGGCCTGACAGATGCTATTCCATCTTGATTGCTCATCTTGATTGATCTTCCTTCTGGCGGCTGGGTGGAAAGACAGAAACTTCAAACCAATTCTGTTGGGAAAAGGCTTGCCACTAAGAGGGGGGGGGGGGTGGTCCGATTATTTATATCTGACTGAATTTTTTTTATCAGAGATCTTATTTAATCCTTTACTTAGAATATTGCATCATTCCTTAAGCAGTAAACATGTGCAGTAATAAAAAATAAGCCATAACACACATGAACACCAATTTTTAAGGTGGAAACCCAATTTGGGAGAAAACCACCGCTGTTGTCGTCTCTGTCTTAAATATTTATTATAAAGAAAACTTCTTACAATTTTTGTGTTGGCGCAGACTTATACCAACATGCAGGCACCCACCTGCAGAAGGCTACAACCTTCTCTCGTTCTCCAGTTACTACTGGAAGGGAGCTCCAACCGCCTGATTTTAACACCAGCTTGTACTAGCAGAAAACTTTCGCTTTCATGCTGAGGAATTCAACCCTCAGATCCACCAAATTTCTTCAATTTCTTCATCAGACTTGCATCAAGTCTTCATTATTTCTTTGCAGATCTTCCTAGAGATTCATCATTTATAGATCTAGAGATCTTGAACCTTCATCAACTCCATAGGTGCATCATAGATTCAGCTTTATCAGAAAACAGAGTTCAATCATGCAGATATCTCTTAAAGAGATTTATTCATTAACAACCCCTCCACATGCACACGTTGTACTATCATCCTCTTCTCCTTATATAGTGTTTTCCTTTATTAATACCATGAGTCAAAACCACCCAACCGCTGATGGTATTCATGGACGGGATCAATTAGATAATTCAGCGGGGTCTACCCAAGCCCCAAATAATTTCTTATTGTTCCAATTAGATAATTAATCTAAGACTTTTTAATATCTCAATCTGAGATTGAGATATTAATCCAATTCCTCCTTTAGTTATGAACTCCCCAAGACATATATATACATTGATCCCTAGTTTATGTGTTCGTGATATCAACGCATATATCAACCCACGTTCATTACATCACATGTTTCATATTTCGCCAACTTCATATATTCAACATCCTCTATTAACCCTGCAAAACTTAGTTTAAAAGGTCCCAATTAATATAATTTAGAACCGGCCCCACATATATAATCAATGATCCAATCACATACTCGCACCGTACTGTGGTTATCCATCATGCACCTTCCTCATACGGCCACTGTCCGATGGCTCCCCTCCAGATAGACAGCGCACAACAATATCGCGTAGCTTCCTTGGTCAGACATTAACGCGCGATGGCATGCATTGGAGGCATTTTTCAAAAGTCGCTTGGGGAGACGGGTTGGTCGATCTATGGAATCGCTCCCAACCTCTTGAATACCGCTTGCCCATCAAAAGCGGTGCGATGAAAACTGGAAACCGCCTATACTGTTCCTCCTTCGGGATTTCGCCCTTCTACTCCAGGTTCCGTCGCGCTTCCTTTTGTTATGATCCACCACTTCCCTTCCAAGTTCCATTCGTAATTCCGAAGTGCTGTTCCAATGAAATTTTGACGGCCTATACACACATAATTCAGTCATCGAGTTCTGTGTTGGTTGCAGAATTCACAATTACTTCATCAAGAACATGTTCAGATATTACACTTGCTCAATTCAATAAAGGCACAGACAATACCGAGATCAATCCCCAACATTGATCCAATTTACCTTCAGTCTTATATTCAAAGAATGTATATAACTCCATTGTCTACCAGTTTGGGATACACTGTCAACCGTATTAGCATCGGTTCCTCTAAATACATACAGAGCACCATTAATCCCCTCACAGGGTTTCTTACTTATCACAGATTTCAATTATCCTCCATCAGGATGCATGAATTAAATCCATAGGGACTCAAATATCCTTCCTACTGAATTCAATGGTCTCTTCTCCTTGACTGATACTATTCTCTGTAAATGCACTCTTCCTCTGTTCTTTTCTACAGAACTTTGTTCTCTGTTACATTTCTTTTCTTTGTTCCTAGTTACTATTTCAGATGCTCCTTCTTTGACAATTCCTTTGCCATCAATGACAACATTTCCAACATGCAAACGAAAAGACAGTGACACAATTCATTTTCAATCATGTTATTACTTGGTTTGGTGTTCCTCAGGCCATCGTCACTGATCATGGTTCTCATTTTCAAGATTATATGATGGCGGAGTTGACATCTAAGTTGGGCCTGCATCACAACAAGTCAAGGCCTTACTATCCTCAAGCTAATGGCTAGGTTGAAGCTGTCAACAAAGTCCTTGTTACAATGCTTCAACTAACAATTGGGATCCATAAATCAAATTGGCATCTCATGTTGTTCTTATCTCTTTGGGCTTAAAGAACGTCAGTTAAGAATGCGACTAGATTTACCCCGTTTCAGTTGGTATACGGTCTGGAAGCCACTCTTCCGATTGAATGTGAAATTCCTTCACTTAAATTAGCTGTGGAATTACTTCCTGATACTTTGCCTGAAGAATAACGTCTTCTCTACTTAGAGAGATTGGATGAAACTCATCGCTTCGCTACCTTGGTCATCGAAGCATAAAAGAAGCGAGTCAAAGCCCATTTTGACGAAATAGTTTCCCCTTTTTCTTTCATTGAAAGCGATCTCGTTCTCCTATATGACCAAGCTCATGAAAAGCTGGGGGCAGGCAAATTCCAACCCATGTGGCATGGGCCCTACATTGTTAAACATGTGTTACAAAATGGGGCTTATGAGATTATTGACTATGAAGGTTGTCCTTTATTGCAGCCCAGAAATGGGTTGTATCTGAAAAAATATTATGCTTGAAACATTTACGTGTGATATGTGTACATAGGTGATTGTTTTAATTTTGTGTGCATGCTTTGGTTTGATGTGCTTTGTTAACTTTTTTCCTCTTATTGGGTCTTGTTTTCGATGAATATGTCCATTTTCCCTTATGTCCGTTTCGCAGATGGTGCTTCCCGCAGTACCATGAACTTGTCTTCGATAGCCTGGGTAATTTATGATCCTTTTGGTGAGTTGATTAACTTACAAGGTATTTGTCTAGGACTAGCTACAAACAATGTCATTGAATATAGTGCGGTTTTGGAACTATTAACCGAAGAAGTCAACCTCGACATACGCACATTTATTGTGAAGTTGGATTCACAACTTGTTCTTCTTCAACTAAACTGTCATTATTTGGTGCAAAACCCAAACATTTTAAGATTTTATTTGCGTATTCATTTACTTGAAAGAAATTTTGATTTCATTACATATCAACATATACCAAGACAAATGAATACATTAACAGATGCAATAGCTAACATTGTGCTAGATAGACATTTGTGCAATTTATAAAAAACATCATCATATATACATAGACCCAGGTAGAAAATAGATGTATATATATATATCGTTTGTTTGCAATGTGTGCATCATAAAACCCACAAAAAATAATATATGTTTGTTTCAGTTACATCGTGGGACAACATGTCTCTCAAAATGTGCAGAAATAAATCCAAAGTGCCTAATCTGCGTGGTGCTCATGATAGCATGTCACCGCCCGTACCAACCGCCTTAGCAAGCGGTGTATATGACTCAGCACCCCTACAGTATGCCTCTAATAGGCTCGAGGCACATCATCCAAGTGAGCATAGTCTGGGATCCCACGGGTGATCCCCTCCTGTTGGAACAGGGTCTCCCACAAGCTGCGAAACTGGTCCATTTTGAATATTTTTTATTAGATTTAATCTAGCGCAGGGGTTTTGGGGCAGGTCAAAGCCTCGAAATCATTGTAATGTGTAAAAGGGTAAACCAGGGGTCCGAAAACCATAGTTTACAAACCATAGGAAAGTCTAGGCTAGATTGCTATAAATAGAGGCACATTTTATATTGTAAAGGATAGGAAATGATGAGCTATTGATGCGAACTATGGTTTAAGCTATCTGTTTGGGTTTTGGGGAAAGGACTCCTACTGGCTGTGTGCACGAAGATCCAAGTCCACCTATGTGCAGACCCTATTGCTGTGTGTGCAGGTTGGGAAGGGAATTGTAAGGAATGATTGATGAATGAATGAATAAAGAAGGATTGACAAAGAACCGAATCTGTGAGTACTCTTGTGCGAATCATTGATAATCACTGCACTGTGTATTTTCTGTGTTTAAGATGCGAAGATATGTGTAAGTGTGTTTTCGGTATCTGGATTGGTTCTGTTCTATTTTGTTCTGTTTATGTAATGTTGTGTTACTGTCATAAAGGCATATAATAATAGATCTAGCGCACGTGGATGCGAATAGAGACCTAATTAACCCTGTGCAGAGTAAAGTAATCTGGCAATATAGGACTGAGTGCAACTCTACTTGCCTTACCTATCCTCTCTTAGGGTGCAAAAACTTGGTTCCAGCACCCACCCATACTACTTCGGGTGAGAATTTGACTTGCGAAAGCAGGTCAATGCCGAAAGGGCCAGTAGTATAGGGGTTTGTTGGCAAACCTTGCACACTAAACCTGGGTCAGGACCCCTCGAGCCAACAAACGGTTCCATCGTTGGGACCAGAAGAAATATAAGAAAGGGGTCAGGTAATGACAAGAGAATACTGGAAGCCTGAAAGAAAGGAAATTGAATACTGGTTCGAAAGGCATATCCAGGAATACGCAGTAAAAGAAAATCACAGTGAGAAGTTAACAATAGAAAGGTGGAATAGGTACATCCATACGGAGAGTTACGAAATAATTTTTGTGACATTTGCGATCGAGCTCTAGGAGTGGCTGGCTAGACTTGTAGAATTCTAGAAGTGTTGGAAGGATGAGGGAGTCACTCAATGGACTACGAAGCTGATTCAACAGCTAGAGAGGACTAATAATACTATCACACGCACGGTCAATCATTGGGTGGACAGTGTACTAGGAGGATTTGTGGCAGAATTTTCCATCGATTAGTTTGTTTCATAATCTGAGGCTAAACGATGATTCTTTAAAGGGTTCCGGGGAAAATTTTTGAGGAAATTACCATTACTGATTAAGATATTATTGTGTGAAAATAGAATTCTGTGTAGCCATACCGACTGAATGACCCCGGATCTGGACGGAATCACGACACGCAGTGGTAAATACTATCGGACCAACCTTGACGAGGGGAGATCCACATATAATCTGATGGAAGAACCAGCTATGCAACATCTCTCGACTACACCACCACCTAGGCAACACAAAGGTAAGACCTCTCCCATACCACCAGCTCCGCTAGGCAGTGATATGGATGCACAGCTGAGATTACCTACTTTCAAATGGGTAGGGGATGAAGATATGAACCACTTTTGGTTTGTTTCAGACTCCGTCTGGATTGCGTAGAATGTGGTAAATGATACGGTAAAGAGGGCACAACTGTCATTGGAATTTGAGGACAGGGCCCTCGACTGGTATCTGCGATACATTGCCCAGAATGGGAGCGCATCCATTCAGGATATCAAGGACACTCTGAAGAAACAGTTTCGAAAGCCGAAATATTATTCCCAACTAGTAACGGAAGTAAATGACTTCAAACAAGGTGCATCTAAGTCAGTATGGGAAGCTGATCAGCGATTGAAGAAGGCAATCAAGGAAGGTGGATATGAGTATGATGATAGACATCATACGGAATGGTTCATCACTATGTTGTTACCTCACCTGTGCATGCCAATGAGTCATCAGAACTTTGAGTTGTAGGAGAAAGATATGGAGGTTGCTATGAAATTAGAAGCTACACCACACGAGGATACGTCAGTAGGGGTACAAAAAATCCAGGAAAAACTTGGGGCTACGCATATGGAGATACAGAACATGCGAAAGGAGTGAGGGAAGGATGGTTGCGCAAATATATGGTGCATACGATGTCAGGTGTCTGGCCATACGAAGGACCAGTGCCCTTTATTGGCAGATTACATGCAAGTGGGTGGACCTAGTCTGGTCCGACCAGGATCAAGTAGGAAAACCATCCTATCATGACCAGGATCGAGCGAACTTGCGTTGTGGTGTCACCATTGTTGTGTAGCAGGACTACATGATATGAACCATTGCCCTCGGCTAGGTGTATATGTCCCCGAATTGAAGCAAAAATGGTGTAGGTTCTGTCGCTCAGTGGGACATGATGAGCAGAACTATCGTACTTATGAATTGATGATAGATCGTGGGAACTTGTATAGGGTACAATTAGACCCTGCGTCACCAAGAGGGTTTGCGCACTTCGGAGGATCTTCAGCCTGGGGCAGAGGAGGTCGGGGAGGGAGTGCAAGAAGAGGATTTGGGCAGCTAATCTGTTATAATTGCAGAGAGATGGGACACTTTGCCAGAGAATTCCCAAATCCCACTAGGCCATCGTGCAAGTATTGTATGCAGCTAGACCATGTGGTGGAATATTTCCCAATTTTAATAGCCAAGATGCAAGAAAAATAGCCCACCCCTACGCAGAATGTGCAATGAGTTAAAACCAAATTAAGGAATGCAGATCTGAGCATCAAGGTCATGACTCATAGTGGGATGGTCACCCAGGGAGCAAAGAATGAGCTTGCCCCCCAGGAAGGAGTGAGCTTCAAAGGACAAGAACCATTGGCAACCTCTATGCAGCTTCCAGCGCACCTTAAGATGGAGGAAGGGATTGAGCCCTTTCTGCAGGCATGTCTGAAGTTGCTACGAAACCCACAGGCCGTAGGAAACCTCCAAGAATTATTGAATTCCTGTGCAAATCAGCTCGATTTTATTCATGGGACCAAGGATTTACACAAACTGTACAACTATAAGAAACGCACCGGGAAAGAAATGCAGTTGACTGCGCAGATTGGCGACTACGAGATGGACCGGGTTATTTTAGATCTTGGATTGGATGCGAATTTATTACCAAAGAAAACATGGCAACGAATGGGAGAGCCTAAATTAGAATGGTCCACCATCCAACTGTGAATGGAAAATCAACAAAAAATCATTCCTCTAGGTAGGCTACCAAAAGTCATGGTTGATATTGCAGGGGTAAGGGTCCTAGCAAACTTCAAAGTAATATAAATTGTGGAAGATGCAGATCCCTACCCTGTGCTCCTAGGGATGCATTGGGCTATAGACATGGGGGGTGTCATAAATCTCAAAAAGTGCAGCATGGTGTTTGAGAACAATGGTATGTGCGTAATAGTACCACTAGACCTAGCAGAAGGTGCACGGTATACAGAGGTAGCCTATGAGGAGGAGGAAAAATATCACATCTACAAATTGATTGCGCGGGATGAAGATCAGGTTAACCCCATGGACGAAGGAGTGCTCTGTTGGGAAAATGACATCGAGTGTTTCTCCGACTCGGATGAGGAACTGGAAAATTGGCAGGGACGCTTGCACAAGGTGTCAGCGCTGTGATGTCTTCGGACCACCAGGAATTTCCATCGAATCTCTACCAAGGTAAGAGCCCTACCCTACCATGATAACATAGGTAATACCATGATGATGGTTGAAACCAAAATTACCAAGGAATGCAGGCTAGGGGCACTGCCGCTAACCTTGTGCGAAGCACCTACGCATTAGGGAGGGTACACAAAAGAAGTGTCGGGGTAGGATGATCTTGTGATTAGGGACCCTAGCTGACAAAGGGGTCCCAAGGTCAGTAGACCCATGTGGGTACTTGCTAACATATGACACTCAAGGGTGTGATAGGACCCTCCCTGGACAGGCTTCCCTAGTTATCAGTGACCTAGGTTTGTGTTCGACTATGGAGTTACGCAAAGCCAAGTGCATCAGGGAGAATTGGCGAACGCTTCAAATAATGGATGGCAAGCAGACGCTTGATGCAGCCCTGTCATATAGGAATATCCTGTCCAAGGGAGAGGCACTCTGATCAAAAATTTCGGTGGACAAGTTACTATGTTGGTACTTGCACTGTGTTACAAAACACCTGGTGTCAGCACTAATTCAGGATCCACGAACGACACGCAGGTGTCATCCAAGGTCTGACGATTCATGGGAATTTCCTCAGGTACAGCTAAAAATCATCAACCCAACCCATGTTGATAGGAAAGGAACCTTGAAATTATGCAAAAGGGGCGGCAGAACATCAATGCAGCCATTTATGGTAAGTCGGATTTGAACGGACGATGGTAAGTTTCGCGTATGGGCTACTCTACCATTAAATAGCTCTAGACATTGTACAGATAGCAGGATAACTTCACAACAGGCTACTTATTTTCTCTACACCATGCCCCTATTACCCGACGACTAGCTTACTTGGATCGTTGCCATCTCCTGGGACGTAGGTCTTTCTATTACTATGACAGATCCTAACCTGCCGAATGTTTCGGTCCTTGGTTGTTCAGTGCCCATAGAAATCATATTGAGGGGACATGGGACTGCCGAGTTGGATCAAATGAGTGGGCATTGGCCCCCAGTAGGGGGAATTTCCTGTGAATCTCACATGGAGAGGCAACCTAGCTGGGCGACAGGAGGTCCTGACCTTCACACCTTAGGAACAACCACAGAACCCAACCGGATGGCCTCAGAGGATATAGTAGAAGAAGGTATGATATCCCCCACCAGACATGTCACAATCAGGTTAAGACTAATTATGTGCCAAGAAGGAATGATGCGATATAGGGATATGTTGCGTCTCCTCCACAATTCCAGAGTACCACCCAGCAGAAGCCATGTCTGTTCGTTGCCCCGCGCTGTCCTAGATAACAATCATTCTCCAACCACTATGGGAATCCAAATTGATTTGGCATAGCTATCCCTTGCGACACTACAAGGATTATACAACGAGGTGTTGCACGAGGTTCGTCACTGAGACCGGATTACATGACAGTAGGGTGAAATATGTCTGGTACGGGCTCAACGAGTTGTATTGGTCACAGACACAATGAATGTTATTCAAGAGCAGCTTACTCAGGGCATGCAGTTGGTCGAAGTAGCCACGCAACTCTGGATAGCCATCCGGCACCATTCTATGCTTCAACATATCCAGAAGGAATTACAACAGGCGGAAGCTGCTCTTGATCAGGTCAGGGCTTCCTCCCCCCCCAATGTCTCCGCACAGAGTCTAGCCATCATGCACACGATCGAGAACCTTTTCCGTACTAAGCATGTCATCTGAAAATGGTTGAAACCTTGGGCTGACGCTGCACTACAACTCTCCTAAGATGCTTAGTTTGCCATTGCGTGCCTCCATCGGCTGTTAGAACGAGTTATCACAGATCTAGACGGCCTTGCCTCCCTGCCACTTGTCAACATTTCATAGCGAGCTACTACCCAGAGTCAAGAAGTGCTCCCTTCACTCGTCTATGCCCTTGATACCTTGCGTGCACAGATTGAGGCCGCACCATCGCAGTGACTCAAGATGAGTCACAAGATTTTGTTGGGGGACTGTTGGAACAGGGTCTCTCACAAGCTGCGAAATTGGTCCATTTTGAATATTTTTTATTAGATTTAATCTAGAAAAGGGGTTTTGGGGCAGGTCAAAGCCCCAAAAGCGTTGTAATGGGTAAAAGGGTAAACCAGGGGTCCGAAAATGATGGTTTTTGGACCATACGAACGTCTAGGTTAGATTTCTATAAATAGAGGGACATTTTGTATTATAAAGGATAGGAAATGATGAGCTATTGATGTGAACTTTGGTTTAAGATATCTGTTTGGGTTTTGGGGAAAGGAATCCTGCTAGCTGTGTGTGCGGAGATCCAAGTCCAGCTGTGTGTAGACCCTGCTACTATGTGTGCAGGTTGGGAAGGGAATTGTAAGGATTTATTGATGAATGAATGAATAAAGAAGGATTGATAAAGAATTGAATCTGTGAGTACTCTTGTGCGAATCATTGATAATCGTTGCACTGTGTATTTTCTGTGTTTAAGCTGCGAAGATTTGTGTAAGTGTTTTTTCGATATCTAGATTAGTTCTGTTTTATTCTATTCTCTTTATGTAATGTTGTGTTACTATCATAAAGGCATATAATTATAGATCTAGTGCACGTGGATGCGAATAGAGACCTAATTAACCCTGCACAGCGTAAAGTAATCTGGGAATATAGGGCTGAGTGCAACTCTGCTTACCTTACCTATCCTTTCTCAGGGTGTGGAAACTTGGTTCCAGCACCCACCCATACTACTTCAGGTGAGAGACTTTGACCTATGAAAGTAGGTCACTGTTGAAAGGGCTAGTAGTATAGGGGTTTATTGGCAAACCTTGCACATCGAACTTGGGTCAGGACCCCTCGAGCCAACACCTCCAGATTCTGCACTATCTCCTCCTCGCCACCCTCAACATGAGGATCGAAATCACGAGGAATCCACCTCACTACCAGCGACATGCATGGAGGATGTTGTAGGCCAACATTTGCATACATAGAAAAATAACTGTCAAAACATGCATATATATCAAAAAAAAAAGTTATAAACTCATGAAAATACAAAGTGAGTCTTACCAAGTTCTTCGTCCCAATCCTCTCCCTCTAGGAGTGGAAGGTCAGGGTCTTTGGTGAAGTCTGTGCTAGCGTAGGGCCAATCCTCCATGACAATCAACTGTTGTCGGAGCCCATCAAAAAACTCTAGCCTCCAGGACATTTATTGGCCACCCCCTGTTCTAGGCATCAGTGTCGCCCATCGGGCCATCCATGTCTCGGTGGGTGGTGGCTCTGTGACTATAACCTCCTGACGTTGAAATATGGGTAATCGTTCCAAGAAGAATGATACCAGGATCGACCCATACCCAAACTGCTTGAGTTTGGTCTTCTTGCATTTAGTGAGCTGTCGTTTGATGCTGATAGTCACGGCCTCAGCCCAGTTGAAGATGGTTGGGTTCATACAGTCTGAAGCAAGAAGAAGTTATGTCTTCATGGCCTCGTGTGGTGCCTTCGATCCCACAGCCCGCATGTTAGTGTGCAGCACTACCCTCAGTGCAAAATCGAGAATGGTCTAGATATCCACTTTGCCGCTCCCTGATCCTTTTCGTGCCCAGTGACACACCCTATTAATGACCATTCCCATGCTTTCTTCAGAATGCCAAGTACCAGTTAAGATAGGGACTGCACCACAACGTGACAACCCAGTGATGAAATACACATCGGAAACTTCAAGTTCGAGCTCTTGATCCTGAAGTACGAACTTTTCCTGATCTTCGTCCTAAATGATGATTAGATACTAAAGAAATTTGGGCTGAGCCCTGAGACATGGTGTCATAAAGAACTTCTTGATCCCACAATTCCTGAGGGCATCCATGCATTGTCCATTTCCCATTTCTTGTTCATCCTCTTCACTGTGCTCTCTCTCCTTCCACTCGATAACCATATTTTTGCACTTTGTACCTACATGAATTGATCATAGGAACATTAGAAACCCCCTTGGGCATTAAAATTTGCAGTCTATTGGTTGCATTTTCTTAAATATAAAGTGGATTTTGGGTTGCGTGGTTGGCGTAGCTATTTAGCTAACAGTTGCGCCAACTGGCGTGACCCCTATGTAAAAATGGGTCGGATGGCGCAGTTCTGTGCCCGAAACCCGTGCCAACCGTGATGCCCTAGAATTTGCATTCCCCCCCCTAAGGGATCCCAAATGACAACTGAATGCAGTAAAATATAGCTTAAAATATGACAAATGGAGTCGACTCTTACCCAAAATAGAAAAAATACGGATTGGTCCACTGGATTGTTCACAATCGTCGCCTAAAGGTCGCAAGAGAAACAGGTCAATGTTGCTCTGCAAAGAGGTAAAAGTGAAAAGTAAATATTTTTTACCATTTATGGTCTTTTATAACTTTTCAAAGTCCTAAAATAGGTTTTAAAACATATTTTTCGATATATTTTAATATTATTTTAGAGAAATACATTTTACACACGTATTTTTGTGTAGCAACAGGTTTTTCACATGGTTATGAAGAAGAGAGGAGTTGTATTTTAAACTTGTTCGAACTCGGTAAAAACACGAAAAAGTCACTACTAGAGTCATCTTTCAGCTCTTTTCTGACTCTCTAAAACTAAAAATATTGTTGAGTCACTTGTCGTTTTGAACTTGTTAAATTGGCTGCGACAAAATATCTACCCAGTATGCGTTTACCCCTTTTTTGGGCTGGGATAGATTATTTACAAAAAAGGAATACCTTAGCCAATCGCAACTAAGAGGTTCTCTCGGACAAAGTTTTCTACCTTTTCGGATCTGAGGGACTATTTACAAAAAGGGCCTTGCTGGAGTTTTCTTTTCCTCTTTCTTTTCAAACTCTCTAAACATGAAAATATGTCGAGTTCTTCCTTTGTCAGACTCGTTAAAAAGTGATGACATCAGACTCCAACGTCATGACGTTACTCGAGTTCCTCCTTCCTTGGGCTCATAAAATGTACTAGGTTGGATTTGTCTAAGGAAAAACTTACATTGCAAGCACATGCTATCCCCTTCAAGATTTTTTTCAAAAATAATTAGGGTACTCGCCATAAATGGTGGGGGAAAATGGAACCAGGATTTTAGTCGTGTTGGTAGTATGTTGCTCTTGAACATGGCACTTGTCTGCATTCGTGTCAGGTTGGGGACATCTCATCTCGTTGTTCATTTTCCTCCATGGGTTTGGGTAATCTCTTTTTACCACTCATATGATCTTTTCCATGTCACCATGACCTCAGATCCCTTGATGTCAAATACTGCAAAATCCAGTGTCGTGTTGCCAATATGTTCAAGAGAAGTTTGCCTTTACAGTTTTCAACCTCCCTCTGATTCTCTATTGGTCTTGATTCAAAAACATCATATTCCTCTATCTCATTTTGATAATGTGGGAAACATTATGGCCAAAATTCGATCAAGGTCACTTCTTGTTGACTTCAGCTCATTATCCAGGAAGTTGATTTAGAGACTCCCTTTAGGTACCTTGGAGCTTGCATACCTCAATGGCAAGTTCTTCGCATTCGACGCAAGGTCTACATCATTGGCATTTGATCGACTGAATCTATGGGTGTTCGATGTCAGATCACTGTCATATATCAGATGTTTCAGTTGTATTTGTACTTGCAGGTTTTCTGACAAAAATGTTTGGGTCAAACGCATTATCGTAAAGCATATCACCCCTCCCTCTCTCTCGGAACTCATGCTTTAGGGGGCATCTGTTACACAGAAATTTGTCACTTTCCCTGCAATTACTCACCCCACATATTGGAGGGTATTTCCCGTGACCTGTGAGCAGTGTCATCCTCTACAAGCACCTTCCCTACATCCTTCTATACAAGAGCATCATTTCTCTTGTAGAATACTTTCTCAAAAAGCCCATAAAAATCCATGTTTTGGCATTGGCGTGATTATCCAGTTCACCCCTCGCACCAATGTGGAGGAAGTACACTAGAGGCCACACCAGCTGGCACTCTGTCCCTTTGTTATACCCGCGCCATCCTTTTTGGGAATGCTTTTTAACAAACTAGAGGTGGAATTGTCCTTCAACCACCTCTAGGATGAGTCACAAGAAGTGGTTAACTGGTTCAACCATGGATCTCTCTCTTTGGGTAGTGGTTTCCTCCTCATATTGGACACTCCTAAAAGATAGGTCTCCTTTCCATGAATATAGGGATCCTAACCTCTCCCTCTCCCCCTATATAAATGAGCTTTCTTTCATCATGAAAGCTAGCTAAACAAAGAGGATTGTGCAGCTGAGATGTTGAACTTGGAGAACTAAGCCATAATTTAATAACTAAAATTGCATATCAAGAAGGAAGTCCATCAAGAGGTCCCTTATCCCGTAAAAATTCCCCGATGAGCTTTGAGAGGTGCTTCGCTTGAGCCCTGCTGGAGGAGACCACAACGTTAGAGCATGGTTGTATCTCTTCTTTCTACCTTAATATAAGTGACTATTGTCTAGTTCTCGTCTTGTGTTTTATCTGTATTAAATGCAATATGCTAGTCTTCTATGATTGATTAGTAGATTTTGAATGGAATTAGTATATGGTATGTATTAGAAGGATTGTGACTTGTCTTCGGTCAGGAGCGAGCTACTCTCACCATCACTACGGGCATCGACAATAACTTTGGACCACAGGTAGGCCATATTATCCCCTCCTTTTCATTCAATCATCTAGGAACCTACACTCTAGCATGATTCCTTGTTTCTAGACCCACCCTAGGGCTAGTGGGATCACCTCTATCTACAGAGGGGATTTACCTGAGTAATAACTAACAAGAAGAATATTTGTGTTGGTTGCTCTTGGGCCATGTATGGTTACTACCAACAACACATATTTTCATGATCCATGCCTTGTACAACACTCATGTAATGAAGAAGGAGGCATGGCTGCTCTTGGGTGAGTATGGTTACCACCAAATATATCATATTTCTTTGACTCATGCCTTGTGTATCAATGACAGAATGAAGTAGAAGAAGGCATGTTCATTTTGGTTGAGAAAGTTTGGCCATCACATAAAATCTACCATGTTTATGTGTTTTATATTGTTTTTAATATGGCATAATACTCCCATGATATGTGATAATGGAGTTTTTTTGTATAATTTGGGCTGATATGACATCCCATATGTCATTCAATATGATGTTGTTGCTCCATGATTCATATCATGATGTGAAGAGGCAACAAGAGATTTTTTTTCTTTGGCTTTTATTGGGGGACTTTGGTCCTACATACTCCCCCACTTTTCATGATAGTGTTGGAGGATGGCAACAAGAAGCATTCCTCTTATGGCTCTTACTTGGAGAGTATGGACACCATACTTGGTATTTTGATGGTGTGGTTTGGTAGGAGAGAATTTTTGTGGTGGTTACTATTGGGAGAATATGGTTTGACACATTTGCCTACCCATATATCTATACTTCTTCTTTTGTACAATGTTGGGATGATGCTTAGATCCAACAAGGCCAATAGGGCTAAGGATGGAGGCATGAAAAGCCTCTCATTACTTCATGTAGCATGGGATGGAGCTATATTTTGTGAGTTGGAGATTTCCTTTTGTGGAAGGAACTATCTATATTTATGTATCTCATGTATTGTGGAGGATGTTGGATAGCATATGGTTGTCACTTGGAGCTTCATGACTGAGGAGGGACACCTAGCTACACAGTTAGAGGTCACTCTAGACATTCTAGAGAGGGAAATTTGGTGTTGGGCATACATAACTCATTGCAGCAAATGGGAAGACCTTCCTTGTGTGGATGCCATTTGGAAGTAGATAGATTTCTCTACATCTACTTTTGCAGTTACTTGAGGACAAGCAACATTTTGCCGGGGAGGATTGTAATATTCCTAAATTTTCACATGATATTTGGAATATTAGAGTTATTAATAAAATTAATAATTAAGTAAATAAAAGGGTGGAGGGACCCATAATCCTTAAATATGAATAAAATCCACTTTTAATGTCTGTATGTGGATATTCTAGATCTAGATATAAAACATGGAGTAGTGGAGTAGCTCCATTAATGAAAAAGAAATGGAGATCATGTCTGATTTATGAGATAGATCATGGAGGATGAAACACTCAAATAAGATCATGGAAATTAAATGTAAAATCATGAGGATATTTGAAGAGGTCAACTAAGATCATAGTGCATACAAAGAAGATCATAAAGAAATTATGATAATTTAGTGGAGGAAGTGATGCATTTAATGCACACATGATGGAGAGGGTGATCACCCCATGTGAACATGATGGAGGACATGGAGAAACAACGTAGTCAACCATGGAGACTTATGTCCACATGTACAACACAATTTTGGAGTGGGCCTAGGCTATTTAAGTCTCATGATCTATACAATGAAGGTGAAGTCACAATAGAAGGCAGATTTGGATACTTAGATTATTCTTTGATCTGTTTAGATCTAGATTTTCCTTAGGAAAATTCTATTCATACTTGAGCTATTTAGCTAGGTAAGTAGTGTTGTTTAGCACAGGGTGTTTCTGAGCGGAAATCCCACCCTTATGCATGGGGGACTTCGAGTGCCTACTCTGGGAAGGTTTTCTATTGAGTTGTATTCCACATCAGGCATTGGTGCCATCTTCAGGACGTTGTTTCTAGCATTCAGCTAGGAAACTAGTGGAAGATTCATCCTACCAATTTGTTCTTCGTATTTAGTCTTCCAGGAGCAGAAGACCTATATCTGATATTCAAGCCATTGGGTTTTTACCTCCATGCAGTAGTAGTCCCTTCAAGGATTGCATAGTCCAGTCCTATAGATCTATTGGAGGAAGGAATTTTCCAGTATTTCAGCTTGAAATCTTGTGAGGGACCATCTCCTCACATTGGATCTATTGTTTCCATCATTCGAGAGATGATTTGACATATCTAGTAGTAGGATATTGGGCCTCCCTCACTTGCAATGTATTTTTCTGAAGTTGTTGTTCATCCAGTAGCTATTTTTAGTGGAGGAGACTCGAGGAGTTGTATCTTGAGCTTTTAGCCCAAGGATCTAGTGAAGGGATCAACCCTTCTAGCATAGAGATGATTACACATCATTGTAGCCAACATATCATCAGTTCATTCAATAGATTTGCGTACCCAACAGCTACATAGTGCAAGCCCTAAGAGGGTGATTTTCTTATTTTGATAGATTTGAGAAATCCTTTCTCAGTTATCTTGGGGATCCATCATAGAGCTTTGATCTAAATTTTCAGCATCATCGGAGCTCCCATACTGCATAGATCTGAATTTATATCTTTCTAGCAGTTTTAGCAAGGACAACGCAGTTTACCTTCTAGCAGTCCAGCAGTTGCATAGTCCCTCTTGTGGGATCATTTTAGGTTCATTCTAGGCCATATTTTTGGCTTGAGTGTCTCATATTTTGAGCACTGTTTTACTTGTTGTTCGCATCCCATATAATAAAATGGCTCAGTTATTTCTATGCATTCTGATGTGTATTTAGATTTATTGTTTACTTTGCTACAATTCTTATATTTTGTTTCAGTATTATTACATTTTCCCTTTTGGGATATTACAAGCAGCTTGTTGTACTCAAGTCCTTTGGATGAAACAAACTTTACAAGATATTCAAGTACAATTCAGTGAGCCTATTCCCATATTTTGTGATAACACAAGTGCCATCAACATCTCCAAGGATCCTTTCATGCATTCAAAAATAAAACACATTCCGATCAAATATCATTTTGATAAAGAACAAGTCATTGAAAATAATATGAAGCTTGAATATGTTGGTACAAAAGAACAAATCTTTGATATTTTCACTAAAAATTTACCTTGTGAAGCATTTGAATATCTTCACTAGAAGCTTGGGATTCTCCCAAGTTCTCATTAGATTTTCCTTATTCAAAATATAAAGGGGTAGTGGAAGTGTGTACAGGTCCGCAAGATGGTTGTGTTTCAGGGGGAGCTACCCTTTGCCGTTGATGTCAAAGGGGGAGAGAATGTTGTAGGAACAGGTGTCATGATCGCAGGGGGGAATACTTGTGTTTTCATCAATGAAAAAGGGGGGTATTTTTGATCAGTGGTTGTCATTGATGTCATCCCAAGCAACACCAGGGGCTACCCCGATCTTGCATGAAAATTTTGACCAACCAAATTACTATATTCCAATTCAAGGATATTTTTGATGGTTTCTACTTTTTGAGATGTTTCCGTTTATATATGGCACACCACATAATTCTTCACAGTTTGAGATATATTCATGTTTGAAGTTAGTAACCCTAGTTAGTGGGCTAAAACCCCATGGGGTTGTGGCATGACACTAATAATTGGTTGTGGTCATTGAATAGTCAATAATTAATAATGTTTAAGCTCTCCTAAAATACCTCCCACATTCACTTGTTGAAGTCCCTCTCAACCTAAGAATTTATATAAATTGTGATCCTCATATCCTCCTCGTGTAGGGATTTAGCTACTTGAAACAGGTCATCATGGAATTTTATCTATAATTTTTTTTCTACGAAGGTTCTATTAGGGTCCTATAATAATTGGATTCATAATTTTTGAGTGAATTTGATTATTCTTGTAATATGTACATACTTTTCTTTCTGCAAATTGTTTTCCCATATTAAAAAAATAAAAAAATGTAAAGAGGGTAACATTCCTAAAAGAAAAATCAAAGGACTTGAAAGAAAAAAAGATAAAAAATAATAGAAAAATGGACCCCGAACAAAAAAGAGAATAAAACAAAACATGAAAGTGATGCAAATCCAAATTCCATTACTGTTTACTTTTTCTGGAAAATAAAGATTGTGTGCAGTTTGTTACAATGCCATAATCCATGAAGGTTAAGTAGCTTAATATTAACCTCTCATGTTTTAAATTTCATGCTATTAGATAGAGAATAAATATCTAGCCAAACAGTTTAATCTTGGCTGATCAATAGTTAGGTAGAGAATAAATAAGGAGCTCAATAGCTTAATCTGAGCCCTTGGAAGAAATAAGGATATAATTATTTAGTTTGTTGTTTTAAAAGAAAAATGAACAAGGGTTTGCAAGCTCAAATGCACCCAAGTAAATGAAGAAAAAATGTTAGGGTAGCCTATGGGTAGGCAGAAGCAGTTTTTACAAATCATGGATAAGAAGAAATTGGTCATTCATTCACTAAATTCCTTCAAAAATCATCCCCTTTTAAAAATACTTCATCCCCTCCATTTTTATTATTTCCCCTTCATTTTTCATTTTTTTCCATTATCATTCAGTTTCACTTGCAAAAATCTTCTTTTCCTAAGTTTAAAACCCATTATACTTCAGAAAAGTAAAACCCTTTAACTAATTCCCCTTTTACCCCAAAAATACCCAAAAAACACAAAAAATACTTTATCCTAACATTAAATGTAAAAATATTATATCGGGACCCTCAACAATGAAAGTTATCCCTATATTATGTTTTACATTAGACTTAGTTTATTTTATCTCCCTCATTTCATTTCATTACTAAACATTAATCTATATATTAGCTCCAATAATCACCTTTAGCCCATATTAGATTAATTCCTTTATATAATATATCCCAAACCCATATTTTAAATTTAACCTATGTATTATTTCTCCACGTGTTATATATTCCCTCTCTATCCCATAGGTTAAAACTATTTCATTATATATTAACCCCACCAATGTTAAAGTTACATGCGTCCATATTTTATTTGTTAAATAAACAATACATCCACCTATCCTATTTCTTTCTAAACTATGTATTAAAAATATGTTTTAATACATTTTACACATCCCGCTGAATACAAATCAAAACCCCACACCATTCCACCCCACAACTTCATCACATGATCCGCACTGTTCGCTCCCCATCAGCCAGATCTAATGGTGGAGATCCCCCATCAAACATTTCATTATGCAATCGATAAACAAACCCAAAGCTTGTGATAAAAGCTTTTTTTAGGTTTTATCTCACCTCCACTCATATTATTTTCATTCGATCGCATCGATCATTTCAATCTTGCTTACCACCTTTCGATGTTGCAAAAACCGTTTGGTGGTTATTTCCTCCCCAGCGCCAAAACTGCTTACCTATTTGAATTGACCTGCATTAAATGCACTCACTGTTCATTGAAATTATTTATAAAATCACCCAAATGCATTCATTTGAACCTTTCTGTTACCATTTTCCACACAGAAGAGCATTCCATATCGAGATTAAAACGATGCCACCTCTATTTTAGCCCAAAAACAAACAAGAATCATCGAATTTGACTACTACATACACTGCAGAATCCATCAGAGTACACATAAAGACTAGAAAAAGTTTCAAAAGCTTTCCAACCACAGAAACCCTTCTTCACAACAAAATTCCGAATTTTACAAGTATTCTTCAGAGAAAAAAGACTCATTCATCAATCTGAAAGAATTATACTATTAAAATAATCATTTAGGAGCCTGTGTACCTCAAGAATACCTCATTGCTTCATAAATCCTTCAATAATACAAACCCTAAGAATTTACTTACATATTTTGAAGCCTTGACTTGTTTTAGAACAAATTTGGATTGATTTTAGCCATCTGCAGACTTGAGAAAGCCATCTGAGACCTTCAAAACCTTTCTTACAGTACTCGGGAACCCTTCTACATAAAATTTGATGTTCTAAGATTTTTTTATCATAGAAAATTCCACTCTAAACCCTTGATATCTTTTTTTAAAGCTATAAGGTCATGAAGTTTCTCTTTTGATAAATAAATAATAGTTTGAGTTAAAATTAATCAGAAGTATCCCTTTACAGGCCAAAGATAAAAACCCTATCATATCTAAATACTCTATGTAAACTATTTAAACTTACATAAGTGCTTTAACACACCTAAATCATTATTTTAAAGGTTAAAAGTATTTAAATTGATTAATCAAACCAATCAATGGTTCCAAAATCACTCTTGTGATCAACCCTCTATAACCCCCTATTGTATATGTAGAGCATATTCCCCTGGAATATGTAGACTTAAAAATCACTGATACTGTAACTGAATTCAACCTTCTTGAGCTCCACTACTAGAGCCAAGATAAATCCTTAGATCAAGTATATGAAGTATTCATTTGGGAATCAAATTTTCCTAAATATTTTGTACCCCATACTCACCATGCCTAGAATTTATCAGATTATGCCAACCATGCTACTCTCTAGATCAAAGAGCCATTGTGAACACTGGAAAGGAAGTTTTGTTTACCCTCATAGCTGAATCTATCAAACAGATGTATCAGTTATAGCCTGGGCCAAATGAAGTTCCTTTATCTATTGAAGCCTTCACAAAGTTCTACTTGGAGTTGGATTTTCCCAAGAGATTTCAAAATTTTCAAACTTTCATGTCATCCTATGTGGAAATTCCCAAACTCAATCCTCCATACTCCTCTGCAAAATTCTCAAAAATAACTAGACATATTGTTTCTATGTTATCTTTTATCCTTAGATATTTCAGAGATGAACATGTTGATGTAGCAGTACTTGGTTTCCTGTCCATTTTTGTGCCTGGTCAACCTCCTTCAGTTATCTTTAACTTTTCAAAATATATTGTTGATAGCATCCATACAATTAGTTAAACTACCTACTCAAAGTGTTTTTAGGTATTCTTCATTCCTATTCCACCTGTTCCTTTATTTCCAATCTGAAAAGTTTCCTATAACTCTTCAGAAGCTTGATGTGGAAGAAAATCCACAATCTCTCATATTCAAGACTTCCTTGATAAGGAAGGAATCAAATGAGTTTACCTACTCAGCGTTCACATATTATTTTATCTGTCGCTTGGTTAATTTGTTAAATAACAGTGTGCAACCAAGGATTAGCAATGAAATCAATAAAATTTTACAATTGTCTGAACAAAGCAGGACAGGTGATTGGTACTTATACCAAAATCACACTGAAATCAGAGTTTATGGGTCAAGCCTTTTTCCTTAAAAATTGCCAAAATACCTCCCTATGGGGTTATTTTATTTAGAGTATATAAGGCATATTTTGAATTTAGATGCTATAAATTTCTTGATTGCAAAGAAGAAGACAAAATTCAAACTGAAGAACCAGGTTGGTCCATTCATATGTAATAATAGAGAAGCAGGTCTAGAGGTAGAAAAAAAGTTACAGGAATACAAATTCAGTCATAGTTTTCTTTGATATTATGATCCCCTTAGTATTATCATAAAAATGAGAGTTAAGTGCAAATTAACTCCATACATTCATGAAAAGAAGCCTGATATTGAAAAATTCTCAAACCAATCTGAATGGTTAGAGAATACACTAGTAGAGGCTGAGAAGCAAAGTAATACTAGAAAAATTTGCAGACTCCAGCCCAAGAAGACAATAGTGTAAAAATAAATAGGGAATAAGGGTCTTATACAGCCGAGACCACTACAGAGACCAAATTCAAACTAAGATACAACAAAAAGCCAAAAACTAATCCTGCAAGAAAATAAAAAGAGATAGTAGAAGTCATTGACAAAGAGATTCCAGAGAAAGATACTATACCTCCTACATTAATTGAAGAGGAACAACAACAAACCACTTCTAATACATAATTAATTCATAGACAACATAGTATAGAAGTGTCTTCATTCAAGAAAGCAGAATAAAAAGACATGGACATAAAGGAAAGATACAAGGAGATTAAGGCTAAAAATGAAGAAATAAAAAATGAAATATATTCTCAATACTTAAAGCAGACTCCCAACATACAGAACAGGCTGCTTTCAGCCTTTTACTACAAGAACAAAAAGATGTTGATGAAAGTGCTCCAGTCCACAGTTCCAATTCCTAAATCATCCTCTGATTATAAAAAGGTTGATTTTGAAGTTCCAGTCCAGGGTATTCATCGTCTAGACCAAATTGAATTTCATAAACAGATAGGAGAGATGCTTTATTCCACAATGACTACTAAGGCCATGAGTGCACATAAGCTTCAAAACACTTTGATAAATGTAAGAGATCATCTAAAACTAGAGAAATAATATTCATATGCAAAGGATATCAGAATCAAATCCTTGAAGGAACTAGTGATTGAGGTAGGTTATGATCGTCAAAACATAAAAGCTACAGAGGAATTGATTAAAAAGAAGAATGTTGATATTGTTGCACTTAAGAAACAATTGAAGCTGCCCCCTACATAGAATCCTCAAGCTAATGAGGTTTTGTAGGATTCTAATTAGAAAGATGAGATGATGAGTCTCATTTTGTAGCTTACAACTCAGATTAAATAAATGGAACTGGAAATGGACAAATTGGTCCAAGAAAAAGAAGCCAAAAAAGAATAAGAAGTCCCTACCACTATGATTCATGTGGTTACAAAAGGTGTACCATCTACTCTGGCCGAAAAAATGGCTCCTAATGTTCCAATGGCCACAACAGTTCTAGTAACTTCATCAACAACTTTTGCCACTGAGTCTTCAACAACAACATTCCAGCAATCATATGAGGCTGGTAAATTATTAAAGGAAAAGAAATACATGTCTATCCAGACAAATGAGATAAATAGGTTAAAGGAACAGATTAAAAATCTTGAAGATGCTAATAAACTTGCACAAAATAATGCCAAGAATGAAGAACAAAAGGCTAATAGGTTGAGTGAACAACTCAAGAAGTTGGAAAAATAATTAACTTTGAAATAACCTATGGCTCATGTTAAGCAGCAATTATGGTCCATTATCATTGAAGCAGTCGATGATACTTGGCCATCCATACAATAATCTATGAGCAGAAATATTTATTAAAGTCAACAAAAGAAGAAATACAGAACACAAAAGAGGATCTAGGTAAAAAACCTGAAGAGGCCTTAGAAATGATCAAATTTCTCAATTCCAAAAATAAACAAGAACTGGATGAAATTGGAATTATAGATAGAACAAAGACCATACTTGAAGTAAGGAAGGTGATATCCAAAAATAACTTGATGACACAATTAGAGGAAAAGTGCAAAAACATGGAAATGGCAATCACAATATTTATGATAAAATTTGATGTTTTAAGGCAAAAGGGCCTTCCCAATACTCTGGTAATCAATGATAGATTAATGAAGTAGGAGGATTATGACAAAAAGATGAGAGAATTTTCTAAAGAACATGTAAATAAATTAGCTTTTCAAGGAATCCCAACAGGGAAAGTATTATATAAGAGTTTTGAAAATTTGTTTTACTTGCAACATGAAGTAAAACACCTATTCGTAAACAAACCAACATTTTCAAAATACACTAAAGCTGAGAAAAATTCAGAAGGCTTATGAAGATAAAATTACCATAAGCTGAGTTCTGGGAAAAGTTGACTGATCTACTGTAAGATCATATTATAGTGAGCATAGAATAGTAAAGGTAAAAATTAGAGTTTGATGTTTTTACATCAGCAGTAACAGTTTTTGTAGTAAAGAGTATCAGGATGATAGAGTATCAGTTAAAGTGTATCAGATAAAAGATTGAAGACAAAATCAAAGTAAAGATAAATCTGCCAGCGTAATGGAAACCTCGTTGTCCAACTACAACCTTCATCAAACAACAAAGAGAGAAAACAATGATAAAATCAAAACAACATGCTATTTTATTTCAATAAAAAGGACAACTAGCATTAGTTAAGGAGCTGTCCTTATCTTCTTGCATGAATATATTTCCTTTTCATAAAAAATTCCTAATTTTATTTTAGGATATTTTGTACAAGTTTGTGTATAAATAATTCATCATTTGAAGTATTGATTGTTATGAATTAATTAAAATTTCTGTAGTTATACTATTCTGAACCTAAGGGTTTTTGTATCAATTTCAAGTCAGTAGACTGGATCACAGGAAATAAAGAATCATATTACAGGATTCATGTGTTGGGCCAATGGAGTGAAGTGTTTCACTTGCTATCTTCTCAATTTTTTTATGTTTTCCATCTATTCATGAATGTGTTCTTAATATTAATGATAAATTAGGAATTTTTATTTCAGAATTTGTTAAAAGCACTCTGTTTTGACTGATTATCATTTTTATGTTTTCAACTGATATCCAGATTAGGGAACCCTTAATTGCTCCCTAATTTTGATTGACCTCTACCTTTTCACTCTGAATCTGGATTTGTGAACCCTTAATTGCACTTTTATCCCAATCAAAACCATTTCATTATCAGCCTTGAAGATCTGAAGTGACTCTGCTATATTTCCCTATAAACATTTACCTTTAGACCTTGATCCTGATCTGATTGCTTGACACGTTGACTCCATTTTCCCAATGGGATACAAATATATAACTATCCATATAATTAAGTGATTTCACCACGAAATCAAATCAAAACCCCAAAACCAATTTTCCCCATATAACTAGCCTAAAATCAAATATAATCAACAAAGTTAAATCATATAGAGAGAGCCCTCTCTAAGCATTAGGAAGGTTAGATCCTAAGGCTTAAAAGTAGGTTTTTCGTTACCTATGATATTCTTCAAACTAAAAATATCACAACTATAAGAATTATTAGAGTGATAACATACTGGCGACCATACTAGGGAACTAACTAATCCTTAGTTTTTAAATAGATCTTAAACGAAATATTTTCTTTATCTTTTCACCTTAAGATTGTTTTAAATAAGTTGTGAGTATATTTTCATAAAAAATTGTAATTCTGGATTCCAAAAGAGTCTACTATACCAGGTCAAATCCAGATCCACAACCGGTTGTCATAGTAGATAATCCTGACAGAATTGGAAAGAAAAACAAAAGAGTAGAAGATTTAGGTAATAAAATTTCATCAGTCAAAGAAAATTCCCTTCCAAAACAACTATCAAGTTTACAGGACATAGAATTTGATTTAAATTTTGAAAAATATTTGTTTATAACTAAATCAAAAAGTGACTTACATAATACTATAATAGATCCCAATTTTATTTCATTCGTTGAAACTAAGAAGGAAATTGTTTCAATTGATTCTGAGAAATTTTTTTTTTAAGTATATGATAAAGTTAATGCCATAACTGCAAATTTGATTAAAGAAATTGATGAAGCTTATTTACAACATTCATTTGAATTGAGTGCTTTATCAGCGTATACCCCTAAGCCTTCTACCACCCACTTAGATACCAACCTTTTAGAATCTATGGGTTCATCTTTATTCACTACCACTTCATCTATTATTTCCACCACACTTCATTCCACAGATTCGTTCTTTCCTAAGCAACCATTTCAACCTAGAATATTATTTCCATCTTTCACCACCTCAAGTTCATCCCCTAGTATTTCTACTAAATTTTCTAATACATCATTCTCATTCCCAAGCACCTCTTCACATATAACAACTTCATCTTCTAATATCTCAGCCAAATTTACCAGTGAATCTTCTTATATTCCAATCTCATCTACAATTTCTTTAACTACATCAACAAGTAATTCTAGTTCTTCACCAAGTACTTCAAACTTACCTCTTAGCCAAGTTAGAATCCAAGCCGTGGCTACCAGATATGCTCCCTTGGTCCTACCAGCACTGTTACATGAAATTCCCCAGGATTATCAAAGAAAAATCCCTCAATTTGATTGAACCACTCACTATACTGCACAAAAACATGTTAATAAGATGACAGACTATTTTGAACTACATGAAATTGATGATGTTGATGTCCAAATGAGAATTTTTTCTCAAACTTTATCTAGTGAGGTAAAAAAATGGTTTAAAGGTTTGAATGCTGGTAGTATTGCAGACCTAGCAGTTTTTCATAGATTATTTCTTAATAGATGGGAAAAGAATAAAAATACACTACAAATCTTATCTGAATTTGAAAGCATAAAAAGAGCACCAAATGAAACAATTCAAGATTATTGTACTAGATATAACAGTATTTATAATGTAATTCCTGCTAATCTTAAACCTCCTCCAGACTCTGTCCTTATCAAATTTCATGATGGATTTGATACATAAATAGCCTATCAACTGAGAGAGAGAAATCCATAAAGCTTAGAGTAGATGCAAAGTAATGTTGTTAATGTAGAGGAAAATTTGTTAGAAAAGAAAGCTAGATTAAGAAATGAAAGGAGAGTAACAATAAAAGAGGAAACATTCACTTCAGATTTGAAAATAGATCAATAAGAAAAACATTAAAGAGAATGATGGATAGGTTAGATAATATGGAAGGAAGCCACAGTGGGATAACCAAGAACAAGGACCTCAAATTAGAAATCCCAATTTCAGGAAAAACACCAACATTGGAAGATGTAGAGAATCAACACCTGACCAAACAATAAGACCACCTTTCCAAGAGAACTATGCTGAAATTTCTCATCAAAATGAAGATGATGAAGGCACCATTAATCTAATGGGAATTAATGATGATAACACCATTTTTCTTACACAAGAAGAATAAGAGTTATATGAATTACAACAACTACAATTAGATTCTGGTGAGTCTTTTGATTATAAGCAAGGTTATGAGTTTGAAATTAATGAAGTCCTTAAGCAATATAATTTTAGGAGCAAGAAAAATGTAGAGCCTTCTATTAATAAATATTCCCAAACACAAACAAAGAAAACAGTAGAGGCTCCTACCACTAAATTTCTACAAATTCTCCTTAGGTGTTAGAATGGGGCTACCTAAGCTGCAAATTTTGTATATTTTTGTATTAATTAGTCTAACGTAGGGGTTTTGGGGTAGGTCAAATCCCCGCACACATTGTAATGGGTTAAAGGGTAGACATAGAGCATGGTTTGCGGACCACAGGATATCATAGGCTACATCAATATAAATAGATGAATAGATTGAGCCTAGAGGTAGGCATGAATTAAGATTGATGCTACGTGTGAACTGCTAGATCTGTTTTGGGTTGTTTTGGGTAAGGACTCTTGTTGTCTGTGTGTGTGGATATCCTCACTCTTGCTATGTGTGGATCCCACTAGGCTCTGTGCGTGGGCTGGTTTTGGTTGTAAGTGGATCTGAATGTTAATGAATGCAAAGTATTGTTAAAGTGTCTCTGTGCTGTCTAGATCGGTTATGTTTACTGTTGAAGCGTATCTATGATGATTATTTAGATGCAAATGTATCTGTATTTTTTCATAGGCATATTTGTGATTTGTTATTAGATACAATTATAGATGCTCTATGATGGTATCTGATAATTCGCACGTGGATGCAAATGTACTGATTAGATCTAATAGTTGCGTTACAGTTATATGATGAGTACATTGTTTAAAGGGCTGTGAATAGACTCATTCTGAGTAAACCTAGCAAGTTATAATACAGATCTGTCTCACATTACCTACTCTCTCCCAGGGTGCAGAAACATGGTTCCAGAACCCTCCTATACTACTTCGAGTGAGACCTTGGCCTGCGCAAGTAGGTCATTGCTGAAAGGGCTAGTAGTATAGGGGTTTGTTGGAAAACCTTAACCTCCGAACCTAGGTCAAGACCCCTCAAGCCAAAAAATGGTTTTGTTTCTGGGACTGGGAGAATTTTGAGAGAGAGATCAGGTAATTCCATGAGGTCTTTGGACACCTAAGAGGGTGGAAATTGAAGATTGGTTTGAAATAAATATTCAGGAGTTTGTTGTAAAGGATAATCGCACCACGAAGTTGACGAATGAGAAGTGAAGGAACAAGTACATATTTACTGAATTCTATGAAATTTTATTTGTAACCTTTGCACACGAGCTTCAAGAGTGGTTGTCAAGGCTCGTATAATTCCAAAAGTGTTGGAAGGACAATTAGGTTATGCAGTGGATACCAGAATTGATTTGACAGCTGGAGAGGACTGACAATAATATCACCCGCAGAGTAGATCATTGGGTAGATAGCGTGCTGGGAGGATTCATGAAATAATTCATAGTTGATCAGTTTGTGTCCTACCCTGAGGAAGAATGGAGGTTTTTCAAGGGTTTTCGGGGTAAGTTCTTGAAATCATTGCCTTTGTTAATCAAAATTTTACTATGCGAAAAGGGCGTTCTGTGTAGCCACATGGAGTGAATGACCTCTAATCTGGGAGAGATTTCCACACGAAGTGGTAAGTACTACTGAACTAATCAAGAAGGAGATAGATCATTCTACAGTATATTAAGAGAATCGGCTATGCATAGCCCTCCAGCTACACCACCGTCAAGTCAGCATAAGGTTAAGAAATAACCCACACCTCTGCTGCCACCAGAAGACGATATGGCCACCCACATGAAGCTGACCACTTGATCCGAATGGAAAAAAAAATCCACCCATGGTATGTATCCACTCATGGTATTCATCCACACATGGAATTTACCCATGGTATTGTAAGTGGTATCTACCCATGGTATTGATCCATGGTATTGTAAGTGGTATCTACCCATGGTATTGTAGCTCAAAAAAAGGCTATAAATAACAAGCCTCACTTTGTAAAAGTATGAATTGTCCACTAGAATGTAGCTTCAAAATTTATTCTTTGTTTTAATAAAACAAGTTTCCCAAATCTTGGGGGGAGGCCCCTAAGATCTAAAAAAATTGAAATGGATCTGACAAGATCTGCAAAATTAGAATGACATAAAAAAATAGAGAACACAAATAAAACAAAACCAAAAAGAAAATTGTTTTATTAAAACAAAGGATAACTGTAGAAGCTACATTATGGTGGACAATATTTCCTTTTACAAAATGAGGCTTGTTATTTATAGCCTTTTTTTGAGTTACAATACTATGGGTAGATACCATGGGTCAATACAATGGGTAGATACCACTTACAATACCATGGGTAAATTCCATGTGTAGATGAATACCATGGGTGGATACATACCATGGGTGAATAGGCACATCTCCAAATAACCCAAGCTGAACACTACTATACTGAAACTGATGAATTTGAAACAGGTGCCTACTAAAGCGGGGTGGGAGGGCACGTCTCCAAAGGGAACCCGCTCTGAATGGTGCTCTAGATTTAAAATGAGCATAACTTGGTGAATATAACTCAGAATATTTATTATAGCCTATTTTTGGAAATGGAATGATCATTATTCATATTCTCATGTGTTTGAAACAACTATTTGGAGAATGCAGACTCTCAAATTTGCACTGGAACTGTCTCACCGTCACAAAATTTCTGAAAAAATAATTGAGTTTAAATCAACGATAACTCCCACATCTGGACTCCAATTCGACTGATTTGTTTTTTGAACTTGGGTGAGTTTTCAAGGGGAGCTAAGATCTATAGCCATTTATCTAAAATTTTGCACTAAAAACTATGAAAAATGACAGGAGAGCCGCTGTCCACGAATTGTCATCAGAACATTTTCTACAACATTGCTGATTTAGAATTAGCGATATCTCTCTCATCTGAACTCCAATTCAGCCGATTTTTTTTTGAATTTGGGAATTTTTTTTCAAGGAATCCAGATCTGGTCTTAGATTTTGTGAAATTTTCACCAAAATTTTCAGATCTAATCTTCAAACTCGCCGCCCAAGAAATTCATGGAGTTTGCTGAATATTGCTGCCAAAAATTGAAACTGAAATATACTTCAAACCCTTATTCCCATGGATTCGTAACCTGAATCTACAAAGAAACTTGTTTTATTAAAACAGAGAATAAATTTAGAGGCTACATTGTGGTGGACAATCCATCCTTTTACAAAGTGAGGCTTGTTATTATAGCCTTTTTTTGAGTTACAATATCATGGGTAGATACCATAGGTGGATACCATGGGTCAATACCATGGGTAGATACCACTTACAATACCATGGGTAGATACCACTTACAATACCATGGGTAAATTACATGTGTGGATGAATAGCATGAGTAGATATATACCATGGGTGGATGCCATTTTCCATTCAGATCACCACTTTCAAGGGTGTAGCGGACGAAGATATGGACCGATTTTGGTTTGTCGTAGAGTCAGTATGGACTACGTAGAACGTGGCCTCTGATGCTGTAAAGAGAGCATAGCTATCGCTCACCTTTGAAGGAAGGGCCTTGGATTGGTATATGGGGTACATAGGACAACACACAGATCCATCTATTCAAGAGATTAAGACAGCGTTAAAACAATAGTTTTGAAAGCCTAAGTCCTACTCTCAAATAGTGGTCGACTTGAAATAATTTAGATAGGCACCCACTGAATTGGTTTGAGAAGTTGATCAGCAGTTGAAAAATGTTATCAGAGATGGGGAATTTCAGTATGATGATAGAAAACACAAGGAATGGTTTATCGCTATGTTGCTACCTTACCTGCGCGGACCTATGGGTCAGCAGTCAATTGCAATGCAAGAGAAGGCTTTGGAGATTGCTATGAAACTAGAGGTTGTGCTAAGGGATGATGCTCAGTTTGGGGTGTAGCATATATAGGGACAGCTGGAGGTAATGCACATAGAAATGCAGAATCTGTGAAAGGAACAGGGGAAAGAGGCTAGTCTAGACATATGGTGCATAAGATGCAGGGTATCCGTTCATACCAAGGATCGTTGTTCTCTGCTGGCAGAATACATCCAGGATACGGGACCCAGCCCATTACGCCCTACAGAGGGTGCAGGGCCAAGTAGCCTGACATTATGGTGCGTTGATTGTCGTGTTGTTGGGCTACATGATACTAACCACTGTCACCATCTCAGTGCTTGTGTTCTAGAATTGAAGCAACAATGGTGTAAATTTTTCTCCTCTATGGGACATGACGAGCATAATTTCCCGACCTATGACTTGATGATAGATCGAGGAAACATATACAGGGTACAGGCCAACCCTTCTTCACTACTGTCTCCCTCGAGCAAAGGAGGCTCCCCAACAAGGGGCGGGGGAGGGGGAAGGGGTGGAGGCACAGGTCAAGGAAGAGGACAATTGATCTGTTACAACTGTGGAGAAATAGGGAACTTTGCAAGGGACTATCCGAACCCTACTCGACAATCTTGTCGATATTGTTGACAACTAGACCATGTGATTGAAGACTGTCCAATTATGATAGAGAAAATGCAAGAAAAACAACAGACACCTACGCAGAATGTGCAAAGGGTTAGAGCGGAACCGCATGATGAAGGAACAAGTATTAATGTCATAACATGCAGCGGCATGGCTATGAGAGGAGCTGAAGAGAAATTCAAAACCAAACCTCTTATCTGAAAATTAGTTGTTAGACAGGAAAGCCTAGACAAGGAAAAGGAAACCTTTGCCGCAGCTCACAGATACTTTACTAAGGATGAGGCACCTATTTCAAAAGATCCAGCAAACCTAAGAACAGATGATGAAGTTAAACCATTACTACAAGCATGTATGAAGTTGCTACGCAACCAGAAGGAAGTAGAAAATCTAAAAGCACTAATAGACAAATGCACAGAGAGAACTAACCCTCCCCCAGAAGTCAGGGACGTGCACAAAATTTACAAGCATAAAAAAGAACTAGTCGGGAGATGCGGCTAACAACGTAGATTGGTGACTATGAAATGGATCAGGTTATCTTGGACTTGGACTTGGGGTCATATGCGAACGTACTGCCCAAGAAAACTTGGCAGTGGATGGGAGAGCCTAAGTTGGAATGGCCTACTATCCAGTCACACATAGCTAACCAACAAAATATCATACCATTGGGGAGGTTGTCAAAAATTATGGTAGATATTGCAGGAGTTAAGGTCTGAGCTGAATTTGAGGTAGTTCAGATTATGGAAGGTCTAGACCCCTATCATGTGCTCTTAGGACTGGATTGGGTTATATATATGGGAGGAATCATCAACCTAAAGAAAAGAAATATGGTGTTTGAAAATGAGGGTACATAGATGATAGTCCCACTAGATCCTGCAGAAGGAGAGCGATATACAGAACCAGTGCGTGAAGAAGAGGATGTGGATCACATCTATAAGTTAATCGCTTGGTACGAAGATTGGATCAATCCTATGGCTGATGGTGTGCTTTGCTGGGAAAATGACAACGAATAATTCTCTGACTCCGATGGAGAGATCTAAAATTGGAAGAATCGGTTACATGATGTATCTGTGATGCGATGCCTTAGAATTAAAAATAACTTCTGATGCAATTCCTCAGAGGTAAGAGAACTTCCCTAGTTTGATGGTTCTGGTAGTATTATGGATCTTTTGAGAGCATTTGAAGCTGAAGTCCCACGGGAGCGAGGGTTTTGGGCCTTTAATCTAGCCATGCATGCAACCCCGGCAAGGTGGTGGGACACACATAAACGGACATTCCAGGATTGGGAAGAGTGTCGAGACATGATGGTCCTACGGTTTTAACCTCTAGTTCACCTGTGCGTAAATACTTTCCTTGGCCCAGGGGACCCACGTGAGCACTTTTTCATATGGATGGAGAAATGGTGCGAACAAACTACGGAGGAATGGTTTCACCTATTCATTCATGCCTTGGGGCCAATCCCCACTGCATGGTATTTAGATGTAGAACTACACCATTGCACCCACTGCTAGGAAACATTTAAGGATGATTTTGTAGGGACATTTGGGTTGGTAGGTGGAACAGAGGCACTTGACGAAGTTTTGTAGGAGATATATGCCTTAGTATTTGATGAATCATGCCCTTGCGTAGCACAGGGGGCACCAACATGGGAAACATAGATGGAGGATATTGTCAACTGCCGCAATTTAGCAATAGAAGAGTGTGATGAAGACCCACGAAATACTCTATCCTGGAGTTTGAGGGAGAGCACGCAGATGCTAGACCCCCACTACAGACCGTCGATGTCACTAAGCCTCTGAAGCTGCTAGAAGTCAACATTGGAACAAAGGATCAACCTAAGCTAGCTAAAATTGGGGACTACTCGAATGATGATACTGTAGGAAAAGTTGTAGAACTCCTCATGGAATACCAGGACTTATTCCCCAAAAAATTCTTAGAACTTAAAGGGATTACAGGGGACCTAGGGGTCATATGCATCACTTTGAAACCAGATGTGCGCCCTGTGAAGTAGCACCCTTATCAGTTGAACCCTAAGTGAAAAAAAAGGGTCAAGGAAGAAATCGAAAAATGATAGTCACAGGTATCATCAAACCAGTCGAACAGTTAGATTGGGTAAGTCCTATGGTGGTTCAGGAGAAAATGACTAAGGGAGAGATATGGATCTGTGTTGACCTGTGCAAATTAAATGATTCCTACATATATCATCCCTTCCCTACACCATTCTCAGATGAAATCCTTGACAACGTGGGGAGGCAGGAAGCATATTCTTTCACGGACGGGTTCTCGGGCTACCATAATATTAGAATCACACCTAAAGATCACAGAAAAACTACATTTTCCACTGAATGGGGATATTTTCAGTATAGTGTCTTGCCATTTGGGCTCAAGAATGACCCTGCCATATTTTCACAGGTGGTGGTCGCAGTGTTCAAGGAGTTCATCCATAAGTTTTTGGAGGTATATTTTGATGACTGGATTGTCTTTGGGTTGGTAAAGAAGCATGTATCAAACTTGTGTATGATGTTGGATGCCTATAGAAAGCACTATATTTCCCTGAATATCAAGAAGTGCATATTTTGCGTACCCGGGATCTTGCTCGGTCACATAGTTTTTCGACAAGGATTGATGGTTGATCCCGCCAAGGTGGTAGTTATCATAAAATTGGCAGTACCTACAACTGAGAAATAGCTGCACTCTATCCTCGGACACACATGCTACTATAGGAAGTTCATTCAAGGGTACGCATTGATCACAACACCTATGGAAAAATTGCTAAAGAAGGACGTTTCGTTTTTTTGGGACGAGGAGTGTTAGAAGAGCTTTGAGCTACTCAAGGAGAAGATGATCTCTGCACCTATTCTCATCTTTCCTGTCTAGGCAAAGGATTTTCATGTTCATGTAGATATGTCAAGAATCGCCCTGGGAGCTATCCTTACGCAGTCTGGTGACAGAGACATTAACCATCTAGTTGCATTTGCTAGTAGGAAACTTTATGGTGCGGAGCGTAACTATTCCACTATGGAGCATGAGGGGTTATCCATGGTATACGCCCTGCAGAAATACTAGAATTACCTGTTATGGGGCCACTTCAAGATGTTTACAGATCACTCGGCTTTGAAGTACCTAGTGAATAAGCTTATGTTGGGGGGGGGGGGAATCTGCCAGTGGCTACTGTTGTTCCAAGAATATGACTTTGAGATCATCATCAAGTCAGGGAAGTTGAATGCTAGGCCAAACCACTTATCTCGAATTGACAGTCGTGAGGAACCGACCAACCTACAAGAAGGATTACCTTATGCACATCTGTTCGCTATTAAGGTAGTTGATGCACACTTCGCTGACATCATTCAATTCTTGACTACGGGGATGACACCTGTAGAGTATTCGATACAACAGAGGAAAGAATTGGTAACCCATGCAACAAATTTTACCATCATTGTAGGACATCTATATAAGCTGGGAGTTGACGAGGTGCTGCAAAGATACGTTTTGGAGCATGAGAGGCATGCTATCTTAGCAGAAGCTCATAGGGGCATAACAGGAGGTCACTACGCAAGGACAACGATGGCGCAAAAGGTATTGAGAGTTGGGCTATGGTGGCCTACACTTCATAGTGATTCTCACGACTATTGCAAATCCTATGATACATGCTAATGGATAGAAAGGTCATCGCGTAGAGATAAAATTCCCATGCAACCGCAGTTGGCCCTGCAAGCATTTGAAAAATGGGCCATCGACTTCGTTGGGCCCATCAACCTGCCTGGAAAGAAGACAGGTGCACGCTAAATCCTTACTGCAACTGATTATGTAACTAGATGGGCCGAAGCAAAAGATGTGAAGGATTTCATTGCAGATACCACTGCGTACTTAATTTTTGAGAAGATTCTGACTTGGTTTGGATATCTAAAAATCTTAATGAGTGATAGAGGTATGCACTTTGTTAATGAAACAATACAGGCCTTGACTGAAGAATTTTGAATCTATGACGTGAAAAGCACTCTGTATCATCCATAGGAAAATGGAGCGGTAGAAGATTTTAATAAAATATTGGAGAAGGCACTGACTAACGTCTATAATGATGATCACAGCAATTAGGACATGTGCATCCTGTCTATTCTTTGGGCTAATCACACAACTTGCAAGAAACTGACTGGAAAAACACCCTTTCATATGGTTTATGAAAAGGAGGCCATTATGCCCCTGTAATATATTGTGCCTGGCCTGCGCATCGTAGCCTTTACGAACATGGCAGAGCCTGATATCATGGAGGAGCATTTAGGGTAGCTTGTGGCTTTGGAGGAAGACCATTTCATTGCTAATTTTCATCTACAAATTCAAAAGGCTTGGAAGAAGGCACGACATGATAGACATATTTGGCAAAAGATATTTGCGGAGGGTGAATTGGTCCTAATGAATGATAGACAGTTTGAGAAACACCCTAAGAAGTTCCTTTAGCACTAGTTAGGTCCCTATATGGTAAAAGAAATCACGAATGGAGGATATGTTCAGCTAGCTACCCTGTGTGGCGATATCATACCAGGATATGTCAATGGAAGCCGGCTCAAACCATATCGGATCAAATGACTATATGGATGGAGTAGTTGTATGGGGCAGAATATACGTATAAAGGGAGCCAATTGCAGGCAGGACTGTGGTATGTGCATGAATCGATCGCACATTTGGAGGCCCATATAGGTGCGCTGGGAGTGCAGGGGTGTGTTCAGAGCACAACAGGTGCATTGGGAGTGTAGGGGTGTGTTGGGAATGCAGGAGGTACACTGGGAACACTGGGGTGTTCTAGGAGCATAGAAGGTATGAAAACTAGCCGTTGGAACAGTCAAACTGGGTAAAAAGTAAATTTTACTGTTGAAAGGAGCGGGCAGCTGGAAATTAATGAGGCGTTTTCTGAATATTTTTTACTGTTTATGTCATGATAAGTGCATGATAAGTTTCAACAAACCTTTGGCTGATATCCAAGGCTATAAAAGCATAAGGATAACTTGGAATAGGGTTATGTGTATCTTGAGTAGTTGGTGTTTTGTACGAGTCCATGACTATTGTGCCTTGTTCATGTCTGAGCATGCTTCCCCCTCAGATAGTAGCCACCCTGAGTTCATTTTTTGCGCCAGAATGACTGCATCTAATCCTGCTAAATCTTCCCAAACCGTGGCCTCAACAGAGAGAGAATATGAGGAAGTGCTGGAAGTTTACCCTGAAGTGGAGAAGGTTATGTCCACACCAAGCCAAAGGAAGCAGAAGGGGAAAGAAAAGGCACAAGGGTCAAGGAAACTGACGAAACGGGCTGGGGTGAAGCCCCACACCTCTCCTTGAAATGTGAAGTCCTCGTGAGCGACACCCCAGGCATGTTCGCCCAACCCATTGAAGAGACCTTTGTCGGCTCAAGAAGAGGCTCGGACCGCTGAACCGATCAACTTTCTACCACCCTATGTTCGTCCTCGTACGCCCTCGATACGCATGCATAAGAATCTCGATGGCCTGTGCACCTATATGCAAATGCCATTAACTCCGGGTGAGGTACCCATCATTGGAGAACCATTTGGAAAACTCCATGAGGTAAAATTTGACGACCACGACTTGGAAAATTTGGAGGCCTTCCCCGAATTAGCACTAGAACTATATCTTGAAAGTGTCTTGGAAGATGACGGGATAAAAGTAGTTCCCATGCCATGGGCGCGTGGATTATCTGGTTCTGAGCTCTTAAACCTACTGAGGATGCCTCATTTTGGCCACTACAATGTCATATACTGAATTGTGCACCAGTTGCTTGCCCTGGTCCATGATGGAAGATTGTGGATCTAGGATTGAATCCCCATTGATTTCACGCTTATTCTCCATATTACCGGTCTCCTAATGGAAGGGCCAGACCCTATGTTGTGTGTCGAAAAAAAGTATGAGCCAAATATCACCGATAAGGTGCATGAGGATTATGCTGTAGAACGGAACACTCGAGGGTTCATGATCAGCACCATCAATGATCTAGGTGCGCAGATGGGTATCCTGTTGTTGGCATCCAAGATGATGTTCAAATTCCAGGTTGCCACAATCCCTACGTCTGTGATTCAGCTGGCAGGCCGATGCGAAAAGGGGGTCTGCTACAATTGGTCCTAGTTTTTGTGCAATGAATTTCTCGCAAATGTATGTGAAGCCCAGGATTAGGGACAAGCATTTTTCCACTCCTAGCTATTGCTTCTCATTGTGTTGGTCACATGGGAAGCCCATGAAGACTTAGTCCTCCCTGAGCTCACCCCAGATAGGTGCGAGGGGGCGCGATACGTGAATTTGTGGGACTCAAAGGATGCACAACATATTGAGGACAATCAAATATTCTGGGTCTCATTTCAGAGCGGGCTTGCAATAAAAATCAATTCTTGGTCGTGCTTGTCGCCAGCAGTTTATGATAAGTAAAAAAGCATCAAAAAATTACAAGTAACCATGCATAATGTAAAAATCAGAGGCCACAAAGATCCAACCTAGGTTTCACTCCCACACATGGTTGCTGATGAAGAAATTGACCGCCTAATTGAGACTTGGCCTCTACACTGGAAGCTTGGCTTAAAATCAGGTACAAAGGACACTGCAGGGATGAGCATCATGAAGGTCACCCCACCCGACACCACCAAAGATACTGGAGAATAGGGTAAAGTTACGCAAAAAGAAGTGGACCTAGGATCACAAAAGGGATCACAGCAGGGCAAGAGTACTGGGAAGGGCACGGAACCGACATCACAAAAGGGTTCGTAGCAGGGAAAGAGTACTGGAAAGGGTGTAGAACCGGCATCGCAGAAGGATTCATAGCAGGATCTGGGCGCAGAAGGTCTGGATGTGAGAGGTTCTGACTCCCCTCAAGGTACGAAGAGGATTGGTGACCCTGTTAAAGGGCCACAGAAGAAGAAACAATCTCAATGGCTGGAACGTGACATAGGAGTCACACTGATAGAGGAGGACCTAGAGTAGATCACAGATATGGTCACCTTGGCTGTAGAAGACAAATGTCTTTCTCTAGAAGAACAACAGAAAGCCATAGTTGATACACTCCACGCTGAGCTCTGGGCTCTGCAGCTTAAAACTGATACCCTGCAAACAAGTATGATTCAGGCAAGGTTGACCCTAGCAATAATAAATGCAATAATCAGTACGTCGAAAAGCTGCCTCTTCCCTCTACTAGGTGCAGCCTTCATACTGAGTCCACCCGACTTAGGAGCACAAGTGCAGGCCTGCACAGAGGTATAATTGGATCTTGCCCGCTTGTCACATGAATCGTTGCAGATCCTTCATGCTTCCTTGTTCGAAGAGATTCAACATAGAGACTATCAAGTGCACCAATAGCTCAGTATAGATGAGAAGATAATTGAAGAAAAAACTGCTGAGGTATCCTAGGCACAAGCTGCATGTACCCTCGTCGTCGCATAGTAGCAAGAGCTGGAGCACCTAATTATTAGGCTCTGTGCGGATGTCACCGAAGATATCCCAGCTTCTGCCACCCCCCAGGCCGAAATTGAGGGGTTAGTTGCAGCGCTAAAGGCCTCAAGAACTGAGATCCAAGTAGTCAGGACAGAGATGGAACAACACATTGCGGCCTTGCAGGCCAAGTTACAGCTAGAAACGCCACCTGAGATAAGGGCCCAACGAGCTGCGTTGGTTACAGAGGCCACCAATATCATTATAGGTCAAATTGATCAGGGTTCAAAACTATTGGAAAAAACTATACAGCTGTGGACCAAGGTGCATCGCAGCCCTCTCCTGCACGAAATCAACCAAGAGTTGCGTCAGAAGAAGGAAGAGTTTGAAAAAATGGAGGCTACACTGACCACACTGGTCCCCGCTCAGCTCTTGGCCTAGTTGCACACCATCCATGCACTCAAAGAAAACATGGAAGCTCTTCAGCAACAGAAGAAGACTTTGAGTGACCACCTCAAGCTATACACCGATGAAGCCCTCAAGCTGTCTTAGGACATCGATATCACAACAAAGCAGCTAAACCAAACTCTGGAGAGTGTCATTGCTACTACAGAGGGTCCAATGTCGCAGAAATTGGTGGAAATTGCTCATAATGTTTCTGCACAAAGTGAAGGAGTGTTGTCCCACTGGTGGATGTGATCAAGCAGCTTCAGGCGAAGATGAAAAACCCATGGCCATAGTGACTCAGGATGAGTCACAAGATTTCGTTGGGGGTTTGTTGGAACGGGGCTCCCTAAGCTGTGAATTTTGTATATTTTTGTATTAATTTGTCTAACATAAGGGTTTTGGGGTGGGTCAAAGCCCCAAACACATTGTAATGGGTAAAAGGGTAGACCTAGAGTCCGCAAACCACGGTTTTTGGAGCACAGGATAGCGTAAGCTACATCAATATAAAGAGATGAATAGCTTGAGTCTAGAGGTAGGCATGAATTAAGACTGATGCTATGTGCAAATTGTTAGATCTGTTTTGGGGTTTTTTGGGTAAGGAATCTTGTTGGCTATGTGTGCGGAGATCCTCTGTCATGCTGTGTGTGGACCCTGCTAGGCTGTGTGCGCAGGCCGGGTTTGGTTGTAAGTGGATCTGAATGTTAATGAATGTGAAGTATTGTTAAATTATCTATGTCCTATCCAGATCAGTTATGTTTACTACTGAAGTGTATCAGTGATTATTATTTAGCTGCGAATGTATCTGTGTTTTTGCATAAGTATATTTGTGATCTGTTATTAGCTACAATTATAAATTCTCTATGACAGTATCTGATAATATGCATGTGGATGTGAATGTACTAATTAGATTTGATAGTTGTGTTATGGTTATATGATGATTAAATTGTTTAAGGGGCTACAAATAGACTCATTCTGGGTAAACCTAGCAGGTTATAATACATATATGCCTCACATTTCCTACTCTCTCCCATGGTGCAGAAACCTGGTTCCAACACCCTCCCATACTAGTTCGGGTGAGACCTTGGCTTGCGTAAGTAGTTCATTGACGAAATGGCCAGTATTATAGGGTTTTGTTGGCAAACATTAACCTCCGAACCTGGGTCAGGACCCCTCAAGCCAACTCTAGGGAAACCAAGAAAAAATTTGGTTCAACTTAGAAAATTTCAAGTCCCAAAATTTCACCTAGTCCTAAAATTGTTGATATCACAGATGATGTTGTCCAAACATCAACATACCCTCAAAAATATGTTGCTTCCAAGACAACAATTTCTACTAAAACAACAATTTCAGACTCAAAAAGACCTACTGTTGATTTAAAATCAGCTGATCCTAAAACAACCATTGCTAAAACAGCTATTGAAACCACAAAATTTGCAAAGACTTCCACTACATCTCAAACTATTCCTGAAAATAAAACTAAAAGCAGTAAGATAGTGGAAATATAAACAGAGAATGAGAAACCAACTTTAGAAAAAGAAGAAAAACCCACCCAAGCTACAGTTACAAAAGAATAAATAATTCAGCTAGGAAAATCACAGGCACCATTTAGTATCCAAGATGAAATTTCCAAATTGAAAATACCAATTCCTTTGACAAAGTTGGTAAAACATGACCTGTAAAAAAAAAATATCACTAAGACTTTAAATATAAATGATGGAAAAGATTCAGTAAATTTGATTGATGATCAACCAGAATTAGTCTTTGGTCCTGATGTTAATGAGAAACACCAAGATGGAGCAGTTCCGCCTTTATACATTAGCTTAATTGTTCATGATCAGATTTTACATAATGTAATGTTAGATTCAGGGGCCTCACATAATTTGATGCCAAAAGCAATAACATAAACCTTGAATTTAGACACCACTAGACCTTAGAAAGATCTCTTCCCATTTGACTCGAGTAAAGTGAAATGTTTAGGTTTGATAAAAGATTTATGTGTTAATTTAGTTCAATACCTTGGAAAAAGCATATTCCTGGATATTGTAGTAGTTGACATCCCTCCCAAGTATGGAATGTTGTTATCTCACTCATGGGGAGCTAAAATATAGGGATCTATACAACTTGATATGTCTTATGCAAAAATATCAGTTTTTGGCCAACCCAAGAAACTTTACAGAGATACATTAATGAAGTACATGGTTAGTAGTGTAGAAATACCTCAAAAATATCATATTTAAACTACACCTACTGATATGGATTCATTAATTTTATGTAATTCTGAAACTGGAATTAAAAACAATACTGAACTAAAGCAGAAAAATAAAGCACCAGACTGTGAAAACATTTTTCATGAATCAATGTGGCACCTAGATTTTTATAGATCAGTTAATAAATTAGGAGCAGGAGTAGGGGTTTGGATACACAATATGGAAAACAATCATGCAAAAGGTTATGCTTTTAGATTAAATTTCAAATGTACAAACAACATGGCTGAATATGAAGCTCTTATTTAGGACTGCAGATTGTTATAAATTTAGGATCCAAAAGAGTGTCAATCATGGGAGACTCAGAGTTAATTGTGAAACAGATAACAGGAGAATATTCTGTATATAATCCAAGATTAAGCCAATATAGTGAAATTGTTTTAGATCTGATTAAGGAATTGCTTGAATGTGACTTTGTTGCAATTCCTAGAAATAGAATATAGAGGCCCACAACATAGAAAATTTTGTTCTTACTTGTAATCTGTCATTTCAACCAAATAATATATATACAACAGAAGTTAAACATAGGCCTATAATACCAGATAATCTTAAATATTGGAAAATATTTTCATAGGATGAACAGATTTATCATTTCATGAACAATGAAGGAGAATTTCAAAATTGTAATATAAACACAGATTGTACAATAGATCAAAACATAGATAGTGATATTGACATAAATAATGTAGATGTAAATAAATTATATTTTACTAAACCCACTAAATTTACTCAAGTAGAAATAGATAATTTAGAAAAAGTAGAGATTGAAGAGTTAGCAGATGATGATTCTGACATTTTAAACCTGAAGAACAACTTTGTACCTAAGGGATTATCCCCTTTAGAAGATATTTTTGATTCTAATGATGTTGCAAGGAAACCTAAGATGGAACCATTAAAATCTGATATTGAAGAGTGCAGTATAGGAATGGAGTTAAAACCTAGGATGATTAAAATTTCTAAAGCTTTAATTGAGGAAGAAAAACTCAAGTACATAGCTCTGTCTAAGGAATTTTAGGACCTATTTACATGGAGTTATGAGGACTTAAAATCCTATGATACTAGCATAATACAGAATAAAATACCCATAAAAGAAGATCAAAAACCTTTCAAACAAAAGCTTAGAAGGATCAATCCCATTTTGATGCCTTTAATTGCGAAAGAGGTTAAGAGAATGTATGAAGCCAAAATAATTGCACTAATCAGATACTCTGATTGGGTTTCAAATCTAGTTCCCACTAGGAGAAAGACACGAGAAATCAGATTGTGTGTTGATTTCAGGAATTTAAATAAAGTGTCCTTAAAATACAACTACCCTTTACCCAATATGGATCACATTTTATAGAGGGTGGTTGTTTCTTCCAGTCATTACTTGATGGATTATCTGGATATAGCCAGATTCTAGTTCAGCCAGAAGACCAACCTAAAACTGCTTTTACTACTCCTTGGGAACTTTCATGTATGTGAAAATTCCTTTTAGATTAATGAATGCAGGAGCCAATTTTCAAGGAGCTATGGATATAGCCTTTGCTAAATAAATTCATGAATTCCTTGTGATTTATCTAGATGACATTACTATATTTTATAAGACTTCTAATGACATCTCAATCATCTCAGGCAAGTCTTTCTCAAATGCAGGAAATTTGGCATCTCTCTAAATCCTAAAAAGACTCTGTCTGGACTAGAAGAAGGTAAATTTTTAGGACATGTCATATCTAAAGAGGGAATTAGGATAGAGCCAGCTACAATAGAGGCCATTCTAAACATTAGACTTCCTAGAAATATAAAATAATTGCAAGTTTTCTTAGGTAAAATCAACTTTCTCAGAAGATTCATCTCAAATATAGCAGAAATAATTAGAGAACTTAACAATATGTTGAAAAAATATTCAGTACTTAAATGGACTGTGGAGGCCAAAGAAATCATTTGAATCAATGAAACACGCCTTAACAAAAACAATAATCCTTATGTCTTGATTTCAAAAAATATTTCATTATTTTTCCTTTGTTTCAGAACATACTATTGATGCAGTTTTACTGCAGAAAAATGATAAGGGCTATGAGCAGCCCATTTCTTTTTTCAGTAAGTCACTTAGAGATGCCACTTTAAAGTATAACATAATGGAAAATCTGGCACTAGCTTTAGTGCAAGCTATCAAATACTTTAGAGTGTACATCATTTATTCACATATAATTTCTTATGTTCCAAATGCAGTTGTAAAGGACATTCTGATACAGAATGGGCCTGATGGTAAAAAAGGCAATTGGATTACCATAATTTTGGAATATGACATAGAAATAAAACCCACCAAACTCATAAAAGGTCAAGGTTTATCCAAACTCATGGCTGAATCAAATTTTCACGCTTTAGATATTAATTTTATTGCCCAAATAGATGATCAGGAAGAGATGGCGACTCCAGAGATCAGTGAAGCCTTTTCAGACTCACCATGGTATGCATATATTATATTTGTATTACTAAATTTACAATCTCCTTCTGGATTATCAAGAACTAAAGCTAGATTTTTTAAAATTAAAGGCAATAAGATTTTTTATCATAGACAATGCACTCTTTTGGAAAGATCATGGTGGTATTTTATTAAATTTTTTGCTTAAAGAAGAAGTTGATAAATTTTTCGAAGAATTTCATGCAAGTGACTGTGCGGGGCATCTTTACTGGAAGACTACTACAGATAAAATTTTGAGAACTGGTTTTTACTGGCCTACCTTGTTTGCAAATGTAAAAAAGTATGTGACCTCTTGTCACAAGTGTCAAATATTTCAAGGAAAGAAAAAGCTCCTACCTTTTCCCTTAAAACCCATCTCAACAGAGATTCCTTTTCAGCAATGGGGTCTTGACTTCATTGGTGAAATTCACCCTCCATCCTCAGCCCAACACAAGTGGATTTTGACAACCATAGACTATTTCACTAAGTGGATAGAAGCCATACTTTCCAGGAAAGCGACTGACACTGTCATAATCTCATTTTTTAAAAATAACATACTGTCAATATTTGGATGCCCCCAAAAGATCATCATTGATAATGTAGCTGCATTCAAATACAAAAAGATGATTGAATTCTGTCATAAATACCACATTACCCTTTGTCATTCTACTACATATTACCCTCAAGGTAATGGCCTTTCTGAATCCTCCAATTAAATCCTTGTGAACATCATCAAGAAACTACTAGAAGACACTAAGAAAACTTGGAACAAGAGGTTAGTGAATGCCTTATGGGAAGATAGACTTACCACAAAGAAATATATTGGTACATCCCACTACCAACTTGTCTATGGGATGGATGTTGTTTTTCCATCTTCTTTAGGAGTACCAGTAATAAAGATAATCCAAGAACTACAAGTTGAAATCAATGATATTCAAGAAGAATAAACCAAACCATACACTTGCAACAAACCAGGAAAGAGGTCTATCTTAAGTCTCAAGTTGTCCAAGAAAAGATTAAAAAGATATTTTACAAGAAGACTAAGGAAGATGATTTTTATATAGGTGACGAAGTTTTAAGTGGGATTCAAGGAGAGAAGAGAAAGGCAAACATGGGAAATTTGATTTCTTATGGAAAGCCCCTTATGTAATTTATGGTTACAGAGGAAATAGTTCTTTATTTTTGAAGGAGTTGGACGGATCAGATCTGCTAGGTGGACCTGTCAATGGTAGAATGCTGAAGCATTATTATTCCCCAGAATAAAAAAATAGTTCAATTTTTTTACTTTACTCATTGTAAATAACATTTCAGATTTTAGATTGGATTGGATGTTTTTCCTAACAAAGTTGAAGCTCAGAGAGAAGGCTCGAAGCTTTGAAGGATAAAATTTCATAAGTAATAATAATTGCAGAGCTTAGAAAACATTTCCAAGGCCAGCACAGTCAAAATTCAAAGGCTACTAGTCTCAAAGTTCTTGACATTTCACCAGAAAATTCCATCCCCATGTGGAGCCGCTGTTAGGGTCCTATAATAATAGGACTCAAAAATTTTGAATTGACTTTGATTAGTCTTGTAATATGTACATACTTTGCTTTCTGCAAATTGTTTTCCCATATTAGAAAAATAAAAAAATAAAAAAAATGTAAAGAGGGTAAAAGTCCTAAAAGAAAAATTGAAAGATTTGACAGAAAAAAAGATCAAAAAGAATAGAAAAATGGACCCCAAACAAAAAAGAGATAAAAATAAAACATGAAAGTGATGCAAATCCAAATGCCACTACTGTTGCTTTTTTTCAAAAATAAATATTGTGTGCAATTTGTTACAATGCCATAATCCATGAAGGTTAAATATCTTAATCTTAACCTCTCATGTTTTAAATTTCACGCTATTAGATAGAGAATAAATATCTAGCCAAATAGTTTAATATTGGCATATCAATAGTTAGGTAGAGAATAAATAAGGAGCTCAATAGCTTAATATGAGCCCTTGGAAGAAATAAGGATAGAATTAGTTTGTTTGTTGTTTTAAAAAAATGAACAAGGGTTTGTAAGCTCAAATTCACCCAGGTAAATGAAGAAAAAATGTTAGGGTAGCCTATGGGTTGGTAGAAGAAGTTTTTACAAATCATGGATAAGCAGAAATTGGTCATTCATTCACTAAATTCCTTCAAAAATCATTCCCTTTTAAAAATACTTCATCCCCTCCATTTTTATTATTTCCCCTTCATTTTCCTTTTTTTCCATTATCATTCAGTTTCACTTGCAAAAATCCCCTTTTCCTAAGTTTAAAAACCACTATACTTAAGAAAAGTAAAACCCTTTAACTAATTACCCTTTACCCCAAAAATACCCAAAAACCCAAAAAATACTTTATCCTAACTTTAAATGTAAAAATATTATATTGGGACCCTCAACAATGAAACTTATCCCTATATTATGTTTTACATTAGACTTAGTTTATTTTATCTCCCTCATCGCATTTCATTACTAAACATTAATTTATATATTAGCTCCAATATTCACCTTTATCCTGTATTAGATTAATTGCTTTATATAATATATCCCAAACCCATATTTTCAATTTAACCTATGTATTATTTCTCCACATGTTATATATTCCCACTCTATCCCATAGGTTAAAACTATTTCAATATATATTAACCCCGCCAATGTTAAAGTTACATGCGCCCACATTTTATTTGTTAAATAAAACAATACGTCTGCATATCATATTTCATTCTAAACTATGTATTAAACATATGTTTTAATATATTTTACACATCTCTCCGCATACATATCCCGACCCCACGCCATTCCACCCCGCAACTTCATTGTATGATCTACACTATTCGCTCCCCATCCGCCAGATCTAACGGTGGAGATCCCCCATCACACATTTCATTGCGCAATCGATAAACAAACCCAGAGCTTGCAATAAACATTGTTTTTTGGTTTTCTCTCACCTCCACGCGTCTTATTTTCATTCAATCACATCAATCATTTCAATCCTACTTACCACCTTTTGACGTTGTGAAAACCACTTCGCGATTATTCCCTCCCCCGCACCCAAACTGCTTACCTATTTGAATTGACCTGCATTAAATGCAGTCACTGTTTACTGAAATTCTTTATAAAATCACCCGAATGCATTCATTTGAACCTTTCTGTTACCATTTTCTATGCAAAAGAGCATTCCAGACGAGATTAAAATGACGTTGCCTCTGTTTTAGCCCAAAAACAAGAAGGAATCACTAAATTTGACTACTACAAAGACTGCAAAATCCATCAGAGTGCATATAAAGACCAGAAAAATCTTCTGAAATATTTCCAACCCCAAAAATCCTTCTTCACAGCAAAATTCTTAATTTTACAAGTATTCTTCAAAGAAAAAAGATTCATTCATCAATTTAAAAGAGTTATATTGTTAAAAGAATCATTTAGGAGCCTTTGTACCTCAAGAATACCCCATTGCTTCATAAATCCTTCAATTATACAAACCCTGAGCATTTACTTACAAATTCTAAAGCTTTGACTTGTTTTGGAACAACTTTTGATTGAGTTTAGCCATCTACAAACTTCAGAAATCCATCTGAGACCTTCAAAACCTTTCTTACAGTACCCAGGAACCCTTCTGCATAAAATTTGATGCTTTAAGATTTTTTTATCATAGAAAAGTCCACTATAAACCATTAATATCTTTTGTTAAATCTATAAGGTCATGAAGTTTCTCTTTTGATGAAGAAATAAAATATTGAGTTAAAATTGATTAGAACTATCCCTTTGCAGGCCAAAGATAAAAACCCTGTCATATCTAAAAACTTTCTGTGAATTATTTAAACTTACAGAAGTGTTTTAACAGGCCTAAATCATTGTTTTAAAGGTTAAAAGTATTGAAATTGATTAATCAGACCAATAAATGGCTTCCAAAAGCACTCTTGTGGTCAACCCTCTACAACCCCCTGTTGTAGATGTAGAGCATATTCCCCTGGAAGATGTAGACTTAAAAATCACTGATACTATAACTAAATTCAACCTTCTTGAGCTCCACTGCTGGAGCCAAGAGAAATCCTTAGATCAAGCAGATGAAGTATTCATTTGGGAATCAAATTTTCCTAAATTTTTTGAACCCCATACTCACTAATTCCTAGAAGTTATCAGATTATACCAATTATGCTACTCTCCATATCAAAGAGCCATTGTGAACACTAAAAATGAAGTTTTTTTTACCATCATAGCTGAATCTATCAACCAGATGCTTCAGTTACAGCCTGGGACAAATGAATTTCCTTTATCTATTGAAGCCCTCACAAATTTCTACTTGGACTTGGATTTACCAAAGATATTTCAAAATTTTCAAACTTTGATGCTATCCTATGTGGAAATTCCCAAATTCAATCCTCCATACTCCTTTGCAAAATTCTCAGAAAGAACTAGACATATTATTTCTATGTTATCTTTTATCCTTGGATATTTCACAAGTGAACATGTTGATGTAGCAATACTTGGTTTCCTGTCCATTTTTTTGCCTGGTCAGCCTCCTGCAATTATCTTTAACTTTGCCCAATATATTGTTGATAGCATCCATGAGCAACTAGTCAAAAGGTGTTTTTAGATATTCTTCATTTCTATTCCACATTTTCCCTTATTTTTAGTCTGAAAAGTTTCCTATAACTCTTCATAAGCTTGATGTGGAAGGAAATCCACAATCTTTCATATTATGGACTTTCTTGATATGGAAGGAATCAAATGAGTTTACCTATTTAGAGTTCATAGATTCTTTTATCCATCCTTTGGTCAATTTGTTAAACAATAGTGTGCAACCTAGGATTAGCAATGAAATCAAGAAAGTTTTACAATTTTCTGAACAAAGCAACACAGGTGATTGGTACTTATACCAAAATCACACTGAAATCAGAGTTTATGGGTCAAGCCTTATTCCATAAAAATTGCCAAAATACCTCCCTATGAGGTTATTTTATTTAGAGTATATAAGGAAAATTTTGAATTCAGATGCTATAAATTTCTTTATTGAAAAGAAGAAGACACAATTCAAACTGAAGAACCAGGTTGGTCCATTCATATGTAATGACAGAGAAGCAGGTCCAGAGGCAGAAAAATAGTTACAGGAATAGAAATTCAGTCATAGTTTTCTTTGATATTATGATCCCCTTGGTATTATTAGCAAAATGAGAGTTAAGTGCAAATTAACCCCATACATTCATGAAAAGAAGTCTGATATTGAAAATTTATCAAACCAATCTGAATGGTTAGAGAATACATTGGTAGAGGCTGAGAAGCAAAGTGATGCTAGTCAAATTTTGCAGACTCCGGCCCAGGAAGACAAAAGTGTAAAAATAAATAGGGAATAATGGTCTTATATAGATGAGACCACTACAGAGACCAAATTCCAACTAAGATACAACAAAAAGCCAAAAATCAATCTTGCAAGGAAAGAAAAAGATACAATAGAAGTAATTGACACAGAGATTCTAGAGAAAGATGCTATACCTCCTATAGTAATTGAAAAGGAATAGTAGCCAACCACCTATAATACACAATTAATTCAGAAACAACATAGTATAGAAGTGTCTTCATCCAAGAAAGCAGAAGAAAAATACATGGGCGTAAAGGAAAGATACAAGGAGACTAAGGCTAAAAATGAAGAAATAAAAAATGAAATATATTCTCAATACTTAAAGTAGACTCCCAGCATACATAACTTCAGCCTTTGACTACAAGAACAAAAATATGTTGACGACAGTGCTCCAACCCACATTTCCAATTCCTAAATCATCCTCTAATTATAAAAAGGTTGATTTTGAAGTTCTAGTCCAGGATATTCATCCTCTGGACCAAATTGAATTTCATAAACAAACGGGAGATATGCTTTATCCAAAATGACTACTAAGGCTATGAGTGCACAGAAGCTTCAAAACACTTTGATAAATGTAAGAGATCATCTCAAACTAGAGAAAGAATCTTCATATGCAAAGGATATCATAATCAAATCCTTGGAGGAACTAGTGATTGAGGTAGGTTATGATCCTCAAAACATAAAAGCTGCAGAGGAAACAAGAATGGTGATATTGTTACACTTAAGAAAAAAATGAAGCTGCCCCCTACAGAGCATCCTCAAGCTAAGGCGGTTTTGTAGGATTCTAATAAAAAAGATGAGATGATGAGTCTCATTTTGTAGCTTACAGCTTAGATTAAAGAAATGGAACTGGAAATGGACAAATTGGTCCAATAAAAAGAAGCCAACAAAGCATAGGAAGTCCCTGCCACTGTGATTCCTGTGGTTACAACATCTGTACCATCTACTCTTGTAGAAACACTAGCTCTTAATGTTCCAATGACCACATCAGTTCTAGTAACTTCATCAAAAACTTCTGCCATTGAGTCTTAAACAAAAATAGTCCATAAATCAGATGAGGCAAGTAAATTAGTCAAGGAAATGCAAGACATGTCTATCCAGAAAAATGAGATAAACAGGTTAAAGGAATAGATTAAAAATCTTGAAGATGCTGAGAAAATTGCACAAATTAATTCCAAGAATGAAGAACAAAAGGCCAATGGGTTGAATGAAAAACTCAAGAAGTTGGAAAAGGAATTACCTTTGAAATAACCTATGGCACATGTTAAGCAGCACTTATGGTCCAATATCATTGAAGCAATCAATGATACTTGGCCATCCATACAAGTAATCTATGAGCAGAAAGATTTCTTGAAGTCAGCAAAAGAAGCAATACAGAAGACAAAAGAGGAGCTAGGTAAAAAACCTGAAGAGGCCTTAGAAATTATCAAATTTCTCAATTCCAAAAATAAACAAGAACTGGATGAAATTGGAATTATAGATAGAAAAAATACCATCATTGAAGTTAGGAAGGTAATATCCAAAAATAACTTGATGACACAATTAGAGGAAAAGTGTCAAAACATGGAAATGGCAATCACAAGATTTATGATCAAATTTGATGTTTTAAGGCAAAAAGGCCTTCCCAATCCTCTGGTAATCAATGACATATTTATTAAGTAGGAGGATTATGACAAAAATATGAGAGAATTTTCTAAAGAACAGGTAAATAAATCAGCTTTGCGGGAATCCCAATAGGGAAAGTATTATATAAGAATTTTGAAAATATGTTTTACTTGCAGCATGAATTAAACAAACCAACATTTTCAAAATACACTGAAGCTGATGAAAAATTCAAAATTCTTATGAAGATAAAATTTCCAGAAGCTGAGTTCTGGGAGAATTTGACTGATCTACTACAAGATCAGATTATAGTGAGCACATAACAGTAAAGGTAAAAAACAAAGTTTGTTGTTTTTACATCAGCAGTAACAGTGTTTGTAGTAAAGATTATCGGGATGAAAGAGTATCAGTTAAAGTGTATCAGATGAAAGATTGAAGAAAAAATTAAAGTAAAGATAAATCTTCCAGCGTAAAGGACACCTCGTTGTCCAGCTACAACCTTCATCAAACAACGAAGAGAGAAAACAATGATAAAATCAAAACAACATGCTATTTTATTTCAACAAAAAGGACAACTAGCATTAGTTAAGGAGCTTTCCTTATCTTCTTGCATGAAGATATTTATTTTTCATAAAAAATTCCTAAGTTTATTTTAGGATATTTTGTAGAATTTTTTGTATAAATAATTCATCATTTGAAGTATTAAGTGTGATGAATTGTTAAACATTTCTATAGTTATACTATTCTAAACCTAAGGGTTTTTGTATCAATTTCAAGTCAGCAGACTGGATCACAGGAAATAAAGCATCATATTACAGGATTCATGTGTTGGGCCATTGCAGTGAAGTATTTCACTTGTTATCTTGTCAAATTTCTTATGTTTCTCATCTATTCATGAATGTGTTCTTAATTTTAATGATAAATCAGGAATTTTTATTTCAAAATTTGTTAAAAGCACTCTGTTTTGATTGATTATCATTTATATGTTTTCAACTGATATCCAGATTAAGGAACCCTGAATTTCTCCTCGATTTCTATTGACCTCTACCTTTTCACTTCGAATCCGGATTTTAGAACCCTTAATTTCTCTGTTATCCCAATCAAAACCATTTCATTATCAGCCTTGAAGATCTGAAGTGACTCTTCTATCTTTCCCTATAAACATTTACTTTAGACCTTGATCTTGATCTGAATGCTTGACACATTGACTCCATTTACCCAATGGGATATAGATCTACAGCTATCCATCTAAGTAAGTGATTTCACCATCAAATCAAATCAAAACCCGAAAACCAATTTGCCCCATATAACTAGCCTAAAATCAAATATAATCAACAAAGTTAAATCATATAGAGAGCCCTCTCTGAGCATTAGGAAGGCTAGATCTTAAGGCTTAAAAGTAGTTTTGTGGTTACCTATGATATTTTTCAAACTAAAAATATCACAAATATAAGAATTTTTAGAGTGATAACAGGTTCATAAGCTAAAATGTTTACGAGACGACGCTGAAATCCTGAAGAAGCTCGTGTAAAATTTTCAAATCATGGTACGCAATATTTTCGAATATATGATCTGTGGAAGTTAGGGTTTTTGTTGGCTCTTGAACTTCATCTCAAATAGGTGACCTTAGGAAAATCGTCATAACTCTCTCTTTGAGTATCGGATTGGAATTATGTAAAAATTGGCAGATATTGCACGGAATGTAGTTTTCTTTGTATCAATTTCATATCTGAATGAGGAAACAATGAGACGTGACACGTCTTACAAGTTCGCTCTACTGAACTAGTCTATAATTAGGTCATTGTGAGATATTGGGCATAAATTTGCCTTGAATAATCCAAATTGGTTCAGATCTATGGCATTGGAAAGAAAACTCAGAGGACTACTATAGGACTGAAAATCACATATTGAGGATCTCAAATAACAGAGATACACCAGATTCAATATTGAGCTCCTAGAAGGCAAGAAAAAGCTACATCATGTGCTGTCAAGGGCTGTAAAGGGCCAAAATTTCTAGGGTATAAAAGCAAAGCAAGGTGTAGTAGAGGTAAGCTCCAGGTAAGCATATTCTGTATATGCATTTTCATCTCTTAATTTCTTTAGGTTCTTTGTATTCTAATTTGTTTTTCTTCTTTTTTTAGCACTGTCACATGCTCTATAGGATGAGGTAAGTTTTTCTATTATCATGTCATGGTTATTTCTTTGAAGAATGTTTGTAGGTATTATATATTCATCAAGGTAAGACTCAATGCATGACCTAATTTTATAAAGAGTGAGAAAGTGTAGCATGAAAAGAGCAGCAATCAAAGTGCAGAACAACAAGAAGTTCACCACATGAATTCTTCACGTGGCCCGCAGCACTGCATACAGTCATTGTAAAGGTATCAGTGTACCGAGTCATTGTAAAATAATCATTGTAAAATTCTTACAAGTGTCTATCTTCCAAGAATTGAAGAGGTACTGTCGAGAGGTCTAGGATCTTCATTAGGTATTGGTGTCATAGTTGGGGCTATGGTCTAGCATGTCTTCTTCTTCTACATCATTCTATATCATTGTAAAGTGGACCATTTTCCCTGGTATGAGAGTCCATTATTCTTTTATTCTTCCATATGGTGGTAGGGTGGTGCTAGGCTGGTGCGTGAAGTCACCAATAGGTTCAAGCCTGTGAAAACTTGAGGGTGGTAGGGTGGTGCTAGGGTGAGTTGTAGCTCATTAGGTGTTGGGGCATCCATTCAGTTGACTACTAAAGAATCTCAGGGGTTGGAGTGTCCATCCAGTGGGGGTTGGAGAATAATGCTTTTCTATATTCTTTGAAGTTGGAGCTTTATCTTCAATTGGAGTTGAATATTAAAGAATTATTATAAAATCATTCAAGTGGTTTTTGTCCTAGAGGGGGTTTCCACCTTAAAAAATGTGTGCATTTGTGCTCCTTTTGTTTACTACTATCATTGTAAGAACATTGATAATAATTGAATATTAACTAATGATTTGAAAGATTAGTAATAATACTAATTGAAAGGATTACTGATTCACCCCCCCCCCCTTAGTATTTCCAACATTTTCCATCAGTTTCATTAAAACCCTAATTTTCACTACATTTTGGTAGAAAAACTAGCGAAACCTTGTGTTTTGACCTTTTGGGTACCTTTCACATGCCCATTCCAAAAAATTCCACTTGCATCCTATAGCCAACTCATCACCCTACCTCCCTAAAGTTTTAGGGATTTTCCCCTAGCTTCCTTCTAATTCATTTTTGTCATTAAAACCACTCTACCATTATCCCTTGTTTTCCTAATTTTCCACCTTCACTATCCACTACATCAAGCTAGGGCTTTCCTTATTGAAATACATCATGAAGGGTGAGAAGAAGGTCCGTAAGGGAGGTTAGCATTCCAAGTTTGAGCCAACTCAGACCCGTGGCATAATTTTTAGAGCTTTGTGATAAAGTCAGGGTATACATTGAACACAGGGACAATTTGTCTTAAAAATTAGTTTTTGAAGTAATGGAGATGAATTTTACAAAAGTGAAAGAGGGTTTTATCAATAATAGGCCAAAGAAAAAAAAAACCTTCATTTATGCATAGGTGTTATTTTTTGAGAGAAATTCTCAAAATACAGTTTCTCTACATCATTTTCTACACTTTTGGACAGGTGTCTTAAAATCAAATTTTCAGGGGTTTGGAGCAGGGGTTTGCAGTGCTTGATGACTCCATTTTGTATCAAACATCCTAAGATTTCTAACCAGACCAAATTCATATGAAAAATCATCAGGGACGGCCTCCAAACAACCTCTCAAAGTAGGTGCCACACTTCTTCTCAGAGTGTGCTACACTTCTACAAATTTTGAGTGATCAACTTCAAACTTGGATTCTGAGCTCATGGGAAATTATTTTTCCAAACTGAAGGAGGTTATTGTTCATAACATGTTGATCCAGATTTATGCAGGAATGCAATAATACACATAAATAAACATAAACATAGAGATGTAGTGGAAATAATATTTCATTTCATTAATATCAAATAACATAAATATGCTTGCAGACATAATGGAAATAAACTAGCTAGGGCTATTAGTATGAATCTTTTTTCGAAGTGTACGAAAAAATACCACTTTAGCTACGCATAACTTATAGCCCTAACATCAAATATGGCTGCCAATATCTTCATATTTGCAGTTAGTTGATCAAGACAAGAGCTGCAAAAAACCAGATCTATGCATAGAAAGACATTAAGCAGTAAAAAGAAGGGTTTGCTCCATATATCCAATAGACAAGACAAGAACAATTTTTGAAAGAATTTTTTTTATTAAGGGCACCTGGGAGGAAAACAAGAAGATGTTTCCAATTCTCCTCAATGGGATGGGTTCTTGGAAGTCCTCAGCACTTCAGATCTAGCATTTCTCTCTCCTGTTGGTGTAGAAAACCCAGACAAAGATAGAACTCAAGGGAGCTCACACAGCAGATAATGGAAAATATGACAATGATAATGGCTCAAAGTCAGACCAAGAGTTTAGATCCAGAGTGATCTAATAGGCAACAAAAGGTGAATAGTGGTAGGAAAAACCCTCCTATTTATAACAAAATATTGGGTCATTCTAGATCTTGGTGCATGATTAAAATAACATTAACCAAATCTAGATCCACCTTTTATGGAATATTTTATTATATTTTTTGGAGGGAAAAAATATTTGACTTGGGTCAAATCCCTTTATTTGTGAATAATAAATAAATAAATGATTTATTTATCATTTTAAGGAAGTGGTTGAAGGATAATCAAATAAATAATGATTTATTTAATTATTTATGGATGATTTAGTCATATTTAACAAGGAATATTATTTAAATAAGATTTAAATAATTATTCCTAGAAAATAATAAGATAAATAAAGATTCATCTAGTTAATTTCTTTGTTTTGGGTTAAACATGACCAGGAATAATAATTAAATTATTGTTTAGTTAATTATTCCATGAGGAAAATCAAACAAATATAGATTTGTTTAATATTTCCCTTTGGGGTTTCCTGTTTAGACCATAAACAACCTAATAAATGTGTTTTATTAAGTTATTTTACATAGTGAAAACAATTTTACTTAGGGTAAAATTGGTCTTACATGGTGTACTTGGGTCCATCTAATGATAGTAGGTTAGATGACCAAAAAATGGTGTAACAGATTTCCCCCCAGCGTGCGAGTGTTAGGAGTAAATCGTATGACCGAAGTACGTTGTAAGAACTCAATCACCAGACATCAAAAGGGAAGTCAGAGAGAGAAATGTAAGGTAGACTAATGTGCTGAAGAACTAGACCCTGAGGAGACGAGACTTATAGGTGCAACAAGTCTCTTTTTATGAGAGGGTACCTGTGCTAAAGGTGGCAGGGGAGGCATACCTATGCCCACCGAGACAAAGTACAAAAGAATAGTATGTCCAGTAAACAAGGGACCAAACCATAAAGGACAGCTGGCATAAACATGAGCCAGATAGAAATACAATGAGGGATCCCACATACATGTTGTGCCTGGGATAACAGCCAGGACTTATACAATAATATCTAAGTACATGAGATACAAATACAACCCAAATGCCCCGTGGAAATGGGGAAGGGCTCGCAAAATTTGACTGATACATGCGAATCAAAGAGGCGCTGCAAGCAGCTAAGGCCGACATCATCAAATATATGGAGTTGCATCAAAGGCTACAATGAAGAGGTCATCCGGGCATGTGGGGGGCTAACCTGCAGGGCCACCCCCTCATGAGGGCTGAGACATCTCACACACACGCGGGAATCACCAAAAGCGACTGCTACATCACTGAACCATAAAGCATACAGATCTCGATCATGCTGAAAGGAGATGGAGTGGAGAAACAATAAAGTCAAAGGGAAATGAGAGATCCCTTTGCCTGATCCGAGGCACCGAAAAAGAGTGGAAGCTGGAACCAAGGTACACCACCTTCTAGACCTGTCTTCTAGAATGAAGGAGCTGATGTTGACAGAAGGAGGTCCGCCATAGGTGAGGCAATGAGAGATCCTCAACTCAGGCATGAGAGAAAATAATAGAGCAACTGACAAAATAATACCAATGATGATGATGGAATGGAGGGGACTGAGTAGCAAATGGACGACTTCCCTTGCTAGAGCATAAATGACATGAATGACATGGCAGTGACTGACACAGTATCATAAGGGATAGGGGACAGTGGGACTGACGGCCATAATGTGCGACACAAGAAAGAGACCAAGCAATGAAGGATGGAGGACTATAGCAGGGTACAAAGGGACTCAGGATAGACTCCATGAATGCGATGATGACTCAACTTGGATGCTCTAAACAAGGGTGAATTGATGGTGCTGCCACACAGAAAAGGTCCCATGGGGGACCATGAAAACATGAGTACAAGATGGTATATCATGACGAAAAGTGACACGAACAAAGACAAGTATGGGGGCAAACTGGTGCCCCAAGTACAAGTTTTGTAGGTGAGGAAATTCGATTTTGGGGGGAGGTGAAGTGACCCTTCTAGGACAAAGTATGTCCTAGTGAAGTATCAAAGTATAAAAATGAAAAAGATGCTGGCTATCTAAAAGAAAATAAAACATGCATTTCAGAAGGGAAATGCTAAGGGTAATAATTCTTAAGATAGAGTGCATTGCGAGGATTAGGAAGGGGATTGCCTTCTAAGTCCTCTAAGAGGTATGCCCCCTTACCGAGATCCTTACTGATGATGTAAGGGCCTAGCTATAATGAGTCGAACTTCCCGTGACCAAGGACATCATGGGCCTGGTCATATACTAGAACAAGGTCACCTTCATGAAAAATACGAGGGTGGAATTTTCGGTCATACTGAGCTTTGGTGTGTTTCTTAGCCGCTTCAATGGTTTGCAATGCAACACGATGGTCTTCAGAGGCGCGCTAAAGCATGATAAGTCGTTGTTCGAGAGGTTGGGTATCAGGGAGAAGTTCAGCGGCCAGATGAAGGGAAGGGATTTCACACTCGATCGGTAAGACTACCTCCTCTCCAAAAACGAGGTGGAAAGGAGTAAACCTGGTGGCGGTTTTAACAGAAGTTTGATAGGCCCACAAAGCAAGGAAGAGCATAAGATGCCAGTTGGTTTTGTGTTTATTCACCGTTCGTTGAAGCATAGTCTTGAGGATTTTGTTGACTGCTTCAACTTGGCCATTACCTTGGGGGTAATAGGAGGAGGAATATTGGTGCTCAAAACCTAATAGTGAGGATTGCTCATGCTATATCTCATCTTCAAAATGTCAGCCGTGGTCGAAGACCAGTTGTTTCAGAACCTCAAATCGAGCGATAACGTGGTTAAAGAAAAATAGGGTTGCGGTAGCTGCGATGTTATTAAATGTTGGCATAGCCTCAGCCCATTTTGTGAAATAGTCGACCGCCACGATGATATATTTATGGTTACCCGCGGATGGCGGGAAACAATCCATAAATTCGATGGCCCATTTATAAAAGGGACCAGTTGCGACGACAGGATGGAGGGGAGCTGGGGGAGCTCACGCCTTAGGGGTGAAATGTTGGCAATTGGAATAGTGTTTGACTGCCTCAATGAAATCACTGAAGAGGGAAGGCCAAAAATACCCGGCGCGCATGACTTTCTGGGCAGTAGCAAGACCGAAGAGGTGGCCACCGCAAGCGCCACTATGGCAGGCATTGAGGACCTGTTTAGCTTCAGCGTGTGTGAGACAACAACGAAGGACAGTATCTATACCGCGACGATAGAGGTCGTCACTGATAAGAAGGTAGCGGGGAGCCTAGTGTCGGATACGTTGTTGAGCATCACGATCAAGGTGAAGGGCGAACTTTTGGGTTCGCAAGTAAGTGAGGATATCGCCATACCAAGGATCGTCCGAAGTAATGGTGAATAAGTGCTCATCAGGAAAATCATCATTAACTGGGGGATCTTGCGGTCCAGTAAGTAATTCAGAAATGAGTTCAGCAAGGGCTAAACCTTTCTTACTTTTTGGTGTGACAAATTCGAGGTCAAATTCTTGAAGGATGACGACCCAACGAGCATACTTCCCAGTGAGGATGCGGCGACTCAATAGGAAAGCCATGGGGTTGGAATTATTCACAACCTTGGTGGAACGCATGAGGATGTAATGACGAAGTTTTTGGACCGAGAACATGACAGCCAGTGCTAGTTTTTCTTCATGTGAGTAGGAAACAGGAGGCCCTACGAGGTTCTTACTGACGTAGTATATCACATGCTCGATACCGTTGTCATCTTCCTGGATAAGAACTCCAGCGATCGAATAGGTGGAAGTGAAGATGTACAGGATGAAGTCCCTATCAAAGTCGGGAGGGCGGATCAAGGGAGCGGATGTGAGAGCCTGCTTGAGGGCGTCGAAAGACTCATGAGCATAGGTATCCCATACAAATGGGATGTTAGATTGGAGGAGTTTGAGGAACCCATGTGCGGTGGTGGCATAGTGAGGAACGAACCGACGAAGAAAATTAGCTTTGCCTTGGAGTCTTTGTAGCTGGCGTAAGGTACGCGGAATGGGAAGTTCAAGAATGGCTTGAACTTTTAAAGGTTCAAGAGTGATACCATCCCTAGACACTATGAAGCCTAGGAGACAGCCGACGGGAACGCAGAAGATGCATTTCAACGGGTTAAGGCGGATATTATACTTGCGACATCGGAGAAAGACGGTACGCAGATCGTGGAGGTGTTGCATCCAATGCTTAGAACACGCAGTGAGGTCGTCTAAATAAGCAAGGATAATATGAGCTAAGTCATGGAAACAATAAGACATGGCCCGTTGAAAGGTGGCGCCAGAGTTTTTAAGGCCGAATGGCATGACCCGGTAAGCGAAAGTTCCCCACGGACTGATGAACGCAGTTTTAAGTTGATCAGCAGGACGGATAACGATTTGGTTGTATCCGGAGAAACCATCCATAAAGGATAGAACCTCATGCCCCGCACACTCATCAATGATTTGGTCAATAAATGGTGTGGGCAAGTTGTCTTTGATACAAGCTTTGTTCAAGTCGCGAAAGTCTGTGAAGACACGGATGGTGCCTTGTTTCTTGAGGATGGGAATGGGGTTGGACACCCAAGTGGTGTATTCAATGGGATAAATGAAACCAGCCTGCTTGAGCTTGTAGATTTCGGCTTTGATAGCATCACGTCTGGAAGGATTAATGGGTCTCAATTTTTGACGGACTGGGTTGGCATCGGGCCATGTGTTGATATGATGTTCGACGATGGTGGGATGGAGTCCGGGCATTTCGGAGTAGGACCAGGCGAAAATATCGCGGAATTCTTTGAAAAGCTTAGTGTAAGCCTCAATTTCTTCCGGGGTGCATTGGGTGCCCAAGGTGATATATTATTCGATTCTCGATTTGACTGAAATGTCAATTTTAATGGTAGGAGAGATATTGGCCATGTTTCCTTCTTCGAAAGCATCAGGTGCAGGGATGGGATTTTTGAACCAATCGACTGCATTGGGAATGAATTCTTTAGTTTCCACAGCATATTGGTCATGGGATTGCTGTGGGAGGAAGTATGCGCGATGGTGCATATCATCCCGTGGAAAGTCAGGGTTGGTCATGTTTTCCATGATGTCTTCATTGGACTGGAAGATGGAAAGACTGGAGGAAGGAGGATCACCCGATGATGTAGTAATGCCTGACTGGTCATCTTGTGGAGAAGGGCTCATATGAGAAACGTCAGCAGATCCAAGGTCTACTGAGGTGGAGCCGAGAATGTCCACAGGTAGGAGGTTAGGTGAATCATCTCTCAAGGATGACGATAGGTAAAAAATGGTGGTCGAAGGCTCTGTCGTTTTGACAGTGGGAGGAGGAATGTGAATGGTAGGGGGAAGATCCTCTAGTCCTACCGAAGTAGAACTCACAAACAAGTGAGAAGGTATCTTGTCATGCGTAGCCCTAAATTGGCGGTACATGTCTAAGGAGGAACGATACTCGTCAAGGCGGGGACATAGGTGGGTGTAATGGCCATGGAAATCTCACAAAGCACAAGGGTGATTTGTGTGAAAGGTTTTGAGTTTCAGGATAGAATCCGGGATAGTGACGTAGACTTCAGGGATATCAGATTCTGGAAACATCTCGTTGACCATGGTCTTGAGATGCGGCGATTTAGGACACGTATGGGTGGCGTGACCGACAATATCGCACAAAGCGCACTGGATAGCGCGCTTTGGCGGTTAGGGAGGGGTAGGGTTCGTCGGGGCAGCTTGGTCCTGATTGGTTTTTGTGTGAGATTTGCCCCCTTTGCCTAATACCATCGCAACCAGAGGTGGTGCAGGCTAAGGTGTGTGAGGCACCGTGGTAGCGGGAGAAGTGACGGGGATCGGTTGAATCGGAGTCAAAGCAAGGTAGGGTTTGGGGTGACCAGGTGGGGTAGTGGTTGGAGGGTCAAGGTACCAGACGGGGATACCCAGGGTCAGGTTGGGGAGGGAGAGGGTAGCCATAACAGGTACGGAGTACACTCCAGGAGGTGGAAGGAATAACGATATCTGACCGGAGGGGTAATGGCTGAGCGGAATGGCTCCAAGGTGGCTAAGGCCTGGAGGAACTGATCCAGGAGTATAGAGGGGCTCATGGATACCAGCTATAGGAGAGGGGCCAGAAGGAGGAGTTCCGGCTGGCTGAGATGAATGGCTAGGAGGGGGTTGCAGTGGGCGAGGTTGACGTTGCTGACTAGTTGCAGCGGGCTGCTTAAGGGTTGCCCGAGACGATTTCATCATGAAAACATTCGATAAGCTGAGATCAAAGATAGGAGGAGGAGGAAGACCAGGAAAAGTTTCGAGAAAAGAAGAGTCTTTGTAGACGCCGGGAGAGACACTGGTCAAGGAATCGACGGTTTGGTTATTGGCTACAAAAGAGATGGTCGTCTCAGGGGAGGTCTGAGACTTTGGCTCATGATACGTCAACTGGTCGATGGTGACTATCTTTCCATTGTGAGGAAAAGACAACTTGCAAAAAACAGCAGAGGGGATAGCAAACATGGCATAGGTGTAGCTTCGCCCCAAGATAATGTTGTAATATAGAGGGGCGTCGAAGACTTCGACGTCAACGCAAACAGTCTTGCCTGCAAGAGTGATAGGACAATTACGGAAGAGGCCAATGGGCTGGGAGGCGTGGCCATCCCACGCTCGAAGGGTGATCGTGGAAGGGGCCAACTCAGGAGATCCGAGTTGCTTCCAAATCGAAGCAGACATCACGTAGGTGGATGCCCCCTCATCAATTATACACTAAGAAACATTAGCGTTCCGGATTTTGACTGGGATTTGGAAAGCTATGGGAGTAGGAAGGGGGGGATGTTCTGATTGATGGGCATCGAAAACAATAATTTGGTCGTTAGCAGGATCTACAGGTCCCATGGTAGATAGTAGAGCCTTATTTGGGAAGGGCACGATTGGAGGAGTTCCAATGTGGAAATGGCAGCAGGAGACTGCGCCAAATCATCTACTATGTTGTACGAATGAGAAGCTCGACCAGGAGCAGCATTTTGGTGTAATGGCCCCTTAGGAATCTTGGTATGAACCTCAACTTTAGGGTGAGGGATATGCAAGGGACCATTGGATGTCAAAAGAGGCTCGGTAGAACCTGAAGAAGGGGACTTGGAGGCAGACAGAGTGGGAGGCTGGGGGTACTGGCGAGACCGAGTTTGAAGGTTAAGGTCGATGGTTGGGGATGGATCAGAGTTCATCATGAGGATCTGGTAATCAGAGGAACCAGAAGGGGAAGGTTGAGTGGCGACCTGTCCGTCAGGTGGTTGGGCAGCCACGAATCCTTGCTGGGGGAAAGGATCGGTAAACACAACTGGTTGAGTAGTGGCCACATTAGGGGGAGCATGAGGGGAGGCATGTTGTCCTCGCAATGTGGCTTTAGACTCCCACATCTACCGCATTTGTGGTAGAAGGGGACAATCATGAGTGTAATGACCGTAAACACCGCAACACGAACAAGGCTTATTTGTGCGAATAGGCCTATCCGGCTTGGGCTGAGTGCCCTGTTGTTGGTTAGCAGTGTTAGGGTCAGTACCTTGAGGATTGGGTCCACGAGTACCAGGGGAAGATTGATTTTTATTGCCTCTCGACCTTCTTTGAGAGGAAGGGGGATTAGTCGTGCCCTGGTGTGCAAATACTTTCCCTGGAGGGGGTTGTAGGTATTGTTGCTGGGGTTGAGAAGGCAAGGGAGGTGGAAGTGCATATGTTGGAGGAGCTGGAGCACTAGGCTATGGATAAGGATAATGGTTAGGTTGGGAAAAATTGAGGTAAGCAGGAGGTTGGGCAAAAGGATGAGGCATGCCGTATCCTGGATACATGCTACCTGGAGGGGGAAAAGTGTTAGAGGTGCTGGCCCCTCCCAGAGGGAGACCATAGCCCATAAGAGGTTGAGCATACGGATGAGAAAGGGCTCCAATGATACCTTCGGCGGAATGAGATGCCCCCGGGGCGTTAGCGCCACCGGGCTTGGGGAGGTCAGGAAGGACGGTATAAACATAACCAGACTGAGCGTAGATCAGGTCATATTTCAAGGCTATTTGGAGGGTGGCTTCTTTGGTTTGAGGGAAATGGGAGGCGACATCTTTTCCAATGGGAGGTAAGAGAGTGTGAAGGAACCAGTCCATATAAACTTGATCTTCGAAGGTAGGGGCTTGACATAAGCTCCGTATTCTCCATCATTCTTGGACATGAGTGGAAAGGCAGGTCGAAGAGGATTGACGGAAAGACATCAAAAGCTCTGTACCAGTGTCATATCGGAGAGGGAGCTGGAAATAAGATAAAAAGGCTTGGGCAATGGTCGCAAAGGTGGTATGGGAAGAGGTGGCCTGGTCAACATACCATTTAGAAGCTTCGCCCATAAGAGTGCGTTGGAACAACCGAAGACGGATGGAATCATCGGTAATGGAATTGGAGGAACACCACATGTGGAAAGATCAAACATGGTTGGTTGGATCTTCTCCAGCAAGGCCTTCAAACTTAGGGATGTCGGAGGGGAGATTGGTTGGCATAGAAGGCCAACCAACATCGTGGCGGATAGGGTCATTGATCAACTGATTGAGATCGGGGAGGCTGAGGCCTGCCATGTAAGGGAGCAAAGGTGTAGCCAAGGTAGTTCCTGTGGTGGTTCCGCTAGTAGTAGTCCCAACATTAGGGCGGGGGTTAATGTTAGCGTTAGGCCCTGGACCAGACATAGTGAAGGTGACAGGGGGGGAACCAGAATTAAAAGGAGAACCCAATGAATCAGAAGAGGAGTCAGAGTGCGGACTCAGAGGAGGACTAACTCGATGACGACGGGAAGGAGTAGGTCGACCAACCGGAAACTAAGGGTGAAGGCCAAGAAGTCTCTGGGATGTGCACCTTGGGGGCGCAATGGTGACAACAAAAACATGGCACAAGGGGAAGAAGAATGACCAACAAAGGCAGGGAGGTGCAGAATCAAGCGATTACAATGTCGAAACAAGGGTAGAAAGGTGCAGTGTCAATTGATTTTACAATGTTTTAAAGTCTTTGCCTGGCGGTGTTAACCAGGCTCTTCTTCGCTTAGGGTGAGTGTGTGGCGTGCGTTAATTTTAATTTTTAAAACTAGAAGTTTTGAGAGAAAAAATAAAAAGTGTGTTGTGTAACTGAAAATAAATCTGCAAAGAATAATATATAATGCTGAAATAACAGAAAATTAACAGCTAACAATGCATCGATCTAACCCAAAAAGGCGGGCCTCTCAAAACTAGTCTAAAAGAGGGAAAAAATCTAGTCAAAACACACTAAAAAGAGGCCAAGAGATCTAAGGTCGGGAGGGACAGGGATCTAGAGGAGAAATCTGTTGAAAAAAGGTGCAGAACACAGCCAAGAGGCAGAGACAAGGTGGCTGTAAAAAAGGAGGAAATCAGAAAAAATTAGAAGGGATAAGGAGGAGGCCCTAAAGATAGATCCAAAAAAAACTTCAGGAGGTGATTTGAAAGGGAGAAGAGTTGATTAAAAGGGAGCTGAAAAGGAGGTATCAGATCTGAAAAAGGGGAGGCTGAAACTATGAAAAATCAGACACCTGAAACAGTTAAAACTCTTCCACCAAAAGTGCAGGGTACTGAAGCCCTAGGGGGCTATGTTCCCACTTAGATGAGCAAACCAGATCAGAAACAGGTCTAAACGAGCTGAGACAGAGGCTGGAAAACCCTGACAGAAGCTTCAGAAAAACCAAGAAAAATTGCAGAAAAATAGCAGAAAAACTGCCAGGTCACAGGTTCTGACTTGTTTTCTATGCAGGTCACAGATAATGGGCTGAAAAGTGTGACCTGGAGGCCAGGTCACAGTTTCTGGGCTGAAAAGTGCGACCTAAAGCTCCGGGTGTCCCGGCGGCATATTTCCGAAAAAGTTGTCGTCTCAGTTGCGGCTGATGTCTGTCACCTGCGCAATAGGGCCAGAAACATGCGGAAGTTAGAAATTTTAATGTTTTAGGGTTTTATAGGTGAAAAAAAACATAAAAATAGGAAAAAAAAAAGTTGAAAAGAAACCCTAGGGTCTGAAGTAGCTGGATATGCAGGAATATGAAAAACAACAGCGGTCGTAATTGAAAACCCGTGTGGAGTCGCCAGTTGTTAGTTTGAATCTTTTGTCGAAGTGTACGAAAAAATACCACTTTAGCTACGCATAACTTATAGCCCTAACATCAAATATGGCTGCCAATATCTTCAGATCTGCAGTTAGTTGTTCAAGACAAATGCTGCAAAAATCCATATCTATGCATAAAGAGACATTAAGCAGTAAAAATAAGGTTTTTCTCCATACATCCAATAGACAAGACAAGAACAATATTTTTGAAACAATTTTTTGTATTAAGGGCACCTGGGAGGAAAACAAGAAGGTGTTTCCAATTCTCCTCAATGAGATGGGTTCTTGGAAGTCCTCAGCACTTCAGATCTAGCATTTCTCTCTCCTGTTGGTGTAGAAAACCCAAACAAAGATAGAACTCAAAGGGAGCTCACACAACAAATAATGGAAAATATGACAATGATAATGGCTCAAAGTCAGACCAGGAGTTTAGATCCAGAGTGATCTAATAGGCAACAAAAGGTGAAGAATGGTAGGAAAAACCCGCGTATTTATAATGAAATATTGGGTCATTCTAGATCTTGGTGCATGATTAAGATAACATTAACCAAATCTAGATCCACCTTTTATGGAATATTTTATTATATTTGTTGGAGGGAAAAAGTATTTGACTTGGGTCAAATCCCTTTATTTGTAAATAATAAATAAATAAATGATTTATTTATCATTTTAAGGAAGTGGTTGAATGATAATCAAATAAATAATGATTTATTTAATTATTTATGGATAATTTAGTCATATTTAACAAGGAATATTATTTAAATAAGATTTAAATAATTATTCCTAGAAAATAATAAGATAAATAAAGATTCATCTAATTAATTTCTTTGTTTTGGGTTGAACATGACCAGGAATAATAATTAAATTATTGTTTAATTAATTATTCCATGAGGAAAATCAAACAAATATAGATTTGTTTAATATTTCCCCTTGGGGTTTCCTATTTAGACCATAAACAACCTAATAAATGTGTTTTATTAAGTTATTTTACATAGTGAAAGCAATTTTACTTAGGGTAAACTTGGTCTTACATGATGTACTTGGGTCCATCTAAAGATAATAGGTTAGATGACCAAAAAATGGTGTAACAAGGGCGCTGGTAGCATATCTTTGAGAAGAGATGTGGTGGCTACAGACCTCTAAACTATGTTACAATGAGGCTCAAAGGCCTATTTCTTGTTGAAAAACAATGTAAAACCATAAACATCCAAAAACATAAACCTAGGAGATGAAGTGCCAAAATTGTGGGCCCCATTTGGGTAAATTGGCACATCAATCTTCTCAGGGATGTAGCTTTGGCATACGATCTTTGTTTGACGCACTCAATACCTCATTAGAAATATATATCCAAGGACTACAAATTTTGAGTGAACAAAATCAATCTACAACCTATGTTGATCTCGGTTTTCCCAAAAAGAATTGTTTAGGGCCTCAAAACGGCTCTGGAAGTTCAGGACCCGAAAAGCTGCTAAAAATAGTAAGTTGTGTTGAAACTGAAAAACTGAAAGAACCGATGGTGGGGGTTCAAATTAAATAGGTGGGTGGCCACCAATATCCACCTAGATCATTAGGGCCTCAAAACGGCTCTAGAAGTTCAAGACCCGAAAAACTACTAAAAATAGTAAGTTGTGTTGAAATTGAAAAACTGAAAGAACCGATGGTGGGGGTCCAAATGGAATATGTGGGTGGCCACCAATATCCACTTGGATCATTCCTTCCCCCTTAGGAATCAATGGTCCCCATTGTGTTTATATCCTCCATGAGATGAGGCAAATTATGCTGAACTCGGTATTGGATTTGTCGAAGATGTCATAGACCCACGGGCGGACTTGCTGGATGCGTTCAGTAAATTTGGTTTCTTTATCAGCCTCAGACTATACATGTGTGGATTATGTCTATGTGGTTGCATGAGGTATGGAAATATCAGGCGGCAGTGCACGTCGGATCAGATCAATGGAGTGCTTGACCTGACAGTGTAGAGGAACCTTTGTGGGTTAGGAGAAAATGTCCTCGTATTCCTCCATGCCTTTGTCCATATGTTGCTGCCGTGCATGGGAGCCTTTTTTCGAGGTTGTGGCCACAATATTCTTATTTCCTTGTGGGTGAATGGTAATGCAAATAAATTTCCTGGTTTGGGAAAAAATCTTACTACGTTGTTTTGCAATAGTCAAAGAGATGGTAGGAGGCGGTACTACCTCTGGCATCTTGTACAAGCTATTTCCAAAAGTAATAATAAAAACATGATGCCTACACTCATATACAACATGTTGCCTCCACAAGTATGGTTGGCCCAATAATACATCAGACAAATCAGGAGGAGCAACATCACACAGTACCTCATTTGTGAATGGCTTGTTGTTGTACAGAAGGCGGCACTGCTGGCAGACGAGGAGATCTCTTCCTTCATGAAGCCACCCAATGGTATTTAGTTGTGGGTGTGCTATGGTCAGTAGGCCAAGCCACTTCATGAAATCTGCTGAAATGAGGTTCTTTTGGCTTCCTCTATCGACAAGGAATTGTAGTGGAGAACCCTTCACCCACATCTGTGAATGGAAGAGGCGCTCCCCCTCCTATGGATCCTTGGGATCCTCCCCCTGGATCTTGGTGGTGGTAATAATGGAATTGGGATCCACATCAATGATATACTTCCCTTTGTCATTTCCCTTCTCTAGTTCTGACTCAGGATTAGAACATGCATTTTATTTGGGTGCCTTTAGTTTAGCCACCAATGAAAGTTTGGTCTAACACTCATTTGTGCTATGAGTGGGGTTCTTATGAAATTAACACCACTTCCTCGTATCCTTCTTTAGATTTGTGGTGTTATTCTAAGTTTCCCCACTTTGTCCTTGCCCCTTGTTCTGCGGCTCGGCGGTGCCTTTCCCTGGCTTCGGATTCGCAGATCCAAAGTCTCGCTTCTTCTGCTTAAATTTCTACTCGATCTTAGCGGCATTGCGATATGTCATGCCAAGCGATGTAATATAGAGGAACTCCATTTCCTCCTGAATGTATATGTGCAGATAGTTTCAGTACTTGAGCACCAAATGTCTCTCTGAATCTTTAATACCTAGCTATATGCGTAGTGTATGGAACATATTCGCTAGTTCATGCACAACTTAATCCCTTTGTTGTTGCAGTGTGGTCCATTGGATATAGTTGTCCTCATATCTCCCCACAGGGTAATATTGTTCCTTGATGCCATCTTGGAATGAATTCCAAGTGGGTGCAGAGAGGGCTCCCTCTCATCCTTTTTCTCAAAGTAGTTTTCCCACCAGTCTTTGACATAGTGGACGGCTTTGAGGAGTGAAAAAATAATATTTTCTCGATCAAATAAATCATGGACCAAGAAATACCCTTCCAACAAATTCAACCATATATCTACAACGTCTACGTCTATCTAGCCTTCAAATACATGAAATTAAAAGTTGACTTGTACCTTGAAAGGAGGGGTGCCTCCAGAGTGGTTGTTAGATGTAGATGTGTCATCAGTGGGTAGTCGGTGAAGTATCTAGGCAAAGTTATCCATCATCGCATTCCTCTGTTTCTCGAGGGCCTCCTCGAGAAATATTTTGATAGGATCTCCTGCTCCCTTATCTCTCTTTTCTTCCACCATGGGAGTTTGTTGGGGTTTGTGAGGCTGATATTGCAAGGGTTCAACCAGATCGAGCCCTAACTCCTTATACCCTGACCTTGTTGGGTACATGCAAAGAAAAATAGAGAAAGAGCAAACCGCTCTGATACCACTAATCTAGATTTATGCAAGAACACAATAATACACAGAAATAAACATAAACATAGAGATACAATGGAAATAATACTTCATTTCTTTAATATCAAATAACATAAATATGCGTACAAACATAATGGAAATAAACTAGCTAAGGCACTGGTAGCGTATCTCTGAGAAAAGATGTGGTGGCTATAGGCCTTCGAAATGTGTTACAATGAGGCTAGAAGGCCTATTTATTGTTGATAAACAATGGAAAACCCTAAACATTAGGGGAATTTTGAGGTCTAAAATGGGCCTCATAAGAAAAATGTATAAAAAAATAAACTTTATAAGAACCAATAGGATTCAAGATGATGATTTCAACCATGGGGGATGATTCACCATTTTTGGAGTAAAAAAGTAAAAATATAAAAAAATAAAAAAATAATAAAACTACTTTTTCAACTTGTATTTTCAATTTATCTCTCTTATTTCTTACTCAAATTTCAAGTGGGATTACTCTTTGGATGAAAAAATTAATTCCTCATCGAAGGAGTACCCATGTTGCATACTTTCGATGGACCTTGCTACATGAAAAATGAGAAATACATGAAAAAGCGTGTTTACAATCACGTTTTTCATGTATTTCTCATTTTTCAAGTAGCAGTGTCCATATAAAGTATGCAACATGGGTACTTCTTAGATGGGAAATAAAATTATGCATCCAACGAGTGTTTCTTCTTGAAATTTGAGTAAACCCATAGGGTGATAAGTTGAAAATACAAGTTGAAAAAATTGTTTTTCCTTTTTTCCCTCTAAAATTTGATGATGTAATCAAATTTGTTTTATTATTTCCACTATTATTTTATAATTTCCTTAGGAGGCCCATTTTAGACCTCAAAATTACCCTAATGCATCCAACAACCTATACCTAGGAGATGAAGCACCAAAATTGTGGGCCTGTTTGGGAAAATTGGTACATCAATCTTCCCAAGGACGTAACTTTTGCATACGATCTCTGTTTGGTGCTCCCTATACTTTGTTAAAAATATCTATCCAAGGACTATAAATTTCTAGTGAGAAACATCATTATATGACCCATTTTTCTCCCTTTTTCCCAAAAAACATCATTTAGGGCCTCAAAACGACTCCAAAATTTCAGGATTTGAAAAAGCTGCTAAAAATAGAAATTTGTGCTAAAACTGGAAAATTGAAAGAACCGATGGTGGGGGTTCAAATGGAATAGGTGGGTGGCCACCAATATCCACCTAGATCATTAGGGCCTCAAAACTGCTTTGAAAGTTCAGGACCCAAAAACTGCTAAAAATAGTAAGTTGTGTTGAAACTGAAAAATTGAAAGAACCGATGATGGGGGTCCAAATGGAATAGGTGGGTGGTTACCAATATCCACCTGGATCACATGCCAAAGGAAAAAAACCTCTATAATTTTTAAAAAACACATTATGGTTAGAGAGGTAAGGATCCATATTTAAGCTATAGTTTTGCTTTATTTTGGCAATTCCCTTGTTACGTTTCTGTGAGCCCTTGTTACACTTTTGCCTCCCTTGTTATGCTTTTGTACATTCTTGTTACGCTTCTGGAGGAGAGGAAGATTTTGGTTTTTGGATTATAAAACCTAGAAACCAACTTAGTGCTTGGCATCATTACCTTGTGAACACCTCATAAAAGGTAAATCATTACTCTTATGCCCTCTTTTGGTCAAATTTTTGAGTTTTTAAACATTTTTATGCTCATTGTTTTTCTTCATAATTATCATTTATCCATGGTATGAAAAAATTTAATTTGAAAAACCCTAAACTACTCCACCTTCCTAAACCCTAACCCTAGTACCTAAACCTTAACTCATGAATCTCATACACCTTATCCCCACCTTTCCTATCATCCACACCATCCTTAACATGTTAAATTCACCGAAATCCTTGATTCTAGCTATTTCATAGTGAAAAACTTGAAATTTCCTCTGCTTGCTATATTTTTCCACCCTCCACACATCCATTTCTCCTCATTCCACTTATAGTATGGAGCTAGCATGCTAATTTATGCACTGAATTTTTCTTATAATTTTTTCTCAGCTCCATGACCCTCATTTCACCTTATAAACTTACCCCACATCTACACTAGCTATTCTCACAGTCAAACATTGGAAATTTCCTGTGTTTTCATCATTTTTCCACCTTCCTCACACTAATTTTACCTCATTCCACCCACAACTTGGATCTAACATGCAACTCAATCCACTCAAATTTTTCTATAATTTTTCTCAGCTCCATGATCCATCATCTCATCCTCTAAACTCACACTTTCCTACACTTTTTTTTTCCAAATTTCCATACATTCACCCATCTCATCAAAAAATTAAGGTTTTCATCATTATAGTGACAAAAAAATGGAAAGTGACAAGAAGAACTTCAAGGGAGGGAGCCACCTCAGGGTAGAACCCTTCACAATGCATGAAATAAATTCTTCACCCTTGGCCAAAAGATGTTTTGAGAGGATTGGATGTTTGAAGTTTTGTGAGAAGCTCAAATGAAGCTTAAAGAGAAGGATAGCTTAGATTTTTTGGGTGAAATATTATTTGTCTATTTATCCAATAACTCACAAGTGCTATAGAACCAATTTTGAGAATTTTTGAAGAATTTTGGTATTTTTTGTGATTTTTGCAAAATTTTGGAAATTCCTCATTGCATAAGGGTAACAAAATTTTGTTACGCTTATTTTTGGGGCTTCCAAATGATAATTTATTTAAAAGGAGGGATGTATTTTGATGAGTAAATCACAGATTAGGAACCCCCATGGCATGAAAAGATGTAATTTTGGATAAAAATCTCAAAAACCACTAACTTTTCATGTTTCTTCCACCTTTTTGGAGCCTTTGTTATGCTTTTGGAGTAACCTTGGGAGAATGGATTTTTGAAGGCCTTCCCGTGGTTCATTTTGCAAAATTCAAGATGTTCTGGAAACTAGACACACGGGGCTAGTTGACCATTCTTTCAGAAGTGGATTTTGACTCCTAAAAGTGCCTCCAAATTTCTGTTACGCTTCTACAAACTTTTGTTACCCTTTTGTCAGAAATGTCCCAAATCAACATTGAATTCCTAAGGACACTTGTCAAGCTCAGAAATTGTCACATATCTAAGGTTTTGTTATTTTGTAAGTTGGAATTAGAGTTATTGAGTATTTTTTTTTCCTCCTATCATGAGGAAATATGTAATTAATGTGAGGGACAAACACTCCTAGTTCATAGCTGAAATTTAGGGAATGGTTTCTAACCTCCCTAGAATCTAGGAAATTACTCAAGTTGTGTATTTATGATCCATTTTGGATGGAATTTTGACCTGATGAGGTGTCATAGTCCATATTTTCTATAAGTAGACTCTATTTTTTCTTTTGTTGGGTTGTATAGTTTCATATTGTGGCGGAGTTCTTGTAATCAACTATTTTGGAATGAAATCAAAGACAGATTTGTAGGAATTGTGTTGATATACTTATGGTATGTTTTGGAGCATCTATATTTCTCATGTATGTTTATAATTTCATTCTTAATACCATTTCTTCTTCTTCATATATGTTTATCTTGTAATTTTATGAGCAGAAATCATGTTTATGCATGATTTATTTTAGACAAGGTTAATCATACTATGTTTGCTTGCTTCTAAATTGATTGAATTCACCTCAATGATCATTAAAATTCTCCTCCATTTCATCATATACTTGATGAATTATTAAAATTCTTTAAAACTACCTATCGTGCCTCACATAGTCTCTACATATTCACCTTGGAGTTTAGACCTAAAAACCTTATACATAGTCCACTCGCTGAATTTTCTATCCAGCACTAAAAACATCAAATAAAACCTATTTACTAAGCTTATATACCTAGCCTAAGATCATTAGATACTGAACCATTCATTTGACTTCTAAAATTGATAACGAGAGATCTCTATATGGTCCTAGTAGGGCTAGCTACCTGACCTAAATATTGGTCAATGGTTACCTTTCTCCAATACTATTTTCAGCCTTGGGAAGTTCAGGAGAGCGATAAGAACAAATACGCCGATACAATGCCTCAAATGGACTCATGCTCAGTGGCTTATGGTAACCATTGTTGTAAGAAAACTCAACCAACAGAAGGTACTCCTCCCATCTCCTTAGTTGATGCATCACATACATTCTCAAAATTTCCTCCAATATCATGTTGACCCTCTCCGTCTATCCATCTGTCTACGGATTATAACTTGTGTTGAAGGCCATCTTTGTCCCAAAATCTGCAAGCAACTCCTTCCAGTGATCTAGAAGTGAACTTAGCATCCATCTTTGACACAATATTCTTTGAAACACCATGTAATTTGACCACATATATGATGAATACCTGTGCCACATCACTATCTGAATAAGTAGACTTCACTGGAATGAAGTGTGCCACTTTTTCAACATGTCTGCCACAACCATGATGGAATCATTTTGTCTAGATGTCCTCGAGAAATGTGTAATGGAATCCATGGAAATGACCTCCCACTTCCACTATGGAATCAAAATCAGATGTAGTAATTGACATGGATGTTTACACTCTACCTTTAACTATTGACAGTCCAAACATCTAGCCATAAACTCTGACACATCCTTCTTCAGATTTGTCCAATGATAAAACTTCTTCACTGTTGTTAAAGTATTTTGATATCTTGGGTTACCTGAATACGGTTTTTCACGAAACTCTCTCAAGATAATATTTTTTATCTCCCTATTATTTGGAAGATATATCTTGTCCCTAAATATGGTCAAGCCATTTGTTGTGAGACAATATTCCACATCTTGTGCACCTATACCTGCACCTGTACCTATACATGCACATGTAACTATAAATGTACCTGCACCACTACATGTACCTATACCACTACTTGTACCTATACCTTCACTTGTACATGTACCTATTCCTATACATGTACCTATACTCTGTTGTAACCTGTGCCTAAGCTCCATGTACTTGTTATCCTATTCTCCTGACTATAAGATTCGATCATGTAAGTTTTTCCCATGAGAACTCATAGGCGCTATATTATTCACATGTAATCTCCGGCTAAGATCATCTGCAAACATGTTATATTTAGCCTCGATGTACCTGATGTCAAATTCAAACTCACTAACCATGGCCAGCCATCTATCTTTCCTGGCATTTAGATTTGGCTGATCAAACAAGTATCTAAACCCACTGTGAGCACTCATCAATACAAACATCCTACCAAGAAGATAATGCCTCCACATCTTCAACACATGGATGATCGTTTCCAACTCAATATCATGTGTTGAATAATTCTTCTCGTGCTCATTTAGTTTTCATAATTCATATCATACTACCTATCCTTCGTGCATAAGGACTCCACCGATTCGTCCCTTACAATCATTTGTGCATACCACAAATTCTTTATCTGGATCTACAATATTTAACACAAGATAATTTTTCAACAATTGCTTCAACTATTCAAAACTCATTGCACTTTCCTCTATCCATTCAAATTTATTTCCTTTCCTCTCTAGTGACATAATAGGATATGCAATCTGATAGAAGTTCCTGATGAACCTCCTATAATAAATTGTTAGTCCCATGAATGATCTTACCTCATCCAAATTTCTAGGTGTTTCCCACTCCATGAAAACCCTTGTCTTTTCTAGGTCCATTGTTATGCCTTCCTTGGAAACAAAATTTCCCAACTAACGTACCTTTTTTTGAAAGAAACTGCATTTACTAAGCTTATCATACAACCAATTCTCTCTTAGTAATCTCAATATTGCAGCTAAGTTTTCGACATATTCTTCCTCATTCTTAGAATATATCAACATATCATCAATTAATACAATAACAAACTTGTCTAGATAAGGACACAACACACTATTAATCAAGCACATAAAAGTAGTTGGAGCATTATTCAAACAAAATCGAACTACAACAAACTCATAATGCTCATACCTAGTCCAGAAAATTGTCTTGTAAATGTCCTCTTCTTTTGATGTGTACCTGATGGTATCCTGATCTTAGAAAAATCATCGAGAACATTGTTGCTCCCTTCAACTAATGAAATAATTCATCAATCCTCAGTAGCAGATATTTTTTCTCGATGGTCACTTTGTTCAACTGCCTGTAATCGATGCATAACCTAATATTACCATCCTTCTTCTTCACAAACAATATCAGTTCACCCCAAGACGATACACTTGGCCTAATGTATCCATTTTCACTAATATCATTCAATTCCAACTTTAAATCAACTAACTCGGGAGTGCTCATTATATACGGTGCTTTTGATGTTGGTGTTTCCCCTGGTACCAACTTAATGGAAAATTCTACTTCCCTTTGAGGTGGAAACTCTAAAATATCTACTGGAAAGATATTATGAAATTGTTGTAAAACCGAGTACCTGCTCAATATCTCTGCATCCTCATTTTCCTTACCTTTATCACTAAAAATGTGTGTTTCAAATAACACACACCCTTTACTGTGACTATGATTTTCCTACAGAGACCTAACCATTCTGACTAATGTTTCCTTATTATTACCTTGTAAGACTCCATGTTCCTCTTTGTCATTCAAGCACTCAAAGGATTTTTCATAAAAATCCACTTTGGTCCTATAAAGCTACAACCATTCCATACCCAACAACATATTGTATGATCCCAATGGAAATACATTCAAATGTGATAATGTAGGCAGACCATTCAATTAAAATGTAAAAGCTCTTACCCAATGTTGAACTCTCTTCTTTGTATCTATATCTAACTCTACTAACCAATATTTTTCATGCACTTCTTTATTCACACCACCCTTATCCACCAAGTCAGGGTTAAAAACTATATATCTAGGCTTAATGAAAATAGAAACAACTTGATCGAAAATCTTATCATCCATCTCAATGATAGATGCCTGATGATCCTCCTACCGGTTATCCAATGCTGCATATATCCAAGGAATGCTCTATCCAACATCCCCCATTGTTTGTGCCTCTTGAGTACTGTAAATCTATAGTCTTCCACCCTAATGTTATGGAAAATCTCTCTTGCAATGATCTTTTCCACATGTACAACACTGAAAAGGCTTACAACATGCACCCTTGTTTTTCTCCTCAAATTGAAATTCATGTCCTCCATTAGATGCATTGAACTTCTTATGTGGTGTTGCATACTATTTGTTACCTGCATCCTAAGGCCTTGTTATTTTTGGCTAAAATTCACCTTTACCTTCATATTTCTCTTTCCATCCTTATTGATATTAGTTCTTACACTTTGAATGCTTATAAAAATGATTCAATTTCCCAATAACTTCCTCAAGTGACTGAGACACTTCGTACTCAATCTAGTCTCTAAAAGCTAATGGAAATCCATTGGAAAATCTCTAAATTTTAGCCTTTTCATCCTTAAGATATGGTACATACATCAATAACTCTAGGAACTTGGTCATATACTCTTCATCTATCATTGATCCCATTTTAAGCTCACATAATTCCTTGGATTTTTTGTCGTAGTACCTTTGTGACAAGTATTTATTCTTGAAGAGTTTCTTGAATTCTTACAAACTCGAGTATTTTGTCTTGATGTCTCTGACTCGTTTTACATCTTCCCACCATATGTTTTCTTTCCCTTTGAGGTTGAAGATAGTTATTCTAGCCTTCATATTCTTTGTGTACTCATGTAACTCAAATACATTCTTCATCCCAAGTAACCAAGCTTTTGCATCCTTCGACTTCTTCAAATCTTCATCAAAGGTAGGTAGATTATATTTCTTCATCTCATCTAAAAAATATCCCCTGTCACTCCTCCTGTAAGGATGATAACGATGACGATCATAACGTCTGTTAGAGACATGCGTCCATCACATCTCCTATATGGAATATCAAAGATATTTTCATCTATTTCATCCCTAACTAACCTATGCCCACCATGAGATCCACTACCATATGCCCCATTAGTCATATCCTCCTACTCATGATTGATCTAAAGTGGCCCATGTCTCTACAATTATGACAAACTCTGAAGGATTACCACATTAACTTTTCCTTGTTTCTCCCATGTCTGCAGTATTTATGCATTGTGTGCTTTACAAATTCTTATTTTTTCCTTCAAACTTCTATATATGCGTGCTAAGTCAGAATAATTCCCACCACCACATTGCTCATTTGATCCATAAGGAGAAGTTTGTGAACTATAGTCTACCATCTTGTTATTCACGTTACGGGAATTTTGAGGTCTAAAATGGGCCTCCTAAGGAAATTATAAAACAATAGTAGAAATAATAAAATAAGATTTGATTACATCATCAAATTTCAGAGGGAAAAAAGAAAAAACTATTTTTTCAACTTGTATTTTCAACTTATCTCCCTATGGGTTTACTCAAATTTTGAGCGGAAACACTCATTGGAAGAAAAATTTGATTCCTGCAATCATGTTTTTTATGTATTTATCATTTTTCATGTAGCAAGGTCCATCAAAAGTATGCAACATGGGTACTCCTTGTATGAGGACTTAAATTTTGCATCCAAAGAGTACTCCCACTCGAAATTTGAGTAAAAAATTAGGGAGATAAGTTGAAAATACGGGTTGAAAAAGTAGTTTTATTATTTTATTATTTTTTAATATTTGTACTTTTTTACTCCAAAAATGATGAATCATCCCCCATGGTTGACATCATCATCTTGAATCCTATTGGTTCTTATAAAGTTTATTTTGGTTGTACATTTTTCTTAGGAGGCCCATTTTAGACCTCAAAATTCCCCTAATGTCTCGATCTCTTTCTTGAAAGGCATACTATTTCATGTAAACCAAATAAAAAACAAACCAACATACCTAAGTATAATTCGGGGGGTATATCTCATTTGAAAGATCAGCCATATTAGTGAAATAAATGTAAAAACATAATCATAACAACATATATATATCATCCTAACTATAGTCGAGTCATCAAAGTGGTGAGCCCTAGTATTGCACCAAGAGTGCTGCAACTCCCAAGGACTACTCAGCTTTACTTATCAACCTGGGGTCCATAAAAACTTAGAGGTGATAGTGCTATATGCATAGCAGATGGATTCTACTCATGCCACCCTCAACTAGGTCTTATGGATAGTAGTACTTCTAAGAAATTCCTTCTACTTTATTAAAGTGCATATAGCTAATGTAATGTAGGGAATTTCTTCTAATCTAAGACAAAGAGAGTTTTTGTCAAACTTATACTTGCAATTGACAATGAAAGAAAAGCATAAAAATTTAACCTAGTTACAGAAAAATGAAAATATTCTACGGGAAATATTTCATCTATTTATCTACTCATATGTATTAAAGAAGTTATTCTATCATCACACATTTCATCAAATCATAAACCAACTCCTATCTACCATTTGATTCAACCTGTACTTGCATGTAAAAATCAATCTAATTCTGAAATAAAACACTAATACCTACTCTATTTTTGCAGCAAGGAAGGAAAGAGTTTTGGAGTGGCCTAAGGGTCTCTTTTGACCATTAACTCAGAGCTAGGGGTCAAATGCATCCTACTCTAGGTTCAAAATGAAAAAAAAGAGCTAAACTGGAGTGAAGAGGTGAGCTACATCATTGCTACAGGAAGTTGCTACAGGAAACAGGTTGAGAGGGTTTTAAGGGTGAAATAGGTGTCCAGGGATAGGTGGCCAAGAAATCCATCCAAAATCAAAACCCTTGGGAGGCATGTTTTGCACTTGCAAGATTGCTCATGGTGGTGGTGAAGGTGGTTTCACAAAACAGATTTTTAGTGGCATATTTGGAGGTTGGAAAGAAGAAGGATGAATGAGATGAAAAGGATGATTTCCCTATAGTTGTATACAACCCTAGAATCACTACACACATACATGCATTGATTATTGACAAACTAACATGTAAACAACTCGAAAATATGAGTTGAATATAAAACCCTATTTAACCTCTGCTAAAATCTAATCTAGACAGAAATCCAAGTCCTAAATTAAAGTAAGCATATTATGAGAATGATAATAACACTATCTAAATTTACAATAAATAATAAATGAACTACTTTTTATCTATGGTTGGATATCCTTCTCCTCAAGCTCCCATGAGAAAGGTGAGGAAGAGAGGCTACAAACATAGTTTTGATGGATTTTTTATGCACTGGAATGTAAAGAGACTAAACAGAATGTTGAAACATAAAGAGAGAATATACATACACAAGAGGTACATAGCAAAAGGATTGGGCCCTAACCAAAAAGAATCATCCCTATGAGACTAAATCAGTGATTGAACAAGAACCCTCTCATTATCATTGCATAAAAAGTTTAGTACATCATATGACAGCAAAAAATAACATTAAATCAAATATCAACAGCTACCTAGACTAATATAAAGTTTTAATCCTAATTATCTCTTGCATATTCTTATTTATACAAATGGGTACCTACCAAGAGCACCCTAAAAAGTAGGAATAAGTCCTCCTTGATCTCGAGAAGAGTGGAGCTTGGCTCCTCATAACTATTACTTTTCTTAGTTTCCTTTGCCTTCGAGATATTGGGGGAGATATGGATGTGATATTGGTTGATTGAGAGAGTTAAGGAGGTAGAAAAACCTCCTACAATCTCTCCTTGATGTCTAATCTGAGCCCTTAGGTGGAAAATATATCAAAAATGGCCTCATTTCCTGAAATTAATTCAGATTAGGCAACAATACATGAAAAAAATCATACACCCTTCTCATTAGGCATAATATGAGAAAAATGCAAATAAATGTGAGAGATAGGTAACTTAATAGCTTAAGTATAGAATTTTATCCCCTTAAAATATACCTAATGATGGGCCTCATCATCACCCCCCCTACTAAAATGGTTTCTCATCCTCTGAGAAACTCAATCATCCTTGTTTATCTCTTTCAAGGCCCTAGTGGCCTCTCTGACATCTGAAGGTAGCAAAGAGGGAGTTTCATCTGGTGGGTGGAATCATGCATTCCTTTCTACCTCTTCCCACTCTTTTTTTTCATTTGTATGATCTCTCCCTTAATGCAGTCCCAAGAAGCAAAGGTGGGTTGATATTCAAGCCTATCCATTATATCTTCATTCTTTGCATAGATTTTTTGTAGAAGGGTTCTCTTTCTATTGCATTCCTCATCCTCTCAGGAGAATGATATTCCCTCAACTATAGGCTAAGTGGTAAGGTATTCCATCTTCTTTGGCATGCTTGAAAACTTTCTTCTCCTAGCAACCTAGATATCTCATCAAAGTATGCAATGGCATGACCTTGTGTCTCAATGTATCTAGGTATTAGGATATCATAATTTTATATCAATTGATGATTAATAATTATCCCCTTGGGGATTATTAGTTATGCTATACCCTGTAGAGGTTCTGTTTCTTCTCTTACCATGACTCTTTTAATCTATGTTGCTTTTTCTTCTTCGTGTGTTAACCAGGATGCTAGAGCCATTAATTTCATATCACCCAAAATGGAATTTGGGTCCCAATTATTCATATCGATTAAAATTAGGTTTTGCATGTAGAATTCATCCATCCTAGTCCTCTCTTCTACACTAGACTATTTGCATGAATCAATGAACTATCTATAGCTTTGAAAGGGTAAGGTTTAGGGAGCCATGTTGAGCTAAGGTTTTGATTTCTAATTGTAACCATTTTTCCTTGAGATAAATGACATAATACTTTGAAGGTTGTATATACTGCATCGCCTCCATGCAAAGGTTGGACATGGTGGCAAGTTGGCTTTCCTTTTCCTGTAGCTGCCCTTGTAGCTTCATTTTCTCTTCTTGTACTGCTTGTAGTTGATCTTTCACCACACATTATCTAAGTCTTACATTAGCCAACTCTTTTCCCATTTCAAGGAGCCTTTCTTCCATCAACCCCACATCCCAAACATCCTTTGATTTGTCTATCTGCATCCATCTGTGGGTGTGCCATATTTCTATCTCCAGCTTATGTAGGAGGGATATTGTGAATTTCTTAGGGACCAATCTTCCTCCCTGAATGAAATTATAATAGGATCCCAAATTAGGTTGTGGTGTAGGTGCCTGAAATATTGTTATTTTTCTTATTATGGTTTGTGGGGAGGTTACTGTCTTTGGACTTGGTTTTTATATTATACCTTTTCTTTCACCTCTTTTCCTTCCATCTGTACACTCTACCCTTCAATTTTTTCCTTTTTTTCTTCCTGCTTCCCATCCTTCTCTTCCTGTAGCATATTCTGATTTTCCTGTAGCATGCTCTTTTTTTCCTATAGCATGATCTGTTTTTCCTGTAGCATGCTTTTTCCTTCTCTTTGGATGTCAGTGGGATGCTCTGGTGGTGTAACTCCTTACATAGGCTATGGGAGCCTTATGTTTTGGATTTGGAGAGGTGACCTCCTCAATATTTCCCTCATCTGGCCCTACCTCTTATTTTATACTTGGGGACCCCTCAAGGGTAATTGGAAATTTTGTGGGAGTCTAGGGTCTGCCTTGTCTTATTCTAGTGATTTTCCTTGTTTTAAAGAAGAGAGGGGTTTGTCTGGGTTTTTTCTTATTGGATTTTGCAGGAGTGCCCAAAGTAGCTAAAGTGGCATTTACCTCATCCTCAATGTTCCCTAGTGATAGAATAGTTTTCTAAGGGGATATCTCAGTCTCTTTTGGTCCTTCTCTTATAAATTTTATTCCTCCTCATATCCTTCTTCTTCCTCTGCCTCTTCTTATTTATCTTCATATTTTTCCATTTCTTATGTCTTCTTTGTCTATTCTCCCTCTGAACTAGTGTCTTTACCCCCAATTATAGATATAAGGGTCTCCCCAAGAGTAATTCTTTGGGTTCCTCTTAGTACCTCTCTATCCATATCTCTAAACTGGGACAATGGGATAGGAATTCTTAAGTTGTTAAGGGAATCCTCCACTATCATCGTAATAAGGCCATGATTGGATAAGTTTTGATGCTTCCCTTATCTAAACTTATGGCTCATGTCCTTGATGGAATGGAGGAGGAAGTAAGGTACATTCAATATATGGTTAAGGGGAATATTTTCTTGGTATCTAAGCTCATGCAATAGCCTAAAGTGATAGCCATAAACTACACTTAATCTGCCTTCACAGGACATGTATCTTAAGATTTTAAAGGCCACCTCATCCCATGGGTAAGGACACATTTTTATCCTAACCCCATTTTTATCTTTGACAGGTCTCTCTGTAATATCCGAAAATCGGGACAACTCATGAATCATGCACTAAAAATGCATTTCCAGCAACATATGTAATAAAATAGTGAAATGGAATCTTGAATACCATATATTAGTCAATATAAAACCTAAATACAATAATAGAGCTGAAACAAATCAAACTAGGTGGGTTAAACAAACCTCCCACACTAGTGTAGCTAAAAATAACCAAAAACCCCAAAACTATAGAATACCGGAGTTGCTACATAAAAGTGACTGTGCAGTATTATGAGGGTTTTAACTTAGAAAATAATAATACAAATATATCTACTCATATATTATACAATCATGCTCATAAACTAATATCTAGTCTCCTTATACAAAATACAAGAGAACCCGGCAAGGGTTTCTTGTCAAACACCCTTCATACAAATGTGATCTTCACAAAATTATTGAATAATCACTGCAAAACTGAAGCATAATAGTGTATAAGGCTGAAATATATCTAATCTTATGTATATCCCTCAAGGGCCTTCTCCCGTGAAAGGATGATCCTCTCAATCACAAGAAAACACTACAATAGAGCCACTAGACCATGCACTGAATGTTGCCTCCAAAATAATGCATTCTCTAGATGAAACAACATTGGGAATGTATGGGAAATGTGTGGTATAATACCACAGATCTGAAACAGGCTCTATATCTCTCCAAAAATATCCCTCAAGTGAAGGAAAGCTTCCTCTAATGAGAAATTAGCTTAGAGACCGGGATTCCAATCCCTTCCACTGCTTCACGCAGCAACACTGCACAATCTCTGGAAAAAACTGCGCTAATGAATTTGGATGAAGCTTGGCCTGAAAAAATGATTTGGAATGATGAATTAAATCTCTCCGAATGAGTATCCTCAAGGAGAGAGGTGGGATTCCCGCTCGGGAACACCCGGTGCTAAACAACACTGCAACCCTGCTAAGAAGCAAAGGGAGAAAAAGTCTGAGAAGACAAGAATAACAATCTAAAACATGAATAAAAATGCTTCCATCCTATTCCTTAAATAATTTATGATTTTTCTTGCCCTTGGCCCCACTAAATTAGGTCATCTCTATCCAAAGATACATCTCCCTCCAAAAATGTGTTATTCCTTCTTGGATTCGTCCTCCTCCACAACTGCGATGTTGACATAAACAAAATGGACTGAATCAACTTGATTTTATCCCTGTTCACACATGGAGGTGTTTTATTAAGTTAGAGATAGTGTCCCCTTTCACATTTGGAGTTTTTTTATCCTCCTTAGGAGACTTATGGGTTTTTCTACCCATTTATTCACCGGCTACAGTTGCTGCTAACTCTAATGTTCCATTTTTCTTTGAGGCTGAAATTTTGGAACATTATAGTCCTCCCCTCCAAAATATTTGCTTTTCCTCAAGAAAATGTATAGGGAGAGAAAAATTTCTCCCCTCCTCCTCGTGTAGCCTCCCATCAATAGCCTCCATCACTACATCAAGAAAATATGCAAATAAACTATCATCCAATGTTTCCTCCCAAGTGTGCAAAACCAAATGGTCTACATCAATAAAAGGTGGAAAGTGTGAATGGAATCCTACTTGCTGTCTCATGGCCTCCACAAAGTAGGAGTGATGACCAACATGGTGAATGAGTGCCTCCCTCACCCATGCTATCATCCAAATTAAGTGAGTCACCCTCCAACATGGAAAATCATGAAGAATCTCCTCCACCTTTGGCTCCTGAAATGTAGGTGGGATAAATAAAGGAACATGATAGGCAAGAGGGCCTATCCCACGCTGTCCTCCTCTCCACTTATGATAAGTGTAGAGGGCATGCTGATCTTGGGCTGCAACATGATTTCCCTCCAATGGCAAGAAGAAAATTGAGTCTCCAAAGACTCTTCCTCCAAAATCATGAGACATGCCAACCCAAACTATTCCATTGAAGATGAATGGCACATCATCACCATTTGGCATCCAAATCAGAAAAATGCTGAAATTTATGTGCAATTTTTGTTGGTACCAAAGGTCCTCCAGGTGGATATTACGCAGTTTCCCCAACTGCTATTTGAGAATGTCATGTGGCAAGTATTTTTGCAACAATTTATAAGCTGTCATTACAAGAAAAAAACACATTGGTGAGGGTCATGCTTGTGACAGACATTTAAGGTCCGTCACCAATTTCACATATGGTGACGGTCCTTAAAAAACCGTCACTGTAAGTGTATATAGTGATGGTCCTTTATGGTCCGTCACCAAAGATATTTTCAATGACACTTTTGGTGAGGGTCGTTAAAGGCCCATCACTAATTCTCTCTTTGGTGACACTTCTAGTGACGAACTTTTAATGACCCTCACCAATGCTCTTTTTGTTACTTTTGGTGACGGTCAAAAAATGTCTGTCATCATTGATCATTAAAAAACCATCACTGTAAGTGTATATAGTGATGGTCCTTTATGGTCCGTCACCAAAGACATTTTCAATGACACTTTTGGTGAGGGTCGTTAAAGGCCTATCACTAATTCTCTCTTTGGTGACACTTCTAGTGACGAACTTTTAATGACCCTCACCAATGCTCTTTTTGTTACTTTTGGTGACGGTCAAAAAATGCACGTCATCATTGATCATTCCAATGAATTTTTGATGACGTTGTGTGCCTGTTAATATATTTTTTGTCAAAATATAACGATTTAATACAATTATTGCAGAGTATTTTTTATAATATGTCAAAGGCCATAGAGGTTAGGGTCAGTCAATTTTTTTAGAAGTAATTAGTGTGTATCACTTCCCTCAAGTAATGACTAGTTGAATGGAGATTTCCTATGAGTTGACACATGATTCATATCTATTAAGTTTATTATCTAGCAAATTCCCTTTAGATAAAGTTCCACTATTGTGTGTAGGAAATATATTATTTAATACATAATCAAGCTTTGACAATTCTATTAATGAGAAAGACCTAACAATCCTCAACAATTTGGGCACACCTTAAGTTAATGCTTTGGCACACACTAACATTTCTTAGCACCCCACATGTCTTGGAACATATTTGTACCTAGAACATATTGTGATGACACTGACACCCAAGCACATGGTGGCATGCACTAGCACAACATGGAACTCTCCTAGCATGTGTTGGCATGCTGCATATAGTCCCTAGCATGCCTTGGAACACCTTGGTTGAATGCATTGACATACATTAGCACTTGGCACACAATGCCACTTGGCATGTATTAGGACCTATTATTAGTGTGCCTAGCATGCCCCTTTTCAAAAAGATAAAGTCCTAACTTATTAACCCTCTTAATATTGGTTCTTCCTTTTGTTGCCTTGACACATATTGACATACCCTGGCACCCTGCGACACAATATCCTTAGCACCTAGCATGTATTGGCATATATTGGCACTATTAATTGGCACATGATATAATTAGCACACCCTGGAACTCCCAAGCACACTTTTGGAATTCTTAACATGCCTTGATATTCCCTAGCATGCCTTACCAATGCTTAGCATACCTTGTCATTCCCTCCTTGGCATGACGACTAACACTAACCATTAACACTAGTATCTGGCAGTACACGTTCCTCATATTCATTGAATTTATACCTAGTGCTCCCTTAATGTTTTTTCCTAGTACTCCTTAACACTCATCAACATGCATTATCACTCTCTAGCACACCTTAGCACTCTTCAACATTCCCTTCCACTTCATAACATGCATAACACTAGTCCCTGACACATATTGGCACTTGGCACGTGTTGGCGCTTGGAAATTCTTAGCATGTATGGAATACGTTGAGATGCCTTGGTATGATTTAGCATGGTTTAATATTAAATTTATTTGTGATGATCAATTGTTGGAAAGTAGATGAGAAGCAACAAAGGAATACTTGGCACTTAGAATGCACTAAGACTTTGCACTTGGCACCTATTGTCGCCTAGTGTTAGTGTGCCTAGCATGCCCCTCTTGGAAAAGGTAAATTGATGATTTATTAACCCTATTATGTGTTCATTTCCTTGTAGTTTAACTTTTTTCTCCCTTTTGTTGTCTTGAAATTCCCTGACACGCATTGACACACCCTTGCACATCTTGGCATGCCTTATCACTTGGCACATCTTAGCATGTTTGACATGTATTCCCACTATCTGGCACATCAAGGGGGTGAAGAGAGATGTAGTCCTAAAGTAGGTAGAGTAAGATGGCCGAAGGGTTGCTAAAGGGAGGTCATGATCATTTTCCAAGAGCAATATCATCATGTGAGGGTTCAGAAGAATGTTGCATACCTTAATGATGAGTTTGCGCTAGGAAGTAGGATGGCATATCGTTGGTTCTCTTCTGGCAGATCAAGCTTAAGAGAGGTTTCTCATGAGAATCTGGGCATGTGATTTCAACAGTTTCTTTGTGTGAAGGTCGTATCAAATTCTGAAATGTTGAAATTTGCAACAAGAAACAGTGAGATTGGAAGCCAGAAAGGACAAAAAAAATGCACCCACACTGGTGAGGAATTTTGATGCACTAGGAGTGAGGAATGTGGGGCATCTAATTTATTTTTCCCTTAAATAAATTGGACAATAAATTATAATTTCATCTCATAACAACTTGTGTCAGTTAATTAAGTCATGATGACCGAGTTAGCTCAAGAAATTCAAGTTGAGGGTCTAATATGAGGCATCTAGAGGGATTCTAATATTTTTGGGGTCCAGTTGAAGTTGATGCATTAGTGGGGTGAAAGTGTAATTAACTCAATTAAATGAGTTAAAATCAGTTTAACTAGTTCTAACTGAGTGATGAGCTAGTGAGAGGTCCAGTGAATTAAATTAGAAATTCACAATGAGTGATCAATCAGATAACTGATAATTCTCTATTAATAGTTGCATGCATGTCAGTTTCGAGGAATACCTAGTTGAGATAGAGGTTAAAGGGAACATAACTATCATTTGTATTCAGAGAAAATTTCCCATGTGAAATTATAAAGTCATTGGGATGCCATGATGGATTGTGCAATCAAGGAAGACTGATTTTCCTAATTAATAAGGAGTTAATTCCCTAGGAATTGCATGAGAAAGGTAGACTGAAGTAAGGATGAGAATTGGCTAAGTACTAGACTGGGATTGCCTAGATCAACGAGAGGCAATTGAAAGAGTGCTGGATAATCTCATGAGAGATTAAGAATTAATGTATTGTTTCATGATTCCTTGACTTAATACACAATGGAGATAGAGGGGTTTTGAGCCATTAGGGGAATTTTAAGGTCTAAAATGTGCCTCCTAAGGAAATAATAAAATAATAGCTAAACCAATAAAATAATATTTATGAATTTGCAATTCACTTTTTGCACCACAATCCATGTAACCATAGTTAAATTCAATTCAATAGTTGTACCAAAATAAAATTAATAAAAAAATTGTATTGACGTGACTATAAATAAGAGTGAGCTTTTCAAGAAATAGTCATTATCATTGAACAACTAATGCATTTGTCCTTTGTACTTAAATAACTTAAAATAAAATATAAATATAAATTTATGAATTCTTAATTATATTATATGCTACTGATTAAAATTTATATTATTTAAATTTTATAATAACATGTAATTAATATACTATATAAAATAACATAATATAATATAATATAAGATTGTATTATATTATATAATAAATGTATAGGGATATGCATTGTTTCTTTCAATAAATATGAAATGAAAATAATATAGTTTTATTCAAAAGGTGTGAAATGACATTTATTACGAGTACTTTACTTTGAATTTAAAAGTACTTAGAGCACTACCATTGATAACCATGAGTTTTTATCCACCATTGAGAATGTGAAAAGTAAGTACCTTTAACTCAAGCAATGCCACCACAACCATTAGTGATGATGTCACACCTTAAAATGTGATTGGTTCTCATAAAGTGAATTTTGTTTGTACATTTTCCTTAGGAGGCTCATTTTAGACCTCAAAATTCCCCTAATGAGTTTCTTTCCCTAAATACATCATGTTGTTGTGCAATTAATAATTTATTTCTCTTACTTATATGTGATTGTGCGATCATGTTTTGTTTCTGCAAATTGTAGGAAGGATTCAATGTCTTGTTTTAGTAGATTACAAGATCAGATTGAATCTCATTGGTTAGATTTTCTACATGGTATCAGAGAAGGAATTTTTTGGGTGGCGAGTTTGCAGAGAATATCTGAATATTTTGGCGTAAAATTTTCAAAAACAAATAGAATAATTGGATTCCTTGTGAAAATATACCCAAATGGAAAAAAAAAACCGGTTGAATCGGAGCTCGGATGAGGGAGATATCATCGATTTAAAATCAACTCTTTTTTAGAAAAATTTTGTAACGTCGGGAAAATTACACTGTGCGTGAGTCAAGAACCTATATGTACTTGAGGTACCAGATGCATGAAAAGCTTTGAGGATAAAGGAAAAAGTTAGAGACTTGGTGGTTTAGAGGGAGCATAAATTACCTCTCAATATGCATTCTCATGAGAAGCAGTCTCATAAGGTTGTGGAGTAGCTACCACAATTAGAGAAGTAGAGAGGAGACCGAGTGGAAGCGTCCACTCAAGCAGAGACCTCCATGAGGGGGGAATTTTGAGCTAGATGAGAAGAGGGAGTAGCCATACCTCGAGGTGTAAGGTGGGGTGATGTGTAGACATAATCCCAAGATAAGAAATTTGGGCAAGGTCCATTGAGATGGCATGTATCATGGATCGAACCTAGCTACGAGGAGCCCACAGTACAACAGTAGTAGAAAGGATCATTTAGATTGATGTAGTTAGATGTCAGCAAGACAAAAATCAGAGTGACAGATGTCAAATGCTGGAGCACAAATCAGAGTTAGCAACAGTTCAAAGGGCATGGATGCATATGTTAGCATCAGTGTAGAGAATCCAGTACTAGATAGGTGTAGTAGCTAGCAACAGTCAAAACACTCTGATGACAGATGCATTATACTGATTCAGTTGTTCGGAGGCTATTCAGTTTCAGGATTTGCAGGTGCAAACAACACTAGAGAAGTGTAACATGCAGAACATTCCAAAGGTACTGTATGGGGATTGATTTAATTCCTTTCTTGTTGAGAGGGAGTGTTGAAATTTGCAACAAGAAACAGTGAAATTTCCAACTAGAAAAGACAAAAAAAAATGCACCCACACTGGTGAGGAGTTTTTATGTACTAGGAGTGAGGAATGTGAGGCATCTAATTTATTTTTTCCTTAAATAAATTGGACAATAAATTGTAATTTTTTCTCAGAACAACTTGTGTTAGTTAACTAAGTCATGATGATTGAGTTAGCTCAATAAATTTGATTTAAGGTGATTGAGGTGGATATTGGTGGCCACCCGCCTATTCCACTTCGGCCCTCACCATTGTCTCTTTTAGTTTTTCAGTTTCCTTAATTATAGCACAATTTACTATTTTTGTCAATTTTTTAGGTCCTGAACTTTCAGAGTTGTTTTGAGGCCCCAAATGACGTTTTTTGGGCATGAAAGGTTTGGCGATTTCATAGAAATCACATTAGTTGTTTTAATCCTCGGATAGATCTTTCTAAAGAGGTATCATGTGCATCAAAAGAAGATCATATGACCAAGTTACGACCCCAGGAAGTTTGCTGCCCAAATAACCCCAATAGGGCCCATAAACTCTTGGTGTTACATCTCCTCGGGTTATGGTTTTGGTTGTTTAGGTTTTTATCTTATTATTAAATAATAAAAAGACCCTTCATCCTTATTGTAACACAGTTCAGAGGAACATAACTATCATTTGTATTTATAAAAAATTTCCCATGTGAAATTATAAAGTCATTGGGATTCCATGATGGATTGCGCAATCAAGGAAGGTTGATTTTCCTAATTAATATGGAGATAATTCCATAGGAATTGCATGAGCAAGGTAGGTTGAAGGAAGGCTGAGAATTGGCTAAGAATTAGACTGATTTTTCCTAGATCAGCATGAGACATTTGGCAAAGTGGTAGAGAATATCAAGAGAGATTAAGCATTGTATTGTTTCATGATTCCTTGACTTAATAAAAAATAGAGATAGAGGGTTTTGAGGAGTTGCTTCCCCAGATACATCTTGTGTTGTGCGATTGATAACTTGTTTCTCTTACTTGTATGTGATTGTGCGATTGTGTTTTGTTTCCACAAATTTAAGGAAGGATTCAATATCTTGTTTTAGTACATTACAAGATCAGATTGAATCCCGTTGGTTAGATTTTCTACATGAAATAGAAGAGAGGGTTGATACCATCTTGCCTTGTGGTGGTTAGTAGGCCACAAGGTCTATGATAAAGACCAACATAAATGGAGGAGGGCTTGCACTATAATTTAGAGCCATAATAGAAGTCGACATAGGTGTAATATTGACTGAGTTAACCCTAGTTTGAGGATCGACATTGAGATCTGAAGTTCATGTCAAGATTCAGTCAAAGAAATGCCCAGAATCTATGGATCCATATGGCTAGGTCGAGTCTCTTATGGAGGCAAGAGTCATGTTTTTTCTATGTTTGGATAGGGTTTGTTCTACAACAATTAGAAGTACATAAGTATAATTCCCTAGTTAGGACAATTTCCTAGCATGTTTAGTTCATAAGGTATGCCCTTAAGACTGTGACAAATTTGCGTAGAAGAAGATGGGTTGTGACCCTTAGAGCGAGGTTTATTTCTGTAATAAAGACCACAGATATGGAAGATGGTTTGCAGATTGAGTATGTGTGGAGACAACAGACCCAAAGGAGGGTGGAACCTGAGCAGGAGATTGAGCATGCAAAAGAAATGTGCCATATGAAGAATGGATTGGCATGTAGAGGAGTTGATTTTGGTGGAATTTCCATAGAGTTTTAGACAAAGATCTGAAGAAACCTATAAAAAATTAGTAAATGGACTGTTAGTGGCTAATTTGTGACCCTATTTTAGTCATCTACAGATTTTTAGAAGTATGCTAAGAGGAGTAGTTCATATTTGTTCATAGATTGGACAACAAAGATCAAATTGTCGATACACAAGAACAGTGATCTTGAGAGGACTCAAACCATTGTTAGGTGGTAGATTTGAATAGCCCTAAATGAAGACAATATTGTGGGCCCTAGATTAGTAAAAATAATTTACTGTGGTTGGGTAGATTTATGGTATTCCAAGTACAGTTGGAGGGTTGTTAGGTTACTGTCAAAGAAGACTAGTCCTGACTCTTGTTCTGGTGAAGGAAAAAAAAATTGGTAGAAGGGAAGGTGTATATTGGTAGACGGGCAAGTGTATAGGGCCTAAGGATGTGCAGACTTTGAAGGACTAAAGTAACAGTCAAGTGGGCCAACCAACTAGCCCTAGTTCACTATATTGTAGAGGATTGATTCAGTGAGAAGAAGGGCAGCCTCCATAGCCCTGGACTTCTCATGTTGGAGCTATAGTATGGAAAAAGTGGGCATACCAAAGAGTTGTTCACAAATGGAATTGTGAAAAACTTGTTACCACTCAAACTAGTAGTGGACCTAAAAGGGGTTCCTAAGAGGGAAACTGCTAGGACAAGGGAAATGATGGAGGCTTAGCCCATTGTCACCACAGCTAAGGCTCCTTTCTCTTCACGAACTTTCAACGATGGGTGGAGTCCTGGTAGTTTAGGAAGTCACTTGTAGAGTATAGGTCAATGAATATGTGGGAAGTGACCCTTGAAACCCTTTCCCTAAGATAAAATAAAGAGTGGGACTTGCTTTCCTTTTAAGCAAGGGAATTTATCTTCTAGAGAGGGAGGGGGATTGAAGGGTTGAGGGAGAAGAAAAGACTTATGAAGGAAGTTCTCAATCCCTAAAATCCTTTGGGAACTTGGATTCCCAAATGGCCTTTGACACTAAATGGGGCAAGAAACAATAGAGAGATAGACATCAAAAAAGATAAATGCTAGGTGAAACAGGAAAGCAACTAGGTAGCATGGTAGAAAGCACAGCAAAGAAAATTAAAAAAATAGAAAACCCTAAAAATTAGCACCCATCCAAACATCACCACAATATTTTATTTAACTCTAAATGTCCAAATTCATCAAATTATATCATGTATTCAAACCTGATCCTCTCTGTTAGCCATTCTGAATATAAGGTTGAGAACTTACTATAGAACCATCACCTACATGTAGTGATCTTATTCTTTGACCAGACAACCTACTTTCGTGAAGACATAGAAAGGTAAACACTCTCTGCCAAGATTTTGCATACAGACCAGGTTGAGCAACCACATATACATCACCAGTTTTTTCTCTTCAGATTTGTAACTTAGAAGAGCTTTGTCTGACCACCTCCGGGTTGCTCCCAAAGTCACCCAGGCAAGCCCTCTAAGCATCATCCTCTTTCTGTAGTACCTAATTAGTAATTTAATTAACCATAACATTTTCTTGATCATGTAGGTATTTAAAATATATTTCCAATAAGCATAAATATTTCATGTTAAACAATCAGGTCAAAAGAATTTAGACTATGATGCAAAAAATGCAAAGAAACCTCACCAACAGTCAAAGGAAAAACAAAGTAAAACCTATACAAATTATAAATAGATATCTGATAAACTTCATTCCACCACAGAAATGTGCTTAACTAAAGAAAATTCTAATTACTATACTTTCAAGACAAAGCTTTCAAGCGCAGTGATGTTATAAACATACCCCTACACCTCGTGAAAAATCAATGTGTATAAGTATACAATCATAAGGCTCATTTTAAACATCATTATTAGTATGGAAGTGGGCTATCCCATCTAAAATCATTTATTCGGATGACTAGTGTGGAGAAAAAAAATATTAACTTGGGATAATTTTACTAAGAATGGCTTCCTGGGTCCTAGCCAATGCCATTTTTGTTTGTTGGATTGCGAATTTTTTTCTCACATCTTTCTATCCTCCCTTGAGGTACATACAATTTGGTCTCTTTTATCTCATTATCTACTTGATCATGCATGGCTTCCCATGAATATTACTCAGGTTTTTTAATATTGGGAGGAAGCACCTCAGAAATACATAATGTTTCCTTTCTTTTTATTTTGGGAAGTATTACTTGCCAGGAACCGTTGCATTTTCAATGGGAGGTTTTTGGTTCACTCTCAGGTTTACAGTGCTATCATGATGTGGATCAGTGGTCTCCCTTCCAAATCTCTCTCTCTTTGGGATATTTCTCATCGTCTTCGACCTTTCCCAATGGCCCTACCTGCAGGAAACTTTAATGGAGAAAAGAAGGAGGGCATCTGTGGATGTGGTTCTTGGATTAAACACAATCATAAAGATCAATATCATAGCTTATGGAACAGTGGTCTAGGAACTAACACAGAGGTAGAATTGATGGCTCTCTGGAGTGCATTGTGGATGGCTTATAATCTTTAGGTGACCTCCCTCCATGTGTACGGGGATGAAAAAGCTGTTATTGACGGTGTTAGCAGGGCGATACAATTTCAACCTCCCAACCTCATGAATTGGATCACCTGCATCAAATACTTGATTATGAGACTACATGTTTCTGGCATCCAACATATTTTCCAGCAAGTTAATACTTAGGCAGACTCTCTCTCAAAGTTGGGTCTGGCCGAATCATTTGGTTGGATTCAGATGCAGCACTCCATGGAGTGTTAGATAATTTAGGAGAGATCCATACAAATTCTATAACCACATTTGCTCAGTTTTCACATGGCTCTTTTTTGGCTTCAATTTTTTGTCATTGTACATATTTTGAATTCGGCCATCGCTCCTATTATCTTATTTTGCATTCAGATTTGTAAATATTTTTAAACTTGCTTTATATCAAGATTTTTTAAGCATTAGGTTGCATTTTTTATGACCTATCTTGTATGAGGATTGGCTATATTGAACATAGTATCATAATGTCGACACTATGTAATATCTGGATCAAATGGTGTGTAGTGATCTCAGTTGTTGGATATATATTGAATGATAGAAAATTTTCAGATTATGTACTGTTTTTGTATATTATTAATATAAAAAAAGTGTTTGAAAAAATATATTATAAATTAAATTTTTCCATGGTATTTCATAATTTTACTCAAATAAATTATGTCATCTTGATATTTTAGGTATATATTTAGTGATTTAAGTAGATGCTCCCTATCCATGTTATTGTACCCTTATTTCCCACACAAAAATTTCCACTCTACCTTGCATTTTTGGCGGGAATGAAGGCTTATTTGTTGAGTTTGATGGAGTTAAATAATGGCAGGAATGAAATAGTTTGATGAAGTTAAAATATACATGGTAATGAAGTATTATGATAATTTATTTTAATATCTAGCTTACGACCAAAATACCAGTGGATCGAAAACACTACGATGGTGATTTTAGATACAAAAACTGAAGTGTGCAAAAATGGCGATGAGGGTTTTTTTATTCAGTCATCATCATTAACGAAACCTCTCTTCTAAATGGATCTACGCCTTATGCACAGATTCCATGGATTTTGACCAGTGTTTAATAAATTTTAAAACCAAACCAAACCCTATTTCAAGGCTTGGTACCATACATCCTGGAAGCCTCATCATTGTTGCGCTGTTGCCTTTTTTCATTACCACAAATACATAAGGTAGCATTGCATTGAAAAGCGGCTCCCCAGTCGTTTTTCTAAGGATTTTTTAGGGTCGTATCAATTCCTATCGTTAAGGGCCATAAGATCAACTTATTTATGGAATTATTAAGACATTAGCTAGGTCAAGTATCCCTCCCAAGATATTTTTGAAAGCCAGCATTAGCAACAAGAGAAGAGCCATCATCAGTACCAGTAATTGAAGTTTACTTAGTTGAATGAGAAGCGGTAGATCCAGAGCCATGATGAGGAATGACTGCTACCACTCGATGGATGATACACCTTTATATTCCCCCATGAATGAGGATGGATCGATACCCTTATTTTTGGGTTGGGGTAGGGTCTCGTTGTGCTTTATTTATTGCCTCAGGTTTTGCGCAAGAACAAAACCCCATCTGAATTAACAACATCAAAAACATACTTCTATTTCCACGAAGTGGGTAAACCTCGCATTTTGAGGGGTGTGTATGATTACATGAGGAAATAGGTAGAACCGCAATGGATCCAGCGAAGCAGAAGCTCCTAAGGGAGGATCGATGTGTTATTTCAAACCCCGTCGAACAAATGGATCGGATGCAACAATTAATGGGTGCACAGCGAGCAGGTTACTCAGAGGATTCATTCGTTGCCTATGTAACAGGTATTTATGACTTTACACTCTGGTTTCTGGCTTAATTTAATCCAAAATTAGATGAATATATTAATTTAGAGGATTCATTCGCTGCCTATGTAACACCCGAGTATTTCACATGGACCCAAATGTCACAAGCACAAGGAACTCAACTGCTTCTGGGTAAATTGAAATCTTTATCTTAGTTACTAACTTTCACTTTGTAACAATTATTTTTCACTACACATTAGAATGTGACATGAAACCCAATGCTAGCAAGCACAATGAACCCAACTGCTTCTAGATTAATTGAAATCAACTTATCCCTTAGGTAAACCTTATGAAGTAATGCACCTGAAGGTGGCAGATGACTTGTTATATTTTTCATTTTTTTCAAATATGGAATTTCCAATGGAGAAGTCAAACATCCCTTAGGAATATACATGGTATATCACATCACCTTGAAAACGATGAGAGATTCATGATTAAAAGTATAGGCCTATAGTTAATCATTTTATATATTTGAATTTCATTATTTGGACTAAAAACTTAAGGATGGCTGATAAAAAAGGGAATGTTTTCGTCTTAATTAATATAAGGGGAAAAAATGCTGCAAATGTAGTTGATTCCTTCCATCATATTTAGTTAATTCATTGAGTTAATGACATTCAGATATGGTTATTAGAAGTTTAAATAAATAAAAAATGTTGCAAATGTAGTTGATTCCTACCACCATAGTTAGTTAATTGATCAAAATTACGACATTCAAATATGGTTATTAGAAGTTTAAATCCTTCACCTATTTTGTTACAATTTGTTATGACAATAAATTTTAGAGCTCATATCAATACAATTTTATATATACAGGTAAAAACTAGAGTTGTTTTCAATGTAACAGTGAAGTCAGTTCTTGTTTTTCCATCTTATCTGATTTTTCACTACATGCAAACTTTGAAAGCATGCAATCTTCATATAATTTATTAGTTAAATTTTTCCAATTAGGTAACATAATCCTCCAAAGTTTACCATTGCAAGAAGCATATTCATTTGCATCGTTGCAGCCCTGTATTCCCATCATACTCAACTTCCAATGTAAATATTACATAAGATGTAATGGCATCCTGACAAATTGATGTTCAGTTTCATGAACATTGACAGAAAAAACACTTGGTGCAAATTTAAGATTTCTCAGAAAATATATTCATTTTCGTTATGGGTAATTTTCCAGTGGAATGGAAAAGGAGGCTGTTGAATAATTTTAAAAGGGTATCAGTCTCCATGTAGCATCCATGGAAGAAAGAAACCAAGTTATCAACTGTAACATTGCAAAATAAGGGCAAAATTTTAGATATAAACACTTGCAGCTTTCCATTTCCATAAAATACAGCGGTACAAGCCTCTACAAGCTATAATCTCTGCTTCAAAATATGGTACACGGAAAATTGAAAAGAGACAAAAGAATCAACTCTTATGTGGGAGCACCTAACTCTCTAGTGCTCCGACATTATTTACACTTGTAATCTCCATATTCTTCCTTCCAAAGAAATGACCATCACAGAAACATCGTCATGATATTTGCGGTGATCTCCTTGACGTATATCTAAAACCTCATAGAAATCCATCCCTGCATCCATATGCCAATTGAATACTTCAGAAAATCAAGTGCACCATATAGCACTACTATTGAAATAACTTTATTTCAAGCTATTTCCAAGCATTTAAGTCTCCTTGCCAGCTTTCTTTGCTGCATGAAAGAGGATCTCTTCAAAAAGTTATTGGGCAAGATCTCCATCTGGATAAAATGAAATAAACCATTCCAAATGGTTAACCACCTCTTCATTGGTAAAATATTGATAAATACCATCTGATGAGAGCATCAAATAATGGTCTGCAGGACCCATTCTAGGGTGACGAAGAGCAGGTGTGCAGATGATGTATGGCGCAGTGCCAACAAAATCAATTCTAAAGACCTCGAGAAGAGCATCATTCCATTTCGGCTGCAATCACAAGAAGATAAGCATCCATCAGACCCAGAGCATGATGTGATCAATCTACTTCACTGGCTAAATTTTAAACCGAACGGATGAATGTCTTAAATGCAGGCCTATGAAACTAAAAGTCACATAATTTTACTTGTAATATTTGAAATTATGAACAAAATAAGCAGTTTATACAAATTATGTGTGTTTACATGAAGGTTTTTAAAATATTAATGGATGATATTATAGCTAATCTAACTTCCCAAGTAGCTGATATAGATCGAAACCAAAGTTTAACCTAGATTGATCTAACACTGAGCATTGTGTAAATTCCTGAATGGATAATCTCTAACCTGCTTGAGGAAGCCAACACCAAATGCATGAGTGACCTTTAGCGTCCCTTTGACATGGTCATTCATGATAGGTAGTACATCATTTGTATGCTCTTCCTTGATCCTCTGAACCTCTTGAATAAACACCACTGAAAAAAATCAATCCTAAAATGCATATAGTTTGACAGTAAGATGCCTCGGAATGCCAATTTGACAAGGTAAATACTTGGAATGATGAAACAAATTAGAAAAAAAAGAAGATGAATTAACATGAGTTTATTATGTTGAGTCCAATAAAAAGAACTATTATCTTACCTCTTCAACACTAGTACTGTGATCCAAGGATCGCTGCACAGCACCTAAGGTTGGCTTCTTTCCTGGTAGATCCATATCATTCGAGCAATCATCGAAGGCCTCCAAATCATGTGAGGTTTCCTCACTGATTCATTCCAAGTCTCTGCAGGTTCGAGATTCTCCCACTGCCTGAGATATAGAAACGATTTCACCCAGATCAGGATTTAGTTTCTTCGCCAATATTGCCCGACTGTCCCCAACATTAATCACATACACATCTTCTCCCTTCATCAACATTACAAGCACACAAGATCCCATTAGAGCCAACTCTGGATTTTCTGCAATGGCCTTATCAGCCATTTCCAAGTAGGCTTCCTCTATTTTACTTAAGGCTTGAGCCAATGCCTTCAGAACCTCTAAATGATCCAAGCCCCCGTCTCGGTCCTCAACCTGTCGATATTTATTAAGATCCACTTTCAGATTCCTGTCAAGCTCCAGTCTTTCTTGATTCCATTTGCGTTTCCATTTCCTTTGGTTCTCCTTCCATTTTCTCGACATTCCTTTTAGCCTGCTCTTAACATGTTTTGTCTTGCTCTTGCTCGTGGTTTTATCATAGTCTTGTAAATTTCTCTCTGTTGGAGGATTTGAGCTTGCAGTTGCCTCACATCTGCAGGGATCACCATGATCATTTTCTCTGCGGGATCCTTACATGTGTTGCTTCGGACATGAATTGTTATTATCCAATAAATTGTCTATTGCATGGGAATAGGATGTGCAACATTGATCACCATTTTCCATCCCCTCTACCCTCATAGATCTTGTAGAATCCTGATCACAGTTCTGGGAGTGTAATTCTTCTGTTTCCCTCTCCTATTTACTCTCAGTTTTTATATTGGGTTTGTCTAAACCGGGACAATCCTAGACCAGTCCTCTCAATTCTCTATATATTGAAGTATAGAGATTGCTGAGAAGGTAGTCATGTTACAGTCATGTTCCCAAAACATCTACCATAAAATATGTTATCACCCTGAGGAACCTATAGCTCTTCTTAGCTAGTCTCTCAAAATCTCCTGTAGATATCGACACTGCTACTTCATCTAAACATTACTTTTCATTTTTGATAGATGACTTACTCTTTGTTTGTGATAATCATTATAAATTATTATTCATGTAACTGGTTTACAGTTTCAGTGCACCTAATGGATAATAACATGTGTTTCTTCCTAAGAGGTTACTGGTTCAAATCGAAAATGGAGTAGAGTATGTATATATTTGTATACTTTAGTAGTCAAATCACTGCACAAAGGGCATCCCTTGTACCATAAACAAGAGAGTCCCATGCACCAATTTAGTGTATGGCTTCGCTATGAACCTAAAATATTATTATTATAGTTTTTTGGATTTCCATAAGACATTTTAGAGCCTTATGATAAGCATTTTTGTTTGCATGTTAAAAAAACCTATATGTTTTACTGTCATTAGTATAGGAGTCTTGATTTAGTTTGGATTTTTACTATACAGTGTATATGTTCCCAGAAAATGAAACTTTTTTTCTTCTCAAAATACAAAGTGAAGCTTTTTTCTTGGAGAAACTAGGATCTAATTTTTTATCACAGTTCCTTTGAAGTCTGTACATTTTTCCTAATAATCCGCCAAAATAAATTTTATTTCACTGAGAGAAGGCAGGTGCATTCTACAGTTCAAGTGGTGGTCGGGAGATCCATAACTTTGTGGATGTATATGTGTGTCTCTCTCTGTAACAGTATGCGAATCTAGATGGTTCATTGAAATTGGATGGTGCATCAAGAATTGCCACTGACTCCGACCCATCTAATCGATCTAATAGACACCTAGAAATTCCACATGTGAAGTACATAAAAATTTCCAGCTTATCAAGATATTAGAACTCGAGTTGTTAAACTTCGAGGTACATACCAAACCCAGGTTTTAAATGGATTTTCGCTAGTTTTCCAAAATTCATCAAACATGCCTTTTAAAAAAACACCATAATTTAATAATGACTACTTGCATTTCAATTCACCGTTGTAATCCCTCTAGCCAATATAAAGGATTAAATATAAGTAGTCCAGCATGGAATTTAACCTGCATGAGTACAAGGTGATAATAATGCCACATACAACTGCTTCTAAATTCCCGTAATAATTTTTTACATATACCAATTCTCTGAGTAGTCCTAGTTCTAGGACAACCTACTAGTTACTTATGTAAGTGACTCAGCAATATCAATGGGGCACTTAGGCGGATAAGGATGCTACTGACAACTCCATAACCCAAAATGATACTGCTTGAAAAAATCCCAAAACCTATGATCGGCCTCAGAGAATCCAATGAGAGCCTTTCTAGGCATGGGGTGCCCATTGTAAGGACCCAAAATATAAGGCAATGACTGCCACAGCTTATTGTCTTCTCGTTTATAAGGAAATTTATTTATCTCAAATTCCCTCTGCAGGTCTTGTTCTGCGACTTCATCTGATTTTGCCACAAACTTCATGAAATCGCTCTTCTCTATTTTCTCCCAGAGCCTTTGATTTTCTTCGAGCTCCTCAGGGGTGGGGTTGTCCTTGTTCTCAAAAATAGGGTGCTCTTGGAGGTCTTGCTCGACCTTCTTGGAGTACCTGTTATCTGGGAGGACCTTGTTTTCGAGCTTGTATAGTTCGAATCTTTTCTACAATATCTCTCGTTCGGCTTCTGTAAGGGGAATGGTACAAGGGTGCTCATCTTTATTCCATAACCAGCCTAGAAAACCCCAAACCATTTTATTTTCTAAGGTTTTGGGTTATTCTGCCTTAGTTCTTTTTAATTTTAGAATAGAAATTTGTACAGATATGAAATATAACAGTGCTTGTACAGTTCGAATCTTTTCTGCAATGTCACTCGTTCGGCTTCTGTAAGGGGAATGGTACGAGGGCACTCATCTTTCTTCCATAACTAGCCTAGAAAACCCCAACCCATTTTATTTGCTAAGGTTTTGGGTTATTCTGCCTTAGGGATTTTGAAGTTTAGAATAGAAATTTGTACAGATATGAAATATAACAATTCCTAAACATTAAGCATCATGATTGTAAAGAATTTTAGTGGCTCTATAACTCTATAGAAGCAAATAAATGTTAGAGAAGCTTCAAGGTACTTGTTGTTTGATGGGCAAATAAAATTTTGTTGAGTAGAAGCCTGTGTATCCCTGTAGTCTCCAACTGCAGGTGCCAGGAAAATTAGAATGGCTGGGTCATAGCGCACAGCACAGATAATAATTTAGGGTCCCTGCATGTAACTGCTATCCTAGGCATCAACATGGGAGTGAGCCATCATCATGGGAGTGGAGCAGAGAGTGGAACAGCATAAGAAGACTTAAATTCATAACAGATTCCATTACTAACCATAAACAGTATAATCACACTTGTCATCTATTGAATTAGTAGTAGGTGTCATCTGTACAAATGTTTTGTTGACAAAAAAAGGTGATCTCATTCAAAAGAGAATGCCTATCGGCCTAATTAATGTAACAATTACAAGAGATGAATGTAGTAGGCTAATAAATGAAATGGATTAATGTTTTCTCTTCATCCCATTGAAAAAAAATCAATTTTAATTTTAATTGTTCATAGCTTATTTGATAACTATATATCTTTCATTTGCAAACACATTCTATGAAGGATTTAATTACCTTATTTTTTAACATATTTTTTTATTTTCCTTTTTATTTTATAATGCTCAGTGGTATGATTTTTTTTCTATGCCATAGTTTATATATCAAATTTTTTTTAACATACTTTTTTTTTTCTTTTAATTTTATAATGCTTAGTGGTATAATTTTTTTTCTATGCCATAGTTTATATAGCAATTAAAGTTCAACATTATTTTGTTTGTACTAGTAAAATTATAAGCTTGTACTTTACAATATTTATTATTATTTTTCTTTTTTCTTTTTTCTTTCATTTTCTTTGGTGATTTGCATGAGAGACCAATTCAAGAACCAGTGAACAAACACATGATATACTTGTTGGGAAAATAGGCATTCTAATTTTTCAACAAGGCTTTTGAAACATAGGATCCCCATTTGGATCATGTATCTTCTTGGTTGTCATTGAGGAATTGGATGGCATGGACACTTAGCAGGCCTTTCATTAATAAATTATTCTTGGACACAAGAAAATATAGATTAGAAAATCAAATAGCCTACATGTCATTTTGACATCTTTTTCCAGCAACTTGATATTTTTTGTGATAAAAATTTGATAAGTGAGACTCTAAATTGTCTGTGTCCTCCAAAAGATGAACCTTATTCTTAGATTTATTTAAGGGTTTGACATGATTATAGAAATCATTTTTGATCGAAATAATTTTTCTGGGAATCTGGAGATATGATTTCAAATCTTGTAAGTCCTTTTGCTAACTTCAATGTTTTATCATTTCCTAACTAAGATTTTGACATCACATTTTGGTTTTTCGTTGTTAATTTTAGATTGGCCTTATGAAGTACAAGAGCATCTCCACTGGTTTTGCTGTTTTTCTTAAATAATAAGGAGCAAAGGGTTTATTCAAAGGCTGGGTTCCTGTTATCTCCTTATTTGAACCTCAGGCTGAAGAAAGGAAAAACAGGGTAACATCTAAACCACGCTCAGCCTTGTAGCTAGCCCTACAAGGTTAGGAGAGGGCTCTCCCCGTGAAAAGATATTAAAAAAAATACAATTATGAAACTGATTTTAGGCTAGGTATAATAATAGGAAATTTTTAATGAATGAATATCAGGGATGTATGGAACAAATGGGGCAGTTTGAAACTGGGAATTAAATCAAGGATACAGGGTATTTCATGGGGCAAGGTAGGCAATAAACTTAGAAATTAAGCTTAAATAATGATGGAATGGAAAAGACTGGTGAGGAGCTGAAAAGGGCACAGGAGATGGATCCTTTTCAAACAGAAGAAAACAAAGAATATTGAATGATTTCCCAAGGCAGAGCATAAAAAATGGATTCTACCTTTCTATCTTGAAAGCATTCAAATAGAGATGTTTATGAATGAATGGTACACATAAAAATTTACATATGAACACAAAGGAGAGAACAAACGCTAAATTTCATACCACATGGATCCCACAAATCAGAGACGCATATCTCATTAATTCCCTATCCAAAACTGTTACAATGGAGCGCAGAGCGTCCTCCTCGATTTCCACACTATTCCCCTACTTACTGATTTACAGACTACTTTCAAATGATTTACAATTACATTAAATAGACTGAAATGTGGGAACATAGATCCATAGAAAGAGGAGCTGTTTTCTAGCTCAAGAACTGAAGTCCGATCATAGAAAAGAAAACGAACAATCTGCCCCTGAAAGTGAGGAACAACAATACGTTTTGACCACTTGGGCAGATTCACTGATATGCTGGATAGATGTAAAATAGGCAATCTGAAACATAGATCCCTATTTTCCTGCTGTTATAGAAATCTTTGTCTCATTTTAGATCTCATCCCTTTGACTATTTCTTTCCATTATTTCTTTGAAGAAAATTGACTTTTTAATAAAATGCTTTTGAAATAAAATAAAATTAAATTATGCCTTTAGTGAAGGGAGAAACCCATTTCGAATGAGAAAAAGGGAAGGGAAAGGAGGTGGGGTCCAAAATCGCAATCGCAATTGGAATCAATGGGAAGAAGGGATATAATATATAATAAAACATTTGAAAATACATGTTGTGATGGTGTCATCATAATTGGGATCGGAGGGTTGGATATATTTGGAACAAGCCACAAAATCTCCGATGCGATTGGCAGAGGTCCGATGGGGTAATACAATAATAGAGTGGGAAATCCCTTTGAAAACAAACGAAAAATGGTTTTTCACTTTTTATAAAGGGAAGAATGATTTTTTTATTGAAAGGGCGGAGGGATTTTAAGGTGGGACTGGGGTATAGATCGCAATCAGAATCAGGCATGGAGGAGGGGCACAATATAATTTTCCAAAGGATTTTGCCGATGCGATTGGGGGATCCATAATGGGGGCAAGACCTTTATAAAATGAATTAAAATAAAATTTAAGTTTTAAAAGTTGAAGAATCCGTTTTATTATGAATGGGCGAAGGATTATGCAGTGGGACCCAAGGTCAATCGGAATCGGGAGATCAGAGGAGGAAGGAGGGAAGGTTTTATTTACAAACACCAATTGCGATGAGCGCGACAACTTGTAGGCAGTTCAATTGGATGGGTAGATCGACGGCATAGGTGCAATCGAGGGTTTACAATCGGGATCTCTCAATCACATCAGAGTTTTTGTGAACACGAGGGCCGACCAGAGTGCACATATTAAATGTTGCGATGCGATCGGGGAAGGGAAAGGCTTGGATGGGTGGGGGATTTTACAATGTAAAAAATTTAAACTTTGTTATAAAGTTTAAAGGGTCATGAGGGGGAAGTTGTTTAAATATTTTGATTGTGATGGGAGGGGATTTATAATACAAAAATCTTTAACTTTATTATAAAGGGGTATGGAGGGGAAGTGGTTATTAAATCGCATATATGTTTAAAATATTTTAATAATTTGATTTTCCATAGGATGGGGAAAAAGGGGTTTTATAAAATAAAATATTAAACTTTAATAATAGAAAATTTAAGGGAAAGGAGGGAAAAAGGGGAAGAGTTAGGTTATAGAGGACTTTGTTCACTTAGGCATAAATTTCGATCTAGGAGTCAGTTTTGAGAGTGTAATATACTGTTGGAATGCTCTTTCCGGGATCTGTTTGCTGAACATACTTAGAACATGGTTTGAAACTAAAAATTCTATGGAAAACCTTTCTGAAAGGCAGGGTGATGACTTTGTGGAGATAGCAGCTTCTGAAATGTGACTTATTACATATGCTGACATAAAATTACATAATAAATGATAATAAATGAAAAGTATCATGTTTTCACCTCAAAACATGGTTTTTAGTTGAAAATTACATCAAACTGAATAAAACATTTCCTTGATCTTCCCAGGTGCTGTGACTTTGAGTTTAATGACTTCCTCATGACCTTGTTGATATTTATTGACACTTGACTCATTAATTTGACCATGGTGAGATCCTAGAACCTAATGAGACCCTTCCCATGACCTACTGACATGACTCACAAAGTGAAAGTAGCTTATGACTAAAGACCATAGAGAGGAGAATCAACGAGTTTCTTATGAGGGAAAACTAATAAAAGATCACTACCATCAATGAATCCATGACCTAGCGGAGTGGTGAAATTTTATGGTATGGGACTCCTAATATGCAAATGCAAAAGAGAAATTTTGATAATTGATGGCATTATAACTAGAATGACACTAAAATTGGGTCCAATGGCGATGGTAGCTCCTTGGAGGTGCCAAGAACACCGTAGACCAAGTAGCCTTATCCATTGGGCATGGAGTCAAAAAATACTGAAAAATGACAAAATGAAAACTAAATCTGACTCAAGACTAAGACTGAAGACTAAAATAAAACCAAACTATACACATATCATTCAAGTTTTATAGCCTTCACCTCAGGTCCCAAACTTCAATGACTGTGTACTTGAAATTTGACCAAAATAACATGGTATATACAATGATGGTGACATAGTTTCTGATCCATTATCTTCAACAATGATAGTGCTTCAAAATCCTACCATTCACTGCTCCTCTAGGGAAATATTGGCCATCCATTTCTGAAAGCAAGAAAGCATTCTATCCCCTGTATGCTGAAACCCTGTATGGTCCTTTCCATAGGTTGTCAAACTTACCATGCTTCCCTTTCTCCTCATTTATTGCATTCCATCTCAACACCACATCATCCAATTGAAACTTTTCTACTTTGGTATTTTGATCATAGATCTTCTTTATCTTCTCCTACAACTGAATAGAGTTCTATGACACTTCCTCTCTTGTTTGCTGAAGGTGGATCATCTGATTGATCCTTCGCTGATTGTCATCATCTTCACTACCAAATTCTTGCAATAATATCATGATTGGAACTATAAGTGATGTAGGAAAGACAACATCAGTACCATAAACCAATTCAAAAGGTGACATACCTATGGATTTCTTACTGCTAACTTTGTCTGCCCACAATGCGTTGATGAGCTTTCGATGCCAGTTTATTTTGTTTGCCTCCATCATTTTCTTGATTATATTTATTAGAGATTTGTTCGATGATTCTGCCAGGCCATTGCCTTGTGGATAGTATGTTGTTGAATGGCCTAGCACAATGTTATATTTGTCGCAGAACTCCACCATTTTCTTAGACTTGAACTTTGTTGCGTTGTTTATTATAATTTTGTGGGGGAAACCAAAACGAGATAAAATATTCGATTCTAGGAATTGAATAATTACCGTATCTATAGCTTGCCTTGCTAGGACAGACTTGATCCATTTAATAAAGTAATCTGTACCTTTCAGGATCCATCGATGTTGTGTTGATGATGCGAGATGGATTTCTCCGATGAAATCAAGTCCCCACTACTGAAAGGGAGCTTTTACTGAAATTGGTTTCAAAGGATGAGGAAGCAATTTCTTCTTCCCTTGGAAAATTTGGCATTCGTGACAACTCATCACTATATTATACAAATATGAAAATGACGTGGGCCAATAATATCCTACTCTCAACACTTTGTTAGATGTAGTTTTCCAAAACAAATGACTACCACAATCACTTTTGTGAAAGTCATGCATTACCTTCTGAGCCTCTTCTTTGACCAAACAATTGAGCAGAATACCTCCTAGATCTTTCCAATAAAGAGCATTGTTTAAAATACAATATTTAGTAGACTCAAGTTTCAGTGATATACCTTTACTTTTAGAAATTCCTGGAGGTGGTGAAAGATGCTGAAGAACATAAACAATATCTGAATACCATGGGGATTGTAGGAAAATATCTAAAACTGGAACAAGAAAACCTTGATCTTCATCTTCTGACATTGTTGTTATAAGGTTTATATCCAGGGCACACAGATTTTATTAGGCCATTAGCTTTGCCAAGCCTTGTCCTTTGATCAACTTCATGGGTTTGATCTCCAAATCATACTCCAACATAGCTGCTATCCACTTACCTCTTCGACCTTCTAGATCAGTTTGCATCAACACATCCTTTACTGCTGCATTAGTAACATATGCTATAGTATGTGAATCCAAAATATAGACCCTAAAATCCTTCAATGCCTTTATAAGAGCCAATGCTTGTTTTTCAATAATATTATACCTCAAAGCAGCATCTCTAATAGTCCTACTAAAAAAGAAAATTGGATTTTCAATCTGATCTCTCTTTTGCATCAAAACAACAACCATATTATGCTCTGATGCAAATGAAAAGAAAATAAAATCTTGAGTATAGTCGGGACTAATTAAGACTGGGGCATTGGACAGAGAAAAATTTACCAGATTAAATGACTTGATAGCTTCCTCACTCCATTTGAAAGTTCTATCCTTCTTCAACATATTAGTCATTTCTCTCAAATGTTCAGCCAAATTGGGTATAAACCTGTGCAAGAAATTCATCTTACCATTGAATGCTTGAATCTCCTTTTTGTTCCGTGGAAGGTCTATGTGTTGAATTTCCTCCACTCTAGATGGATCAATGCAGATACCATCTTTAGAGATGATATGCCCCAGCAGCTTGCCTTCATCCATGGCAAAGAGACTCTTCTTTGGATTGAGATAAATCCCAAACTTTTTGCATCACTGAAAAAAAACTCTCAAATGGTGCAAATTCTCATCATCGGAACCAGAAAACACTATCATATCATCCAAATAAACAACAAGAAAAACATCTTTTTCATTGGAAAAAGAAATGTCCATTGCTCGCTGGAAAGTAACTCCAGCGTTCTTCAGTCCGAATGGCATTTTGGCATATGGGAAGGTTCCCCAGGGTGTTGTAAAGGCAGTTTTGTCCTGGTCTTTCTCATACACCAAGATCTAGTTGTAGCCTGAGTAGCCATCAAGTAGCGACATCCTAGATGCTCCAACTACTCTTTGAAAAATATGATTCATTTTTTAAAGTGGATAATTATCCTTTAAGGATGCTTTATTCAGATTCCAAAAATCTATGCACAACCTTATCTCTCCTATATTCTTACGTACTGGGGCCAAATTTGAAATCCAGTCAGAAAATCTAATAGGAACGATGATACCAACTTTATACAATCTATTTACCTCTTTTTCAATGGATGGCAGCAGCTTCAGATTGATTCTTCTCAACTTATGTCTAAATGGTTTTTGATCCGTCTTGATGGGAATAGTATGCTGACTTATGTTTTTGTCATACACCTTCAAATCTGAATAATCCCATGCAAACACATCATAAAATTCAGAAAGCAATTTAACATAATTTTCCTTTACCTCAGGGGACAATGCCTTTGAAAAATTCACAAACTTGGGCTTGTCAGTTGTTCCCAGATTTACATCTTCAACTACTTTCTCAGTAGGCACCAAGCTTGGCTTCTTTGCAACATCATCCTGATCAAAAATATCCTCTAAAGGTATGAGACCTATAGGAATTACATTATCCTTCAGCTGCAATATGACCATCTGATTTGCTTCCATTTCTTGATCATCAACCTCATAATCACCTTCTATTGGAGTATCTTTGAATTTTCCATCACTTCGCAAAAAAGAATTGATCTCATTATCATCCCAAAACACTTTCCAATATCTCAAATTGTCAGGAACAACAGGCCTATGTTTGACATAGATCTCAAACTTGTTGCTGGAGTTCATCGAGATCTTCAAGTTGCTCGATGTAGTGGCAAGAGAATCAGAAATAATATTCTGCATCCTGGGTGCTGTTGTCAATGTTTACTCAGGAAATGTCTTCAAGATGTCCAGGACTGCATTTTTGTATGCCCTCAATTGTGGATGCTTTGATTGGTGCTCTCATTTGACCTGTTTGATTATCAGCTCTGAATCTCCATACACAAAAATCCTTTTTGCATTCAGCTTCTTCAAAATTTTCAGACCTGCAATCAAAGCTTCATATTATGCTTCATTTTTATAGCAGTCAAAAGCCAACTTATAAGCACATACTCTAACATTACTAGGAACCTTTTCAGGCTGGAAAACAGGGCTTTGAATCCATATTATTATACCAGCCCCATCCTTACCAACAGCTCCATCAAGATCCATGCTCCAAAGGCCTTCTTCTTCTTCTTGTAGATGCTAAAATTTTGCTTCTTTCTCTTCTTTATCTTGACTGACTTCTGCATCTTTCTGCTGTTCACTGTCTTTTGGCTGCTGGCAGGCAGGAATCTCAGAAGTGCTTGCTGCTTTATCTTTTTCCTGTTTGAATACTTCCCTAAAATTTTCTAAAATTTCAGGTATCTCATCTACTTGTACCAAATGAAAATTTTCATCATTCAAACAACCATCTGAATATAAGACGAAGGAATCTAAATCTATGTGGACTACATTAATGGGATGACTTATTGGCTTCTCTTTGCTAGTGATCATATATTTCATTTTCTTCTCCCTATATAGTTTTCTCAACTGACCAAACACGAGAATCGTGGCATAAGAGAAGTCAAGATGCATGGTTCCTTTAATTTTTGCACCCCAAGACCTAAATAGAAGCATTCCAAACTGTGGTGGGACATCGGAAACAAATACATCCATCAAAACATTCTTGGCTGGGATTTGATCTAAAGACACTACCAAGTTTTTGATAAGACCAATACAATGGACCCTACCTAAGTCAAAGGAATACAAATCATGGTATTTGCGGGTAATATCAAGTCCTAACTTCTCCATGATGGCTTTGGGCATCAAATTATGTGAGGCTCCGGAGTCCAACATAGCATTATGTAAGATGAAATCATGTAATCTAAGACTCAGGTAAAAGGGAGGAACTTCACTTTCTTCAGATTGATCTTCTGTGGTTGGACCAAAGATGATTTCAGGGTAATCATCTTCAACATTAACCATATCAGAAACAAAGTCTATTTGCAAAATTATAGACACCTGATGTTTATAAGTACTATTTTTCACCAACTCAGTCAAGGGCATGGACACTTTCAGCTTAGAAATTTCATTTTCCAAACTAAAAGAAGGATATTTTTCTACCTCTTCAATTGGATGATCTTTCTTCTCTATTTTCTCCTTTTCTGCACTCTGCTGGTTCTTCTCATTTGGGTTGTTAATCGCTGAAGGTGTTTTGCTGGAGGATGGGTCGGCCGAATATTTCCCTTTCTTCTGAGAATCGTTTTTCATTTGGAGCTCTTTTCTCTTCTGAATGGGACTAATCAGAACATCTCTGTTCCTCAAAGTATACTGCTTTTGTTGGGCCAATAAAGTGTTCATGTACCCTCTCTGGTAATCATCTAATGCTGCATCATTGGCAAAAATGAAATCTTCGTCTTTTTGAGTGTCTACAGTCGCTGTGTATTCTTCGTCTTCTGTGAGAAAGATGGTAGCACTGTCTGTAGTGAAGAAATGATTGGCTTCAATTACAGGATCATCATCATCATCTGTCTCTATTCCTTCAACTTAATTCTAATATAATGGAGTTCTGATTTGTTTCTATGGTGGCGCTTAGTCCTGCGCTCTCTGTTCTCTTTGTTTAATTCTAAATTGTGGCTGTTGTCCTCTGAAATTTGGATTTCTAATTTGAGTTTCAGGTCTATCTAAAATATTTAATCGATCAACCATCTTTTCGACTATCCGGATCAAAGTGTCCATCTTACTGTCTGAAGGAGATGCTTCTTCTTTCACAGTGACTCTTTTTTCAGCTCTAGTCCATGCTCTCTTGGATAGCAAATTAGCTTCTACGCTTACAGCTATATTCTGCATGTCTTCAAGCATGGTGGGATATCTTTCTCACAGCTGATATGCCATATCAACATCGAAACCATCTAGAAATTTAAGCAAGACTAATCCCACAGGGGGTTTCAGGTTAGCTGGAATAGCATTATATACAACATTGAATCTTAGACAATAATCCTATATAGTTTCACCCACATTTCTTTTAATATTCTCATACTCAGACAAAATTTGGAGTGGGTTTTTCTTTACCTCCCACCATTCTAAGAACTGTGTGTGTAACTCCTGCAAAGTGCGAATAGAGCCTGCTGGTAAGGCTCTGAACCACTTTCTAACTTCACCTCCAAAGCTTTGGACAAACAACCTAGTAGTTACATTCTCTGCCTCTACCTCATGAAGATCAAAAAATTCATTCATTTTATCAACATGTTGCTGAGTTGTAATGCTTTAAGTGGGCATTAAAGATAGGAATTTTACTTTGATAGTCAGCAAGCATATCATTCAGATTCTGAGGTAAAACTAGAGGTGCATATCGGGTAGCCATGACTCTAGGTGGATTTACGACAGTGTTTTTAGTACAAGGATTCAAGGGAGGTGTTGATGGAGGAGATGAAAGCTGGGAATTGACTGATGGGAATGATGATGAATTAGGAGGAGGAAATGTTGTTCCTGATGACTCTGAAGGCTCAGGGATATTAGTTACAGTGATAGATGACTAAGGGGAATTCAGAATATAATCATCAAATGATGTATTTTCTCTTTGAACTTCAATATCTACAAGGAATTCTTGAGCTAAAAATGTGTCATCAAGTGCAGTTTTAGAATTATTTCTAAACAAAGAAAGCTCAAAAATATCATAAAAAAAAAGATCTTCTACAAAGAACCACTCACTGGGCCAAGTATGGGATCTGAAGATAGGTCTAGGACTTAGTGATCCTTCTTGTCTTCTGACAATTATTGGAATCAGATTAGGATTCTCAAACATAGGGGGAGGATTTGGATCTGGATTAGCCCTTTTGTATCTTCTTGAAGCCAGTGTGGTTAAACTTCTACTTTACAATATTTATTTTAGCCTAGAAAACTCGGAAGATCATCTTCCAGAGTCTAGGACTGTACAAGGAAAATATTACTGGGGTGATCTGTCTTGTATGCTAAATGTTTCCCCAATATGGTCGCCAAAAATGTTATCTCCTGATCTAAACCTCAGGCTGAAGAAAGGCAAAATAGGGTAACATCTAAACCACGCTCAGCCTTGTAGCTAGCCCTGCAAGGTCAGGAGAGGGCTCTCTCCATGAAAATATATTCAACAAAATACAATTATGAAACTGATTTTAGGCTAGGTATAGTAATAGGAAATGTTTAATGAATGAATATCAGGGATGTATGGAACAAATGGGGATACAGGGTATTTCATGGTGAAAGGTAGGCAAGAAACTTAGAAATTAAGCTTAAATAATGATGGAATGGAAAAGACTGGTGAGGAGCTGAAAAGGGCACAGGAGATGGATCCTTTTCAAACAGAAAAAAACACAGAATATTGAATGATTTCCGAAGGTAGAGCATAAAAAATGGATTCTACCTTTCTATCTTCAAAGCATTCAAACAAAGATGTTTATGAATGAATGGTACACATAACAATTTACATATGAACATAAAGGAGAGAACAAATGCTAAATTTCAACATGGATGCCACAAATCAGAGCTTCATATTTCATTAATTCACTGTCTAAGACTCTTACAATGGAGCGCAAAGCATCCTCCTTGATTTCCACACTATTCCCCTACTTACTGATTTACAGACTACTTTCAAATGATTTACAATTGCTTTACATAGACTGAAATGTGGGAACATATATCCATAGAAAGAGGACTTGTTTTCCAGCTTAAGAACTGAATTCTGATCATAGAAAAGAAAATGAACAATCTTACCCTGAAAGTGAGGAACATAAATACGTTCTGACCACTTGGGTAGATTCACTGATACGCTGGATGGATGTAAAATAGGCAATCTGAAATGCAGATCCCTATTTTCCTGCTGTTGTAGAAATCTCTATCTCATTTTAGATCTCGGCCCTTTGACTATTTCTTTCCATTATTTCTTTGAAGAAAACCGACTTTTTAATAAAATGCTTTTGAAATAAAATAAAATGAAATTATGCCTTTAGTGAAGGGAGAAACCCATTTCGAATGAGAAAGAGGGAAGGGAAAGGAGGTGGGGTCCAAAATCGCAATCGCAATCGAAATCAATGGGAAGAGGGCATATAATATATAATAAAACATTTGAAAATACATGTTGTGATGGTGTCATTGCAATTGGGATCGGAGGGTTGGATATATTTGGAACAAGCCACAAAAGCTCCGATGCGATTGGTAGAGGTCCAATGGGGTGATACAATAATAGAGCGGGAAATCCCTTTGAAAACAAACGAAAAATGGTTTTTCGCTTTTTATAAAGGGAAGAATGATTTTTTTATTGAAAGGGCGGAGGGATTTTAATGTGGGACCAGGGTATAGATCGAAATCAAAATTGGTCGTGGAGGAGGGGAAAAATATAATGTGCCAAAGGATTTTGTTGATTGGGGGATCTGTAATGGAGGCAAGACCTTTGTAAAATGAATTAAAATAAAATTTAAGTTTTACAGGGGGAAGAAGCCCTTTTATTATGAATGGGTGGAGGATTATGCGGTGGGACCCAAGGTCAATCGGAATCAGGAGATCGAAGGAGGAAGGAGGGAAGGTTTTATTTACAAACGCCGATTGCGATAAGCACGATAGCTTGTAGGCCATTCGATCGAATGGGTATATCGATGGCAGAGGTGCAATCAGGGGTTTACAACTGGGAGCTCTCAATTGCATCGGAGTTTTTGTGAACACAAGGGCAAATCAGAGCACAAATATTAAATGTTGCGATGCGATTGGGGAAGAGAAAGGCTTGAATCAACGGGGGATTTTACAATGTAAAAAATTTAAACTTTTTTATAAAGTTTAAAGGGTCATGAGGGGGAAGTGGTTTAAATATTTCGATTGCGACAGGAAGGGATGTATAATACAAAAATCTTTAACTTTATTATAAAGGGGTATGGAGGGGAAGTGGTTATTAAATCGCATATATGTTTAAAATATTTTAATAATTCGATTTTCCATCGGATGGGGAAAAAGGGGTTTTATAAAAGAAAATATTAAACTTTAATAATATAAAGTTTAAGGGAAAGGAGGGAAAAAGGGGAAGAGTTAGGGTATAGAGGACTTTGTTCACTTAGGCATACATTTCGATCCAGGAGTCAGTTTTGAGAGTGTAATATACTATTGGAAAGCTCTTTCTGGGCTCTTTCTGCTGAACATACGTAGAACATGGTTTGACACTAAAAATGCTGTGGAAAACCTCTATGAAAGGTAGGGTGATGACTTTGTGGAGATAGCAGCTTTTGAAATGTGACTTATTACATATGCTGACATAAAATTACATAATAAATGATAATAAAGGCACTTTCCTCCCTTACTAGGTATCCAAATCCCCCCTTTTATAAACATATCTCTCCTTTATTTAATATTATATTATAATATTATAACATTACTTTTTCATCAAGACACCTTTACTAGTCATGGAGTCATCAACCCCACATACTCTTTTGTCTAGGTCCGCTTATAGCCATTATGTATTTATTAATATGCATAAATTAAACTTATTTAACTTATCATGATATCCAGTCTCATAACATAAAAAACACATACGCACATTGGACCCCACACTTAAATACACATACACATGGGAATATTTCCCTAGAAGAAAGCCCTGAATCACTAGCCTAATTAATTATGTCCCAGCTCACCAACCTAATAATCTCACATATACATGGTGAATACAACATAGGGGTTGAATAGGGGATGTTACATCCTCCCCTTTGTTTTATGAATTGTCCTCAGTGAATTTATTATATACATAATCTAGAATTGTTGCTACATAGTGAAATTCTCCTCCATGCGTTCATCCTCATGGTTAGTATGTTCTAGGTCCGTTGTTCATATTATACAAATATTTATTTAAGGACATCCTCAATTTCCTATGCACGAACAAGGCCCAGAGATCTTTTTCACACCCCACATTGATAGGTGTGCAACGCAACACAAACTCCATCATCCTTCAAATTTGAGATAGCTTCTGAGTGCACATTTTTGGAAATGGCCATCATAAAGACTTGCAGCCCATGAATATCTCTCCAAAACTGAAATGATTCCCTTGCAACTATCTGGGAGCATACACTATTGGTTCTATTGCCTCAAATTTAATTCAAGTGTTGCAGGATAAGGTCAAGCCTTTTTCATAGGAATAAACTCATCCTCGTAACTTTTGTCTCTGCATGAAAACATAATGTTGGAATCGTCAATTCAAGGACATCCTAAATTCCCTGTTCATGAACAGGGTCCATAGGTATTTTCCACACCCCACATTGATGGGTGTGCAACCCAGCACAAATTCCATCATACTTCGAAACTTAGATAACTTATGAGTGCACATTTTTGCAAATGGCCATCATAAAGACTTCTAGCCCAAGAATATCTCTCCAAAACTAAAATTCTTTCCTTGCAATTATTTGGGAGCATACAATATTGGTTCTGTTGCCTCAAATTTAATTCAAATGTTGTAGGATAAGGTTGTGCCTTTGTCATAGGAAGAAAATCATCCTCATAACTTTTGTCTCTACTTGAAAACATAGTGTTGGAATCCTGAATTCAATGACATCCTTAATTTCTTGTGCACGAACAGGGGCCGGAGATATTTGTCACACCCCACATTGATGGGTGTGCAACCCAACACAAATTCCATCATACTTCAAAACTAAGATAACTTATGAGTTCACATTTTTTCTAGAATCCTCAATTCAAGGACATCCTCAATTCCTTGTGCACGAACAGGGTCCAGAGATCTTTGTCACACCCCACATTGATGGGTGTGCAACCCAGCACAAATTCCATCATACTTCAAAACTGAGATAACATCTAAGCACACATAGTGTTGGAATCCTCAATTCAAGGACATCTTCAATTCCCTATGCATGAACAGGGTTTAGAGGTCTTTGTCAGACCCCACATTGATGGGTATGCAACCCAACACAAACTCCATAATCCTTCAAATCTAAGATAACTTCTAAGTGCACTTTTTTGGAAATGGCCATCATAAAGACTTCCAGCCCATAAATATCTCTCCAAAACTGAAATGCTTCCCTTGCAAATATCTGGGAGCATACATTATTGGTTCTATTGCCTGAAATTTAATTCAAGTGTTGCAGGATAAGGTTGAGACTTTGTCATAGGAATAAACTCATCCTCATAACTTTTGTCTCTACATGAAAACATAATGTTGGAATCGTCAATTCAAGGACATCCTAAATTCCCTGTTCACGAAAAGGGTCCATAGATATTTTCCACACCTCACATTGATGGGTGTGCAACCCAGCACAAATTCCATCATACTTCGAAACTTAGATAACTTATGAGTGCACATTTTTGCAAATGGTCATCATAAATACTTCTAGCCCATGAATATCTCTCCAAAACTAAAATGCTTTCCTTGCAATTATTTGGGAGCATACAATAATGGTTCTGTTGCCTCAAATTTAATTCAAGTGTTGTAGGATAGGGTTGAGCCTTTGTCATAGGAAGAAACACATCCTCATAACTTTTGTCTCTACTTGAAAACATAGTGTTGGAATTTTGGTTTTTAAACTTCTATGGTGATCATTTTTCAATATGCTTTCCGGATTATCCACAGTATTGAGGAACATGTGTCGATGTTTCGAACCCCAACTGGGATCCATCATCATGACAATTTAGAATGAAGAATTTTGAGGAGGGTTTATAGACCATAAATAGTGATCAATTTCTTGAAAAGGTAGCCAACCAGGAATTATGTATTATTTGTATTTTAATAATTTAATAAATTTTATTATTAATTTAATTCTAAAAGTATTTTAATTGCTATATATTTTATTTCACTAAAAATTTTATTTCTCTAAAATTTTTGATTTGTTATTTGTTAAAATAACTAAATTGGTATCATAAATTAAATATTTACTTAATAATTAAACATAAATATAAATAATTAAATATAATTCATTAATTAATTAATTTATTTCAATATTATAATTAATAAATTATAGATTATAATTAATAAATTATAGTCTATAATTAATCAATTGATTGATTAATTATATAATAAATTAATTTTATGGTTAATTTAAACAAAAATAATTAATCACAATTTAATTAATTATAATTTAATTAATAATAAATATAATAAATTAATTGTTTTAATTAATTATATTCATAATTAATTATTTTTATATAATTAATTAATATCCAATCAATTATGAATCCAATTAATTAATTAAATAATATCTAATTAATTATATTAATAATTAATTTATAATAAATTATATAATAAACTAATTAATTAATTAATTAATTTATAATACTATAATTAATAAATTTGCATTTAAAATTAGCTAATTTAATACAGTTTGAATTATGGGAAACAATTGATGCCAGAGCTGCTATTAAGGCTGAGAGAGAAGGTCAGTTAACAAGAAACAAACATGCTACAAAGATAGATAAGATCAAGAGACTAGCCTGTAATAATAACATCAATGTTGCAGACGCTAGTATATCTCATTCTGATTCAGTTACAGATGGACAGGCATGGTCAGAAATAGGATTTGCTGAAATTGGTAGGGAGAATGTTGTTTTGAATAATACCAACAACATTTCATTCACAGGAGGCCTGGAATGCTCCGTAACCAACAGAGGAAAGGTTGTAAACTCCGATAAAAACCCAGAAAATAGGTTTTATAACGTTGATGCAAATTTCTCCCAGCATTTCGAAGAAGTAGTCTGCATTAACACTGTTGATGAGATTAATTCTGTTATAAATAACCATTCAACAAAAACCGACTTGCAAGATTTCAGGCACGTCAACGATCGAATTCAGTACAAAACTGTGGAGCTACTCTCTCTCAGAAATCTTGCATCCCCTCCCAAGAAGTTGTCTCCAACGAATCTGCGTGTGATTGAACCAGAAACTGAAGTAGCTACCGAGTTTTCTGATCCATCGTGCAACAGTCAGGGTGGAGTAAGTGTTGTGGTTTCAGCATTCAAACCTACTCAGAAATCTGCCTCAGAACATGATTACACCAAAAACTGTAGAGAAATTGATGGCACAACTCTAAATTTTAATGACAAAGGCGCAATTCATGAATGGTTCCTGTGTAACGATGCAGATAATCGAACTAAACAAGACTTATTTCTTACCGAGTCTTCATTTTCTTCTAGCAGCACCAATGAAATTACGTGGGATATTCCAATCAGATAAAACGTTCGCAGTGTGTCAGATCAAGGCCGACTCCAAATTATTAATAAGCAGCAGTCTTCATTTCTTAAGAGCGTGGATGAGACCTTATTTCCTAGTAACAGTGCGGATGAAATCTCTGATAAGATGCCGAACAGAGAATACGATGACACAAATGGAGGTCGACTAGATTTTAATAATGGGCGGTCTTCACATACTGAATTGAATTACGATAACAGTAAAACTGATGGAGGGAGACTAGAAAATAATGATGGGGAGTCTTCACATACTGAGTTGAATAACAATGACAGTAATTCAAATAGAGGCAGGCTAGAAATTAATAATGGGCAGTTTTCACATATAAATATGGGTTATAAAAGTAACATTAAGCACAATAATTCATGTGGGAATTATAATAACAATAGCAGCCCTCGCCCCAAGAATGATGTTTCAGCTAACATGGTTAACAATAGGATAGATAATATGAGGGGGGATCCTAGGGTTTTTACGAATTCTGATAATCATATCCCATCTACCATAAATAATAACAAGAATAAAAACAATAAAAAAGTTGTTAATTTATCTTCTCTAGAGTTAGGGAATGATTCCATCAAGGTTCTTAGCAAGGGTTTAGGGTTTGCAGTTGCCCCCAAAATCATCCCTAATGAAAGAATTTTGTGCAGCATAGAGGAAGGGATCAAAGGTTTAACTCTTGATGATAAGGAAGCACTAAGACAAGAATGCTCCATGATTTTTAAAAGGCCAGAATTCCCAGAAGCAACCTAAGTAAGGAGGAATTTTTTTCTCTCAAATACCTTCACAATAATGACAACATTGTGGTGCTGAAAGCTGACAAGGGAGGAGCTGTTGTTATTCTAGATAAGGATGATTATATTAAGAAAATGAATGAACACCTAGACTGTGGCAGCTACAAGAAAGTTAACTCCGACCCCTTGCCCAAGGTAATAAGAGAAGTCAAGAAAGCAATCAAGAATTAAGGGTTGGATGAAAAAATAAAAAAGAGGTTAACCTTGTCTTGTGAGATCATGCCAAGAATCTATGGATTGCCCAAAATATATAAATAAGGAGTTCCCCTTAGACTGATTGTTAATACCATAGGGTCCCCCACCTATGAGCTGGAAAAATATGTTGCTAAGATCATGAAACCTCTTGTTGGGAATACTGACTCTTTCATCAAGGACTCTTAACGATTTTATCAAGCTCATTAAGGATCAGAAGGTTGATGAAAGCAACATCCTGGTTAGTTTTGATGTAGTATCACTATTCACAAAAATTCCTTTAGACGAGGCAATCCAGGTCATTAAATATGTCACTAATCCTATAACAGCCAAGCTGGCGGAGATTTGCCTACACTCCACTTTCTTCAGATTTCAAGGGGAATTTTATGAGCAAGTATCAAGTGTTGCAATGGGATCCCCGCTATCCCCTATTGTCGCCAACTTATACATGGAACACTTTGAGAAGAAAGCCCTTTCCTCTTATCCCTTAAAACCTGATTGGCGGAAAATATTTTTAGACAACACCAACATAAATTGGACCGATGGTAAAGAGAATCTTGCAGGATTTTTTAATCACCTAAACTCCATTTCCACTGAGATTAAGTTCACAATGGAGGTTGAATAAAATAGAATTTTTTTTTTTTTGGATGTTCTTATCACTAGGAATGAAAATGGAACTCTTGGGCACCAGGTGTTTAGAAAGAAAACCCATACTGATAACTATCTCCATGATGATTCCTACCATCATCCAGCCCAAAATTTTGGTGTCCTTAATACCCTTGTAGTCAGAGCCATGAGAATTTCTGATACTAAACATCTAAACGAAGAAATCAGTCACCTGTTGTTAGTATTTAAGGACTTAGGTTATAAAGAAAGAGATATCAAAAAAGCCTTGAAAAGAGCTAAGGGTTCGATCCTACCTAGGAATCGCCATGAACAGCAAGAAAACAAAAGGAGGATTTTTCTACCATATATCAAGGGTGTTACTGATAAAATTTCCAAGGTTTTGAAAAAGAACAATATTTTCGCACAATTTTCAGCATTAGGGACTATTAGGCAAAGGATGCGACCAGTTAAGGATGGCATAAGCCCCGAGCAACTCAAAGGAGTGTACAAAATTGACTTTTCATGTGGGAAAAGTTATATTGGGGAGACTGGACGCTCACTCCAGAAAATACTGAAAGAGCATGGAGCAGATATCAGGAATGAACGTTCACGCACCTTAGCCCTTGCAGAACACTCCTCAAAAACCAAACATCAAGTTCGTCTTGTGGATGCAAAGATCATTGCAAGAGAAGAGCACTATCAAAGAAGAAAGATAAGAGAGGCCCTTGAGATTATAAAGCATCCAAATAATCTTAATAGAGATGGTGGATTGGAAATCAGTGACACGTGGAGACCCCTTCTTCGACAAATCTACTCCTCCAAAGCACCATCCACCCAGACATAGTTTTTCTGGTATAGGATTCTTAGGTATGTTTTTTCCCCCTCTTTTGAATTCATATTTGGTATTAATTTGAAATTCTAATAATTATTACTAGGTAATTAATTTTTATTTTGGTTAAAATAAAAATTAATTAATTAAACAATAATTATTAGTATTTTCTTCTTTATTCTAGTTATCGTTTATATTAATAATATTTATTAAATCATTAATATAATTAATTAAAACAATTAATTAATTATATAAGAATAATTAATTATGAATATAATTAATTAAAACAAATAATTAATTATATTTGTAATTAATTAAATTGTGATTAATTTTGTTTAAATTAATCATAAAATTAATCATTTATCCTTGATCATTAATTAATTTATTATATAATTAATTAATTATAGTATTATAAATAAATGAATAAATAAATTAGTTTATTATATAATTTATTATAAATTAATTATTAATATAATTAATTGGATATTAATTAATTAATTAATTAAAACAATTAATTAATTATAAACTATAATTTATTAATTATAGTATTAAAATAAATTAATTAATTAATGAATTATGTTTAATTATTAACTAAATATTTAATTTATGATACCAATTTATTTATTTTAACAAATAACAAATCAAAAATTTTAGAGAAATAAAAATTTTAGTGAAATAAAATATATAGCAATTAAAATACTTTTAGAATTAAAATTAATAATAAATTTTATTAAACTATTAAAATACATATAATACATAATTCTTGGTCGGCTTCCTTTTCAAGAAATTGATCACTATTTATGGTCTATAAACCCTTCTCAAAATTCTTCATTCTAAATTGTCCTGATGATGGATCCCAGTTGGGGTTCGAAACGTCGACACATGTTCCTCAATACTGTGGATAATAGTGTTGGAATCCTAAATTCAAGGACATCCTTAATTCCTTGTGCACGAACATGGTCCAGAGATATTTGTCACCATATGTGCTCTATGTTCTGGCATATAAAATGCTAAAGGCACCATAGTCTGATTTTTCATGTTGTGAAATTTGGGAGTTTCACAATATTTTTGCACAGTAGTGGCTTCCTGGATTGGAAGTGAAACTATAACGATGTAAAAATATCAATAATGTTCTAATAACAACATAGAAAGTTGAAAATCACAATTTTGATCTTTAGTGAACCCTGGACATGCATGCTATTAAAGACTACTTGCACTTAGCAAGAGACAAGTAAATCAATGAAACTATTTTGTAGACTTAGTACTCTCACTTGAATTTGTACATTAGAATTATGGAAGTGTAGGAAGATGCACAGGAAGAAGTATTGTAGCACTGTATTATATGACTTTTCCATAGGTACATCTGGAGGAGGCTGTGTGCAATCAGGTTAGGCTGTAAGTTGTAACGCAGATTTTTAACCTGAGAAATGCAATTTTTCCACTTGGCATGCAATTTTGACACCTTACGGTGCATTCTAAGTATGGAATATGATGTTCCATGGCATATAAGATAGCCCTTTTTCCTTATCATCCATCAGGTTTTCTATTTATGTACATGGCATGTAGTTTTTAATGCAAGTGGATATTTTGGCACTATGGAAATAATAGGTAGAAAGCACAGTAGTAATAAGGAGACACATGACCTTGGAGATGCATTGGAGCTTAGGACCTTTGGAGGATTGTTCAACCTTGGGGAGTAGTGCTCATGCCATGGAGGGCTTTCTTGTTAATCACTGTCACCTTTGATGCTGACACATGTCACGTAGAGTAGAGTGCTTCACATGGGTGGACCTACTTGTGTCTTGCAAGTTTGCTTGTAGTGGACTAGGTCCACTAAAGCCCCTTTACCTCTCATATAAAAGGAGGAAGGAGTGAGTTGTTATTATAGTCGATCATGCACTTGTGCATATTCCTTTCAAGCTTGGGTTAGGGATGTAAGAGTAGTGCTACTCTCTCTCTCTTGGTGACAATATATCTAAGTTGATGTGTATGTTGGTGACAATATATCTGAATTGTGCTTTGCTCTATCTTCCTTACAAGGATTCCTTGAAAGATAAACAGATTGGTGAACATAAGTAACTAATCTGAACCGTAGCGAAAAATCTGATATGAATATGCTATTAATTGAGGTTCTAATACCAATGATGTGAGCCAACCTGGAATTCTGCTATTATAACTGAAATTTGAAATCCAAAAATTCCAAAACTAGATCTGAAATATAAAAAATAAAGCAGTCCAAAAAACCAAATAGTTACAAGTCGAGCGGTAGTCATGAAACTATTGAAAGTCCTCCACTCGAATCTTGTATCTTTATCTGCATATGTTTTAGAGAGAAAGCATCACTATTTTTCTCTAGGGACTTTATTGGCTCAAAAACCTGTCAATGTTTACAGTCAAGCTCAACGATAGTGAAACAAGCCATTCTCCATGAACATTTTCTGTTGTTTGGGACTAGGTGCTCTTTTATGAAACAAATCTAACAGTGTTTTCAATAACATTGTTAGATTATAGCTACTGAAACTATGTGGCTATAGTCATGTTTCATGATGGTTTCGTACTTTCTTTAAGCAATACGCACTTGTTTAGGAAACAACTGCATGGACGACAATTAATGGAATTATTTCTAGTTGCTCAAATTTGCTTGATGACAGGAAAGAGAAATGAAACTTGGAAAGAACTTTAGAAGAGTTCCTTGGGTAAATGGATTTGTTGACCAATGCACATAATGGATCAACATGTTGAAGCAGAAAAATCCAGAATATTCCCTACAAATAGTGCACATAGTGGGTCATCATGTTGGATAAAATATAAATACTCTTGAAATAATAATAGCATGAATTTTACATTGATGGACTTGGACATTGGAGGTAGTTTACCGTTTGTTGCTAGACCTTGTTTGAATGTTTGAAAGACATTCTTCCTCAAAGTGTTGGATTAGTATGGAGCTTGGTGAGTTCATGTTGTTGATGCACGAAGGGATTTTGTGTGCTTGGAGTAGAGTTGGGTTTTTCACCATGATAAAAACATCCCAAAATCAACATGAGCACACAAAATCCCTTGACATGTGAACTCTTGCATTGAGGGAGTGGATATTTAGGTGTGGGAGTCCTTAAGGTGAAACATTACCTTGGATATGCATTTTCCTTAAGGAGACACATGACCTAGGAGATGCATTGGAGCTTAGGACCTTTGGAGGAATGTTGGACCTTGGTGAGTAGTGATCATGCCATGGAGGGATTGATTGTTAATCATTGTCACCTTTGATGCTGACACATGTAATGTAAAGTATAGTGCTTCACATGGGTGGACCTACTTGTGTCTTGCAAGTTTTCTTCTAGTGGAATAGGTCCACTAAAGCCCCTTTACCTCTCATATAAAAAGAGGAAGGAGTGAGTTGTTATTATAGTCGATCATGCACTTGTGCATATTCCTTTTAAGCTTGGGTTAGGGATGTAAGAGTAGTGCTACTCTCTCTCTCTCTCTGTGACAATATATCTGATTTGATGTATATGTTGGTGACAATATATATGAGTTGTGCTTTGCTCTATCTTCCTTACAAGGATTCCTTGAAAGATAAACATATTGGTGAACATAAGTAACTAATCTGAACTGTAGCAAAAAATATGATATGAATCTGCTATTAATTGAGGTTCTAATACCAATGATGTGAGCCAACCCATAATTTTGCTATTATAACTAAAATTTGAAATCCAAAAATTCCAGAACTTGATCTGAAATATAAAAAATAAAGCAGACCAAAAAACCAAACAGTTACAAGTCAAGCGGTAGTCATGAAACTACTTAAGTCCTCCACTTGAATCTTGTATCTTTATCTACATATGTTTTAGAGAGAAACCATCATCGTTTTTCTCCAAGGACTTTATTGGCTCGAAAACCTGTCAGTGTTTACAGTCAAGCTCAACGATAGTGAAACAAGCCATTCTCCATGAACATTTTCTGTTGTTTGGGACTAGGTGCTCTTTTATGAAACAAATCTAACAGTGTTTTCAATAACATTGTCAGATTATAGCTACTAAAACTATGTGGCTATAGTCATGTTTCATGATGGTTTCCTACTTTCTTTAAGCAATAGGCACTTGTTTAGGAAAAAACTAGATGGATGACAGTTAATGGAATTCTTTCTAGTTGCTCTAATTTACTTGATGATAGGAAAGAGAAATGAAACTTGGAAAGAACTTTAGAAGATTTCCTTGACTAAATGGAGTTGCTAACCAATGAATATAGTGGATCAACACATTGAAGCAGAAAAATCCATAATATTCCCTACAAATAGTGCACATAGTGGGTCATCATGTCGGATAAAATATAAATATATTCTTCAAATAATAATAGCATGAATTTTACATTAATGGACTTGGACATTGGAGGTGGTTTACCATTTGCTGCTAGACCTTGTTTGGATGTTTGAAAGACATTATTCATCGAAGTGTTGGATTAGTATGCAGCTTGGTGACTTCATGTTGTTGATGCATGAAGGGAGTTTGTGTGCTTGGAGTAGAGTTGGGTATTTCACCATGACAAAAACATCCCAAAATCAACATGAACACACAAAATCCCTTGGCATGTGAACTCTTGGGTTGAGGGAGTGGATATGTAGGTGCGAGAGTCCTTAAAGTGACACATTACCTTGGATATGCATTGTCCTTAAGGAGACACATGACCTAGGAGATGCATTGGAGCTTAGGACCTTTGGAGGATTGTTGGAACTTGGGGAGTAGTGCTCATGCCATGGAGGGCTTGCTTGTTAATAACTATCATCTTTGATGCTGACATATGTCACATAGAGTAGAGTGCTTCGCATGGGTGGACTTAAATGTGTCTTTCAAGTTTTCTTGTAGTGGAATAGCTCCACTTGTTATTGTAAAACCCCTTTACCTCTCATATAAATAGAGGAAGGAGTGAGTTTTTATTATAGTCGATCATGCACTTGTGCATATTCCTTTTCATACTTGTGCATATTTGTTGTGTGATACTTGAATTTCATAAATCTTGATCTCTATTTCATTATCTATATCAATATATAAGAACAGGTTCATGGATTTTTCATATTTCTCAAACTGTGGATTTGTTCCTTTCCTATTACATGTTATTTTATATTGTTATGTTGTGATTCAAATTTCTAGTTGTGCTTTCCAGTTATTCTCCTACATAGTACATGCTTTGATAGATTATATCAAAAGTCTTACCAATACGATAACATTGATTGTTGTATGTGGACATTTTTGTTCAGGATGGTCCATTACAGAATCAAGATGAGGAGATGGATCATGCAATTTCACTTTCTCTTTCTGAAGAACTAACCAAACCAGATGGTATATGATGGAAATTTCATTTTTTTATAGTTACTTTTAGTTTAATTATATCATTTAGCTCGATGATTTTTATATATTCAACTAAACTTTTGTTGCTTAGCAAGACTTTTTCATTTCCATGTTTTAGTGAAACTGTCTATGGTTTGATACTCTCATACAACCTTTATCAAGTTACATGCACCCTCATTAGAAAAAAACAAGAGAATTTTTCTCGCCATGACTATCTTTCTTTGTCATTGTTGACTTAAGAAAGTCTTTTAGCTAAGAAACTAGTTTCAAGGTTATGGCATAACTTGTAATATAAATTGAACAGAAGTTATATCCAAAATGTTAACTTGTAAACTACTTAGCTGGTTTTAGGCTTTCCATTTAAAATCTACTTCAGTTTGAACTTTGAACGAGTTATTCCATAGACTTGAATATTAAGAGATTTTGGTGTAAGGATTAAAAATTAGCCCATAAGGCCTCTCAGTTATTCATTTATTTTATCTGAATATAACATTTACTATTAAATTAGAACCACTTGGCAAAAATATGTCATAGATGAATATCATACTTTGTAGAATGTTGTAGAATAAAAATAGGAGCAAGGACACTAAATTCTTTCAGTTTTCCTGGTTCTTATTCCTTTGGTGTATCTTTGAACCTTTAGGGGCAATTGCTAGTTTAAAGTATAATTCTTTAAAGGGTGCTAACTCAATGGAAGAGCACCTGATTTACAAGCAAGAGGTTGGTGGTTCGAGTCCATCGTGCCTTGATATTCATAGGGAATGACGAAGATCGGTTTTTGGTGAAGGATGATTTTTTGACCATCACCAATGAGCTTATGGTGACATTTTTTGACCGTCACAAAAATATGAAATGGTGACGGTCAACAAATGCCACCATATATACGCATCAATAGTGACGACCATTAAAGGTCTGTCACCATAAATTGCTGTAGTTGATATGAAATGGTGAGGGTCATTTTTTGTCATTATATTCATTATTCGTGACAGACCTTGATGTCACCAATGAGTTTATGGTGACGGTCAATGAACGTCACCATATATATGCACCAATAGTGACGGCCATGAAAGGTCCATCACAAAAAATCATCGATGTTAATATGAAATGGGGACAATCACTATTCGTCATTATAATCAATATTCGTGACGAACCTTGAATGTCACCACAACACATACTTTCGGCGATGCCACCTTTGGTGACGTTCAATTTTTTGGTGACAGAGGCTATTGTCTATCACCATTTCTCGTATGAAATGGTGACGGTCACTATATATCACTATAAATCATTATTGGTGATGGACCTTGAATGTCACCACATGTTAGGTCCCTATATCACTAGTATAGCCCCTTATTATTGTTAGTGTAAACCCCTTATTGTTATTAGTGTACCCTTGTAACCCCCATTTTGTTATTATTGTGCCCTTAAATTATTATTGTTAGGTCGGCTAGGATTACATTGTGGCCCACTAGGATTACATTATGGCCCCATGGACTCCTATATATAGAAAGGAGGATTTGTGAATTGTATCATCCAAGAATTGTTCATTTATGTAATGTATTGGAGGTTGCCCCCTCGAAGTGGCTCATTTCTAAGGCGTTTATATCTCTTTTCTTCTCTTTTTGGAGCTGGTTACACAACATTTGGTATCAGAGCTTTGGATTCTAGGGTTTCGCTGCTCCAAACAGGTCATCGTGGAATTTTCGCTATAACTTTTTTTCTACGAAGTTTCAGAAGCTGAAATTTTTAGGGTGCGAAGAAAACATCTTGAGGAAGCCTGTGTAAAAATTTCAGAGTTTGGTTCGCAATAATTTCGGAGATATCATCTGTGGAAGTCAGGTATTTTTTCAGGCTCCTAAACAGGTCATCGTGGCATTTGCGCTATAAAATTTTTTATACGAAGGTTCAGAATCTGAAATTCATATGGTGCGAAGCTGAAATCCTGAGGAAATTCATCAAAAAATTTCAGAGCTTGGTTCGCAATATTTTTAGAGATATGATCTGTGGAAGGTAGTGCTTTTTCAGGCTCCTGAATTTCATCTTAAAGAGGTGATCGTGGGAAACGTTCAATAACTCTCTCTCTGGAGATTGGATTGGAGTTCCGTCAAAATTAGTCGCAAGTACACAGCCTGTAGTTTGTTTGCTATCAATTTTAGAGACAAAGGACAAAACAGTGACACGTGGCAAGTCGTACAAGTTCGCTCTACTGAAGCAGTCCAGAATTAGGTCATTGTGGGAGATTGGACACAACTTTGTCTTGGAGAATCAAAATCAGGTCAGACCTGTGGCATTTGAAAGAAGCTTCAGAGGGCTACTACGGGGCTGAATTTCAGATATCGAAGATTTTCAATTACAGAGATAATTCAATTTCAATATCGATCTCCTAAAAGCTAGTAAAAGGTGTGTATTTTTTTTCCGAATTGCATAAGTCTTGTTTGAAGAATCAAGTTGAATTGATTCCAAGGGCATCTTGTAGAATAGATATCAATATTGGATTCTAAAATGGCCCCAAAAAAGAATTCAACACCCATTAAGCCTTCAGAAGGCTCTACTATGACTCATGAAGATCAAGAATTGCAACATGATCTATCAAAATTACAAGAGCAAGTGCAACAAATTTCACTCTCGCAAAAAGCAACAAAAAATGAAATGGAAGTTTTGAAGAAAGGCATGGAAGCTAAAATGGATGGCGTGGAAGTGAAGATGGACGGTTTGAAGAATGAAATGAAAGAAAACATGGAAAACATGAAGAATGATCTAAAAGAATACATGGAAGGCTTGATGACAAGCTTAAAACCAGAAATGATTCCTAATGGCGGAAATATAGGAGAAGAACCTCCTGATGAGAACAAAATAAATGTTAATCATGATTTTATAAACTCGAATGTTGGCGGGAAGAACCACCATATTCCAAAAATGGATATGAGGAAGTTTGATGGAAAGGATCCTGTAACATGGATACTACAGATGGAGCAATATTTTGATCTTCCATAACGTGCAAAACACACAAAAGGTATGCATTGCAACTTTACATTTAGAACAAAATACATTTGTATGGTATCGATGGCTTTGCTCCCGTAAAAAAATTGTCACTTGGTCAATTTTTACGAATGAAATGATAGCACATTATGAGGATACAAAGAGCAACACCTTCTTTAGCCAATTGATAAATCTCAAACAAAAGGGTTTAGTGGGGCAGCACATTGAGGACTTCCAAAAATTGAATATAAGGGTAACTGATATTCCAGAGGAACACAGGATTGATCTCTTCATAGGCACTTTAAAGGATAACATCCAACATGAAGTTAGCGTTTTGGAACCTGATTCATTGGAGAAGGCATTCAGGTTGGCAAGAAAAGTTGAATGTAAAATTATGGCGACAAGGAAGCCTACCACTCAATTCTATAAAGAAGGAAGTGTTGCTACGCCTAGATTTCCACAACCTACAAGGTTGACACAACAATTGGAAGAAAAAAGAGAAAAAGGGCTTTGCTACAGTTGTGATAGCAAATACACTAAAGGTCATAAGTGTGCTGAGAAGAAATTATTTTACATAGATTGTGAAGAAGAAGAAGAAAATGGAACAAGAAGAGGATATACACGAGGAACCACCCCTAGAAGAGGAAGAAATGAATCCGACCATATCGTGTAATGCACTGGCAGGAATTACCACTCCTCAAACTCTCAAGATAGAAGGACATATAAAAAAGAAAAGGGTAATAGTGTTGATTGATTCGGGTAGCACCCATAATTTTATTCATTATAAGGTAGCCAAGGAATTAAATTGTTTCCTATACCCAGCACCAGAATGTCAAGTGATGGTTGCAAATGGAGGAACTATAAATTGCTCTGGAAAATGCCATAATATCAAGCTAACCATGGGGGAATATGTATTGACTAGTCAAATGCTTGCCATTCCTATGGGAGGTGCTGATGTTGTACTAGGAGTACAATGGTTACAATCTTTGGGGACGGTAGCTTTTAATTTTCAAGAACTTTTCTTGAAATTTTTTTCAGAAGGAAAGGAAGTCGAATTACGGGGTATTATGGGGAAGCCAGGAAGGATAATAAGCTCTAATGTCATGACAAAGCTTCTAAAGAAAGAACAGCGAGGCGTAATTGCACAATTATGCTCATTAGAAGTTCCAACATCAAAATCATCTATTTCTGTAGATCTCCAACAAGTCTTGGACCATCATTCCAAGGTGTTTGAAACTCCCAAAGGACTCCCACCTATTCATGATCATGATCATGCTATTCATTTGATTCCAGGAAGTGTTCCTCCAAACATCGGGCCTTATATATATCCTTACTTCCAAAAGAGCGAAATTGAACGTATGATTGCAGAAATGTTAGAGGCGGGTATAATTCAACCTAGTCAAAGTTCTTTCTCTACTCCTGTAGTATTGGTACACAAGAAGGATGGATCATGACGAATGTGTCCGGATTATAGGGAGCTCAATAAGCTCACCATTAAAGATAAATTTCCCATTCCTGTGATTGATGAATTATTGGATGAATTACATGGAGCAATTTATTTTACCAAGTTGGATCTTTGTTCAGGATATCATAAAATTAGAATGAAGATTGAAGATATTCCAAAAACAGCATTTCGAACTCATGAGGGTCATTATGAATTTTTGGTCATGCCTTTTGGCCTTACCAATGCACCTTCTACATTTCAAGGGTTGATGAATTCCATTTTCAAACCCTTCCTTAGGAAATTTGTGCTAGTATTTTTTGATGATATACTAATCTACAGCAGGTCTTGGAAGGATCATGTTGAACATGTTGACAGGGTGCTCAAACTATTGCAGGAGAAACAATTATATGCAAAAAGTCCAAATGTTTCTTTGGAGTACAAGAGGTGGAATATCTGGGTCATATTGTATCTCACGAGGGTGTTAAAGTGGACCCTAACAAAATTAAAGCCATTAAGGAATGGAAAGTTCCCACAACCATAAAGCGGTTGCGAGGATTTCTCGGGTTAACAGGGTATTATCGCAAGTTTGTTAAGAATTATGGGAGAATAGCAGCACCTCTAACAACATTATTGAAGAAAGATGCATTTTCATGGACTCCTGAAGCACCTCAGGCCTTTGAACATCTTAAAGAGGCAATGTGCCTAGCACCGGTCTTAGCTACGCCAGACTTCACAAAAACCTTTATTGTGGAATGTGATGCCTCAGGAAATGGAATTGGTGCAGTTTTAATGCAGGAAGGAAGACCCATTGCTTTTGAAAGTCGTCCAATCAAAGGAAATTATTTACAGAAACCTATTTATGAGAAGGAAATGTTAGCAATACTACATGCACTAAAGAAATGGCGAACTTACCTAATGGGAAGACACTTCAAGGTAAAAACTGATCATGATAGTCTTAAACACTTTTTGGAACAAAGACTATCATCAGAAGAACAACAAAAATGGGTCACAAAGATGTTGGGTTACGACTTTGAAATAATCTACAAAAAAGGAAAGATGAATGTTGTTGCAGATGCACTCTCAAGAAAGAATGAAGAGGTGGAAGCATTGCTTTGTGCCATTTCTATTATCCAACCAGATTGGATAAGCGAAGCAAGAGATGAATGGAAGAAGGACAAAGATGTATGGACACTCATTCAAAAGTTGCAGCAAGATCCTAGTACATCTGATACATTTGGTTGGAAAAATGATTCCTTATGGTACAAAGATCGCTTATATCTTTGTAAGAATTCCCAACTAAAACAAAAGATTCTTCTGGAATTGCACAGTTCTCCTTTAGGAGGACACTCAGGATTTTTAAAAACTTACCACAGGGTGAAGAAAGAATTTTTTTGGGATGGCCTTAAATCTGATATTCGAAAGTTTGTGGCGGAATGTTTGGTTTGCCAATAGAATAAAGTGGAAACAATTAAGACCCCAGGACTTCTACAACCTTTATCCATTCCAGGTCAACGTTGGGAGGAGATTTCAATGGATTTTATCACGGGTTTACCTAAGTCCGAAGGAAAGAGTGTCATCATGGTGGTAGTTGATAGACTTACCAAGTATGCACACTTTTGTGCATTATCTCATCCATTTAAAGAAAGTACAATTGCTACTACATTTATGGACAGAATTCAAAAGCTACATGGAAGCCCAAGGGTTATTTTGAGCGACAGAGATCCCATTTTTACTGTAAATTTTTGGACGGAGTTATTTTCTTGTTTGGGTACTCAATTAGCTTATAGCTCATCTTGTCATCCTCAATCTGATGGTCAAACTGAGATAGTAAATAAATGTTTGGAAGGATATCTTCGTTGTTTTTTATCTGATAAACAAACACAATGGGTCAAGTGGTTACCTCTCTTTGAATGGTGGTATAACACTTCCTTCCATACTGCAGCAAAAATGACCCCATTTATGGCACTTTATGGATATCATCCACCATCCATCACATCATCTTTAAGGGAAAATTCGAAGGTTCAAGCAGTGGAAGATCACATCGAGCATCGGCAAGAAGTTCTCCAACTCTTAAAGGATAACCTGAATTTGGCACAAAATCGAATGAAACAACAGGCAGATCAACATCGTAGCGAGAGAAGTTTTGATGTAGGAGATTGGGTATTTTTACGGCTACAGCCATACAAACAAATGTCCTCAAGCAAGCAAAGAAGGATAATAAATTATCGCCAAAGTACTATGGTCCTTACAAGGTGTTGCAAAAGATTGGTACTATGGCATACAAATTGGAGCTTCCTGCTTCTTCGCGAGTACATCCGGTTTTCCATGTTTCATGCTTAAAGAAGGTTATAGGTGAAAATCTTCCAGTTCAAACAATATTGCCAGAACTTGATGAGGAAGGAAAAATCATATTGGAACCTGAAGCGGTCACGGAAACAAGAACTCGACAGCTACGGAATCGATCAATTTCAGAGTATCTCATCAAGTGGAAGAACTTACCCACTGAAGGTTCTACATGGGAGGATGAGAATTTTATACAGAAGCACCCAGAGCTACTCAAGCATTGAGGACAACACTTTTTTGAAGGAGAGGGGCATGTTAGGTCCCTATATTACTAGTATAGTCCCTTATTATTGTTAGTGTAACCCCTTATTGTTATTATTGTACCCTTGTAACCCCCATTTTGTTATTATTGTGCCCTTAAATTATTATTGTTAGGTCGGCTAGGATTACATTGTGGCCCACTAGGATTACATTATGGCCCCTTGGACTCCTATATATAGAAAGGAGGTTTTGCTCATTTGTATCATCCAAGAATTGTTCATTTATGTAATGTATTGGAGGTTGCCCCCTCGAAGTGGCTCATTTCTAAGGCGTTGATATCTCTTTTCTTCTCTTTTTGGAGCTGGTTACACAACACCACAACACCTATAATTTTGGTGACGCCACCTTTGGTGACGTTCAGTTTTTGGTGATGAAGGCTCTTTTGACCCTCACCAATGAGCTTATGGTGACCATTTTTTCCCATCACCAATGCACTTTTTTATTGTATTGTGTGTATACTTTCTCTTCCAACATGGGGAAGTAAGCATAAATTTTTATCAGCTGTACATAGTTAACATAAAAATACACTTGCCAAAATTCATGTATAGATGGGCTACAATCATTACAAACATTGGTCCTAAAGTGACCATGAAACCCAAAAATACTATTTCTCTCTTGTGGAGCAGTGCACTGCTCATATATGGTGAGAATATACAAATACTCAATGGAGTAAACAACAAGTATAGAAATTTATTTCTTACCATGCATGGTGAGCAGGCTGAAAGTGAGGTCCATGTATAAGTTCCCCCATGAGGATCCCCTCATAAAAATCTACAAGAAGAAGGGATACATATACTCCTTGGAACACTCCATCAATAAGAACACACTCCCATGTGACAACGTTGTAGGCCTTAGAAATAAGGCTCCATGACTCCTCTCTTTGACATCCCATATGCCAAAACCATCCACCATCATGCTGCTATGTGAGAAGATATTCTTCCTACATGGAAGTCTCTCATAATACTTCAATGCTTAAGGGTAGCCTCCTTGCACCATGAATGTGCATTCCTCCTCTTTAGAAATTTCATGAAAGTATGGGAATAATTCTGCCCATACTCTCCCAAGTGCAACCACGGCAACAACAACTTTTGTTGCTTCCTCATCCCTCCCTCATACAAGCCATGCAGTAAGATCATGATGGTCAACTTGTATGATACCCCAACAAACAATCTAGCCATGAAGTGCCTCCTCAAGTTCTCCAAGTGGTTCCTCCCATAAGAAGAGAAAAAGTGTGATGTGGAAATCATGGTTTGCCCATGGTTCCTTCTAAAATATACAACATATAAAGTGGGGAGAATCATGCTCCGAATGGGCATCTTTCATCTCAAGCCCACTCTCCAAATAAAGCTCCTCATGAACATAAACATATCATCAATATATGGAATAAAAGTACAATGAGAACAAATTTCCAAATGACAACCGGAGAGTGAATCATAGTTCCACTCATGGAACCAACACAGTGCATCCTTTGCCTGCTTCAAAATAAAAAATGACAAGTGCTCTACTAGCCACTTGCTTGCTGCCACAATCATCTCATAAGATGGAATCATGAAGTAACAATATGGTGCTAATGGTGAACTCCTAGAAACATGTGGCTTCCCCCACAAACCATAAAAAATATAGCCAAAATAAATGCTACAAGTAGCTGCAAGTACATCATCATACAATATGCAAGAAGAGATAATTATTCTTGTTACATCATGCTTCTCAAGTAAGGAAAATAATTACAATACAAAATATGAAATTATACCTCCTCCATCATGTACTTGAGATCTTGAGCTGAAATGGCTCAATTGGAAATTCTCCCTCACCTCCAAAGAGTAGGGAAGTGGTTGTGACCTCCTCTTCATTACCATCTAGGCTATGCATCTCTCCTTATGCTGATATATGTCATGTTGGACGCCCTCCCAAGTGAACTCCTCCATCAATTGGAAATATGCCTCTGAGTGCATAGAAGAGAAGTCCTCATGTGTTGCATGTAGCACCTTCTCCTTGAGACTAGAAGATCTAGTCAAGAAAATCCTACCATAGGAATAGATGACCACATCATCCACGATGTATCTATCATCTCCATCTGGGTCATCAAGAATCATGCATGGACCAAGATCCTTGGAGTACTCTACCAAGAGCTGAGATCTCCAATAAGGATCAATCCTCCTCAGAGACAGTGCTAGTGATCTTGAATGTGAAGCTCTCCTCATGCTACTGCCTGCTACTTTGACATCCCCCATGCCAAAGTCTCCCTCCAAACTCTTCACCTCTCCAAAATCCAAGAGTGGTGAATCCAAAGACAAGATGTCTTCTATCAACTCCAGATCAGGTGGCCTCCTAGGTGGAATGCCTCCATGTATTGAGACATCAATGTTAAGAGTAGACTGCACAGATGGTTGGGAAACCTTGCCCTTAATCTCACACCGCAATACAGTCTACCTCCTCTTTGCATTGGCTCTCTGAAATAGAGAAGGGTGTGTGCCTCTCATCAAGTGATGTTTCTCTTCCTCCCTACCTCCTCCTTCCAGCTGTAATGTTGCACAATCATGTTGCTCATTGATTGTGCTTGGACCTCCATGCATGAGATCCTGGGGAAATTCTTGTAAGGATACAAGAATCACTCCTGTTGGAGCATGTGATCCTCTTCCCTCTACATGAGGCACTGGATGTGCTCTAGATGTGACAATGTTTTTTCCCTCATCCTCATCAATGTGTATGGGAAACATCTTAATAGTTGGATCCTCCTGTGAAAAGGAGATCCCCATGCCCTCTTGTTTAGGAATATGAACTAGGGGTGTTTATTTTGGCAAAGTGTAATGCAAGATGTCAGCTTCTCCCATGGTTTTCTGAAGTGGATTTTCCTCCATCACATGCAAGGGTTTTGTTCTCTCAAGTTTTCATTGCTCATGTGTCTTAGGAAGTTTTTCACCAAACCTTCCCACCAATGTTTCTATGACTCTTGCATAAGAGGAAGTGTTTGCATTATTTAAATAACAAGATTAAAAAATCCACCATTCATGAGCCTTACCTCTGAAATGCAGCACTGCAACTATGATGGCTTCATCTTCAGAAATATGGTGCAGCTGCAAATAGGAGTCTAGCTCCTTCACCCAAGCTCCAGCGGAACATGTGGGTGATCTGGAAAAAGTAGATAGAAAAAAATCTACCTACATCCTTTGGCTTGCTCTTCTCCACTTGGATCTTGCAAAACTCCTGGAAATCAGTATGATCTCTAAACATCTCAGTTTGAGATTCATACTCCTGCAAAAAATCATTGAGAGTTCTCCTCTCAGACATTTTTTCTCCTCCCATCCATCTCAAGATAGATCCGGGAACTTGAATGAATTGTGCATCATGCTATGTAGCTACATGCTCACACTCACCATGTGAAAATATAGATTTTTCTCTAGATCCAACTTCCTTTCGAGATCCCATCTCCAATCTCATTTTCTTCTCCTTGAAAGCTCTACATAGATTTTGGAAGAAGCTTGGTAATATTGTCTTCCTTTATTCCTTCACATACTGAAGCTTTCTAATTTCTTTCCATCTCCCCTTCCTCTGAGATTTAATGGCCTGAGATCCATAGGCTCAGCCAAGATTGAAGCTCTGATACCACTGTAATATCCCAAAATCGGGACAGCTCATGAATCATGCACTGAAAACGGATTTCCAGCAACATATGTAATCAAACAGTGAAATGGACTCTTCGATCCCATATATTAGTAAATATACAACCTAAATCCAAGAATAGAGCTAAAAAAAATCAAACTAGGTGGGTTAAACATACCTCCCACACTAGTGTAGTTGAAAATAACCAAAAACCCCAAAACTGTAGAATACCGGAGTTGCTGCATAAAAGTGACTTCACAGCCTTATGACGGTTTTAACTCAGAAAATAAAAAGACAAATATATCTACTCATATATTAGACAATCATGCTCATAAAATGATATCTAGTCCCCCTATACAAAATACAAGAGAACCCGGTAAGGGTTTCTTGTCAAACACTCTGCATACAAATGTGATCTTCAAAAAATTACTGAATAATCACTGCAACACTAAAGAATAAGAGTTTAGAAGTCTGAAATATGTCTGATATGATGTATATCCCTCAAGGGCCTTCTCCCATGAAAGGATGATCCTCTCAATCACAAGAAAAAACTATAACAAAGCCACTAGACCATGCACTAAATGCTGCCTCCAAAATAACGCATTCCCTAGTTGAAACAGTGCTGGGAATGTATGGGAAATGTGTGGTCTGATACCAAAGATTTTAAATAGGCCCTGGAGCTCTCCAAACAGATCCCTCAAGTGAAGGAAACCTTCCTCCAATGAGAAACTAGCTCAGAGACCGGGATTCCAATCCCTTCCACTGCTGCACCCAACAACACTGCACAATCTCCGAAAAAAACTGCACTAATGAAGTTAGCTGAAGCTTGGCTTGAAAACCTGATTTGGAATGATGAATTCAAACTCTCCCAATGAGGCTCCTCAAGCAGAGAGGTGGAATTCCCACTTGGGAACACCCAGTGCTAAACATCACTGCAACCCTGCTAAGCAACAAAGGGAGCAAAAGTTTGAGCAGACAAGAATAATAGTCTAAAACATGAAGAAAAATTCTACCATCCTCTTCCTTAAATAAGTTATGAGTTTTATTTCCCTTGGCCCCACTCAGTTAGGTCATCTCTATCCAAAGATACATCTCCCTCCAAAACTGCGTTATTCCTTCTTGGATTCCTCCTCCTCCACATCTGTGTTGTTGACTTAGTCAAAGTGGACTAATTAATCAACTTGATTTTATCCTTGTTCACACATGGAGGTATTTTATTAAGCTAGATAGAGTGTCCCCTTTCACATTTGGAGTGTTTTTATCCTCCTTAGGAGACTTATGGGTTTTTATACCCATTTATTCACCGGTTACAACTACTGCTAACTCTAATGTTCCATTTAGCTTTGAGGCTGAAATTTTGGAACATTACACTCTCCCTAGACCTAAAGAAATTATTCTTTGTAGTGACACTAGTGGCCCTGTCTTCCCTATTCCATTTTATGCTTAAGGGTCATGTGGTTACTCTGTTGATTACTTCAAGACTTATGGTAATGGCTAACCCTCTTATTACAGTGGTGCCACTAACATTTCACTGGGAATTTAAAGCCATAGCAAACTGAAAGGAAAATTCATCATCATATCCCTTTACGTGCTTGGGACTGTCACCCTTCACAAACCCTTGGCATGTATCACAATTATCCTGTCACTCTTGCATGCAAGATTGTTTGTATTGACATAGAATTCATCATTGCTCCCTTGGATTAGAATATTATTTTGGGTCGTAGCTACACCTATGGGCTGTCGGTTGTTTCATATTCATTTCACCACAAGATGTGGTTTCCCCATAATGGAAATATCCTCACCATCGATCAGTTGACATACTATGATCTTAAGTCTTAGACATCACCCCAGTCTAACAACTCATCGATGACCAAAAATCAACCTGTCTCACCTCTCACCAATGTCTCTCCAAGATTCTATAAATATTCCACATTGATTGGTGCATACTATGGTCCAACACCTACCCCTTCTAAGCCCAGATCGTCCAGTGTTTGCATGTTGAAAGCATCATGGGATAGCCACAAGTAGTCTAGTATTCCTATCCATTAGCTAGTGCCTTCGTAACCCGATGTTGTTCACTTGACCCAGCCATCATAACCAACTCCTCGAGGATCTTCTCCTTCTGTTGGTGTCTTTCCTTATCCTTTTCAACCTGGAAAAATTCTCTCAAGCCTTAACCACCCAGGAGTCATTTCGCCAGGATATTATCCTTTAGGTTAGACAACATTTTTAGCTCCCCCATTTGGAGTCTTTTCTGCGCATGTCATGGCTACGTTGATTTTACCCAATTTGACCTTGGGGATCCTAGTATGGGGATCCATAACATACCCATGACCAATATTTTGTGGGGTCCAAATAATTCATCCATAGTCAAGTCAATTGGTTCAATAACCCCTTACTTCAAACCCATGCATTTGAACCACAAACACCTTGTGGCCATTACATTGACACCCAATGTTTGGTTAATTGGGCACCCATATTTGAGAGTCTAGGAGAATAAATTATCCCCAACCCTCCTAGTGCATATGATAGTGTCGACTTTAGTACTATTATTCCTCCCCATTTAGAAGAACCTCTAGAATCTCATATCACTTTAGAGCACTGTAGGGATGATCCAGTTAATCATTCCTTCATCTTACATTAATGACCCAATCCCTTAGAAATTGTTCTTGACAAACCTCTGTGTTTTCTAGTTGAGCACAATTTTGTTATCTCCAAAGCCACTCTTTGGTATAGTGACACCATGTATACAAACCTAGAAATTTAGTCCATTTCATTCATATATTTAGTGCCGAACGAGATTTGTAATCCATTATTTCCTTTCTCTAACTGTATCTATCCATTCTTCCCACGAGAAGAAAACCATAACATAAACAATTGGTGAAACACATTATCAAAATGTGTTTAGAGTCCACTATTCTAAATACATTTGACATGTCCATATTATGTTATATGGGGGGACCTATGCCCCTACATCTCCTCATCATCCTCTGGAGGACATTGTGCCATTTGGACTTCTTGAATCCCTTATTTTATTACTTGGAGCATCATGGAGCTCCACAAAATCCTCTAGCTAGGGGCATCATTCCCACCTTTGGCATACCAGATCACTCCCCTCCATCACATATTCTTGGGGTTATGATGGAGCCCATGGCCACCTTCTCATATGATTAACATAAGTCTTGGCCTAGACCCCACAAATCTAGGTATGGTCGATTGTCCTTCTATTCCTTGGATAGTTTGTCCTACTAACCTCTCTGACGAGCCAAATACATACATCACATATCATAGATGCTTGATACCATATTTTCAAACATTCTAATATATGTAATGCCACATTTACCACCTATTCACCATGTTTGACTTAGTGGGAAGGGATCATCCTAAACCTTATCTAGTATTTCATTCCCTTTTCCATTCTTACCTTGATTATTCACCAGGAACCATCCTTCCACGAAGAATTAAGGCCACCTACCTCAAAGTCACAGATCATAATTCCAATGGTTGGTTTTTCTGCTACAATCTCAACAATATTTAGGGCCTTCTCCTCCTCTCCAAATTCACCAGAGATCATTTAGAAAATGAATTAAAATTGGAGACAAAAATCTTTTTTTATAGGAAAAACCCTATTTTTTTTGTATCCCATTGCGACCAAAGCGTAGATCAGTTTGACGAAGCATTTCCACGATTGGAAATCTCTCACTGAGTAATATAATGTGTCTTTCTCTTTTTTTGGTAATCTGACACTTCACCCGGAAGCCATTTTTTTGTTGAAGTTTCACTTTGCCACCAATTCACATTGAATTTCTTCATATGAGATTCTTGTACTTTGGTACCACTTTACCTTGGCACTTGTCACCTCATGTGTCAATTTATGTTGTGAGTGACCATTATTTACTCATGTTTTCATGGAACCCCCCTTGGCCTATCCTGTGTGTCAGCATCATCAAGTCACCCTTGTTTAGAGCAACCGAGTTGAGTCATCCTCACATTCATGGAGTTTGTCCTGAGTCCCATTATATTTTGTTACAGTATTCCATCCATCGTTACATCACATTCATCCCATGTTTCATATTTGTGGCCTCCAGCCATACTGTCCCTCATCATCCCCTTCGGAATCGATTAAGTCACTTTTAGGTCCATCATGCATTTTATTCTCTTACAAGGGAAGTCGTTCATCCACCTCTCAATTTCCCATCCTTCCCTCATTTTCCCTAGTGTCAGTCCATTAGTCGCTATACTATGCTCCCTCACACCTTACTTGAGGATTCCTTATTTCCTCAGCTATGGAAAACACTATTCTGTCGAATTCAACACATAGATTCTAGAAGAATGATATAGAGTACAGTGTACCTTGGTTCTAGTTTTCATAATTTTTCGATACCTCGGATCAAGAAAAGGGATACATTATTTTTGTTTTACTTGGTTGTTTCTCACATGCCTGACGCCAGCTCATTATCACACGATTGAGATGTGTACTGTAATATTCCCAATTAGCTGTGAGCTAGTTGGAATATTAATTTTTGTTTTTGCTTTCTTGTTTGATGAATAAGAGGATATGGAGATCCATAAATCTCCTTAATATGAATAAAATCAATTCCAATTTTAAAGGATTACATCTTGGCATCTTAATTGAGCACCCTTAGGTGTGAAAAGGGGCTGGAACACATAGACTAGGTCAACCTTGACCAAATCAACAACATTGTCATGGAGGAGTGGCATTCATTATGGGACAACACAGTTTTAGTTGGAGATTATTTCCATGGAAGTAGTGTCTTAAATGAGTGGAGCCTAGGGTTAGGAAGCTCATCACTTATATAAGGAAGAGGATGGTAGCCATATTTCATTATGTATGAATGTATGTTTATGTTTTGATATATGGTATGTTTAGACATATTGCTTTCTTCAGCTATTTAGCTAATATTGCAGTGTTGTTTAGCACACGGTGTTCCTGATCAGGAATCCCACCTCTATCCTTGAGAGGCCTCATAGGAAGAGTATTTCACTACCATTCCAAAATCAAGCATTAGGCCAAATCTTTAGTCTTTTGGTATAGCGTAGTTTCTGTTGAGAGATGTGCTGAGTTGAAAGTTGCAGAAGTGGAGAATAGATCCGGGTGATTTTTGATCTCTTTTTCAGTGGAGGAAGGTTTCCTTCCATTGGGAGGTTGGTGAGGAAGCCCTTAAACTTATTTGTAGTATTTGGCATCAGGCCACTTGATCATTTTCCCCTACAGTGCAGTTTCTATCTTGGACTGCGTTATTTTGAGGGAGGAGTTGCAGGGTGGTTTCGGTACACCATTTGAGGAGGAGGTTTCCTAGTAAAGGGATCGACCTTTCATCTATAGGACCCATTGGAGGAGGCTAAATTATTTTGCATATCATATCAGCCACACCTTTCAAGTTTATATGTTGCAGTGAATCTTTAGCCCTAGGGAATTGATTCCATATTACATAGTGTTGTATTTCTGAAAAACCCTTTTTGTGTCTTCATTAGAGATTGTATAGAGCCTAGATCTGTATTTTTTGTATCTTTTGAGGCATATATGAGCCCATTATCTTTTTTTTACTCATTTTATATAAAATTTCTTCTATAACTGGCTATATCAGTCTTCCAACATTTTTGATATAGCAGAAGCACCTCTTATTGACGGTTATCTTCATTGGAGGCTTGTTCTATCTTGTATTATGGTTTTTGGCCCATTATTTTATACATATATGTTGTTGTTATGATGAATGGAAGGTCTCCGTATTGGCCTCATACTTTTGTGTGATTTTTTACACTACTTTTCCAACATTTTGTTCTATATTCTTGCTTTTCCCATTTGGGAATATTACAGTGGTATCAGAGCATAATCTTGGCTCAGGCTATGCATATTAAGAAAATATGTCATCAGAAGAAGGATATCCTATCATAGATAGAGAGAAGAGGTATCTCAAACGAAGACACTGGAAGTTTTATTATACAGATGATAAAGAAGACAAGGGTAAAACCCCTTTATCAGGGAAAGATGAAGATAAGGAGTATCCCAAGCTACTTCTTCGAACTATGCAAGACATTGCTAGAGAGATAAAGGAGATGAGGATGGATAGAAACCCCTAAAGGGTTTCTACATGGTGAAGGCTCCGACATTTCTCATCACTGGAGTGATCAACCAGTGAAGCAGCAAAAAATTTTCCAACCCTCTACAATGCCTACATTCTTAGCAGTGGGAAATGAAGTGTTAGGTCCCTATATCACTAGTATAGTCCCTTATTACTGTTAGTGTAAACCCCTTATTGTTATTATTGTACCCTTGTAACCCCCATTTTGTTATTATTGTGCCCTTAAATTATTATTGTTAGGTCAGCTAGGATTACATTGTGGCCCACTAGGATTACATTATGGCCCCATGGACTCCTATATATAGAAAGGAGGTTTTATAAATTGTATCATAAATTGTATCATCCAAGAATTGTTCATTCATGTAATGTATTGGAGGTTTCCCCCTCAAACTGGCTTATTTCTAAGGCATTGATATCTCTTTTCTTCTCTTTTTGGAGCTGGTTTCCCAACATTTGGTATCAGAGCTTTGGATTCTAGGGTTTCGCTACTCCAAACAGGTCATCGTGGAATTTTCACTATAAATTTTCTTCTACGAAGTTTCAGAAGCTAAAATTTTTAGGGTGCGAATCCGAAATCCTGAGGACGATTTTCTAAAAATTTTAGAGCTTGGTTCGTAAAATTTTCGGAGATATGATCCATGGAAGTTAGGTCTTTTTTCAGGCTCCTAAACAGGTCATCGTGACAATTGCGCTATAACTCTCTTTCTACTAAGATTCATAATCTGAAATTTTTATGGTGCGAAGCTGAAATCCTAAGGAAACTCGTCAAAAAATTTCAGAGCTTGGTTCGCAATATTTTGGGAGATATGATCTGTGGAAGGTAGTGCTTTTTCAGGCTCCCGAATTTCATCTCAAAACGGTGATCGTGGGAAAATTTAAATAACTCTCTCTCTGAGCATCGGATTGGAGTGCCGTAAAAATTGGTCACAAGCACACGGACTGTAGTTTCGTGGCTATAAATTTCAGAGGTGAAGGATGAAATAGCGACACATGGAAAGTCATACAATTTCTCTATACTGAACCAGTCCATAATTAGGTCATTGTGGGAGATTGGACATAACATTGTATTGGAGAATCCAAATCAAGTTAGACCTTTGGAATTCAAAAGAGAATTCAGAGGGCTACTACTGTGCTGAATTTCAGATATTGAAGAGTCGCAATTACAGAGATAATACAATTTCAATATCGAGCTCCTCAAAAGCAAGTAAAAGGTGTGTATTTTTTTTCCGAATTGCATAAGTCTTGTTTGAAGAAACAAGTTGAATTGATTGCAAGGGAATATTGTAGAATAGATATCAGTATTGGATTATAAAATGGCCCCTAAAAAGAATTCAACACCCATTAAGCCTTTGGAAAGCTCTACTTGACTCATGAAGACGAAGAATGGCAACATGACATATCAAAATTACAAGAGCAAGTGCAACAAATTTTGCTCTTGCAAAGAGCAAAAAAAAATGACATGAACGTTTTGAAGAAAGGCGTGGAAACTAAGATGGATGACATGGAAGCTAAGATTGATGAGAAAATGGAAAACATGAAGAATGTTCTAAAAGCAGACATGGAAGGTTTGACAAAGTTGATACAAGAAATGTTTCCTAATGGTGAAAAGATAGTAGAAGAACCTCATGATGAGAAAAAAATAAATGTTAATCGGGATTTCATAAAATCTAATGTTGGCGGGAAGAACCACCATATTCCAAAGATGGATATGAGAAATTTTGATGGAAAGGATCCTGTAACATGGATACTACAGATGGAGCAATATTTTGATCTCCATAACGTGCAAAACACACAAAAGGTACGCATTTCAACTTTACATTTAGAACAAAATACATTTGTATGGTATCGGAGGAGCCAGTTCGTAAAAAATTGTCAATGGTCAATTTTTGATGAGGAAATGATAGCACATTATGAGGATACAAAGAGCAACACCTTCTTTAGCCAATTGATAAATCTCAAACAAAAGGGTTTAGTGGGGCAAGACATTGAGGACTTCCAAAAATTGATAATATGGGTAAATCGATATTCCAGAGGAACACAGATTGATCTCTTCACAGGCACTCTAAATCATAACATCCAACATGAAGTTCGTGTTTTGGAACCTGATTCATTGTAGAAGGCATTCAGGTTGGCAAGAAAAATTGAATGTAAAATTATGGCGACAAGGAAGCCTACCACTCACTTCTATAAAGAAGGAAGTGTTTCTACGCCTAGATTTCCACAACCCACAAGGTTGACACCACAAAAATTGGAAGAAAACAGAGAAAAAGGGCTTTGCTACAGTTGTGATAGAAAATACACTGAAGGTCATAAGTGTGCTGAGAAGAAATTATTTTACATAGATTGTGAAGAGGAAGAAGAAAATGAACAAGAAGAGGATATACACCAGGAACCAGCCATAGAAGGGGAAGAAATGAATCTGACCATATCATGTAATGCACTGGTAGGAATTACCATTCCTCAAACTCTCAAGATAGAAGGACATATCAAGAAGAAAAAGGTAATAGTGTTGATTGATTCAGGTAGCACCCATAATTTTGTCCATTGTAAGGTATCCAAGGAATTAAATTGTTTCCTATACCCAACACCAGAATGTCAAGTGATGGTTGCGAATGGAGGAACTATAAATTGCTCTGGAAAATGCCATAATATCAAGCTAACCATGGGGGAATATGTATTTACTAGTCCAATGCTTTTCATTATTATGGGAGGTGCTAATGTTGTACTAGGAGTACAATGGTTACAATCTTTGGGGACGGTAGCTTTTAATTTTCAAGAAATTTTCTTGAAATTTTTTTTAGAAGGAAAGGAATTTGAATTACGAGGTATTGCAGGGAAGCTATGAAGGATACTAATCTCTAATGTCATGACAAAGCTTCTAAAGAAAGAACAACGAGGTGTAATTGCACAATTATGCTCACTAGAAGTTCCAACATCAAAATTATCTATTTCTGCAGATCTCCAACAAGTCTTGGACAATCATTCCAAGGTGTTTGAAAATCCCAAAGGAATCCCACCCATTCGTGATCATTATCATGCTATTCATTTGATTCCAGAAAGTGTTCCTCCAAACATCAGGCCTTATAGATATCCTTACGTCCAAAAGAGTGAAATTGAACATATGATTGCAGAAATGTTAGAGGCGGGTACAATTCAACCTAGTCAAAGTTCTTTCTCTGCTCCAATAGTATTGGTGCACAAGAAGGATGGATCATGGCGCATGTGTCCGGATTATAGGGAGCTCAATAAGCTCACTATTAAAGATAAATTTCCCATTCCTGTGATTGATGAATTATTGGATGAGTTACATGGAGCAATTTATTTTACCAAGTTGGATCTTCGTTTAGGATATCATCAAATTAGAATGAAGACTGAAGATATTCCGAAAACAACATTTCAAACTCATGAATTTTTGGTCATGCCTTTTGGCCTTACCAATTCACCTTCTACATTTCAAGGGTTGATGAATTCCATTTTCAAACCCTTCCTTAGAAAATTTGTGCTAGTATTTTTGATGATATACTAATCTACAACAGGTCTTAGAAGGATCATGTTCAACATGTTGAAAGGGTGCTCAAACTATTGGAGAAGAAACAATTATATGCAAAAACATCGAAATGTTTCTTTGGAGTACAAGAGGTGGAATATCTGGGTCATATTGTATCTCACGAGGGTGTTAAAGTAGACCCTAACAAAATTAAATCCATTAAGGAATGGAAAGTCCCGACAACCATAAAACAGTTGTGAGGATTTCTCGGGTTAACAGGGTATTATCGCAAGTTTGTTAAGAATTATGGGAGAATAGCAGCACCTCTAACAACATTATTGAAAAAAAATGCATTTTCATGGACTCCTGAAGCAACTAGGGCGTTTGAACATCTTAAAGAGGCAATGTGCCTAGCACCGGTCTTAGCTACGCCAGACTTCACAAAAACCTTTATTGTGGAATGTGATGCCTCAGGAAATGGAATTGGTGTTGTTTTAATGCAAGAAGGAAGACCCATTGCTTTTGAAAGTCGTCTAATCCAAGGAAAGTATTTATAGTTTCCTATTTATGAGAAGGAAATGTTAGCAATACCGCATGCACTAAAGAAATGGCAAACTTACCTAATGGGAAGACACTTCAAGGTAAAAAATGATCATGATAGTCTTAAACACTTTTTGAACAATACTATCTTCTAAGGAGCAAAGAAAATGGGTCACAAAGATGTTGGCTTATGACTTTGAAATAATCTACAAAAAATGAAAGCTAAATTTTGTTGCAGATGCACTCCCAAGAAAGAATGAAGAGGTGGAAGCATTGCTTTGTGCCATTTCTATTATCCAACTAGATTGGATAACCAAAGCAAGAGATGAATGGAAGAAGGACAAAGAAGTGTGGACACTCATTCAAAAGTTGTAGCAATATCCTAGTACATCTAATACATTTAGTTGGAAAAATGATTCCTTATGGTACAGAGATCGCTTATATCTTTCTAAGAATTCCCAACTAAAACAAAAGATTCTTTTGGAATTGCACACTTCTCCTTTAGGAGGACACTCAAGATTTTTAAAAACTTACCATAGGGTGAAGAAAGATTTTTTTTTGGGATGGCCTTAAATATGATATTCAAAAGTTTGTGGTGGAATTTTTGGTTTGCCAGCAGAATAAAGTTGAGACAATTAATACCCCAGGTCTTCTACAACCTTTATCCATTCCAAGTCAACGTTGGGAGGAGATTCCAATGGATTTTATCACAGGTTTACCTAAGTCCGAAGGAAAGAGTGTCATCATGGTGGTAGTTGATAGATTTCTACTAAGTATGCACACTTTTGTGCATTATCTCATCCATTTAAAGCAAGCACAGTCATACTACATTTGCGGATGTAATTCAAAAGCTGGCATGGAAGCCCAAGGGTTATCAGAGTGACAGAGATCCAATTTTTACCGGAAATTTTTGGAAGAAATTATTTTCTTGTTTGGGTACTCAACTAGCTCATAGCTCATCTTATCATCCTCAATCCGATGGTCAAACAGAGATAGTGAATAAATGTTTGGAAGGATATCTTCGTTGTTTTGTATCTGATAAGCAAGCACAATGGGTCAAGTGGTTACCTCTCGCCGAATGGTGGTATAACACTTCCTTCCATACTACAACAAAAATGACCCCATTTATGGCACTTTATGGATATCATCCACCATCCATCACATCATATTTACAAGAGAAAATTAAAACTCTAAGCATGGAAGATCACATCGAGCATCAAAGAAGAAGTTCTCCAACTCTTAAAGGATAACTCCGACTTTGGCACAAATCGAATGAAACAACAAGCAGATCAACATCGCAGCGAGAGAAGTTTTGATGTAGAGACTGGGTATTTTTACTAAGCAGCAACCATACAAACAAATGTCCTCTGCTGTTAATACCAATTTAGAAGGCCCCAAATTGCTAACATAAATTATCAACCAGGGCTAGTAAACTAATGAAGTGTGGTGCACTATATGTGCCTAAGTGACCTCTTCCTTACTTCGTTGTATGTGTTTTTCTTATTGTTTTTTGGGGTTTTGTCTTTTTAGTACTTAGAACGCTACTCTATGTTCAAAAGATGAAATCAAATCTATGTCAGAAAGAAAAGAAAAGGAAACCTTAGACTAAAAAAAGAGTGTAAATTCTATCCCTAATTAGGAAAATGACGAAAAACAGAGCATTCTAATCCATGGATATCCTAGCTTGCAAATGAACATTCATGAAATGAAAAGTAACTCAAAACACTACAACTTAATCTGATTAATTTAGTTAGAGATTTTTTGGAAGAGCTTGTGAAAAAGATTAATTTTAATGCAATGAGGATCTCCTAAAACATAAAAGGAAATGCTGAAATAAACAGTAACTTAAAACATTATAGTGAAATCTCATTCATTTTATAGAAGTTTATTGGAAGAGCTTGAGAAAAAGATTACTATAATGTAGTAAGGATCTCCTATGAAATGCTGAAACAACTTATAACATTACAACTAAATCTCATTCATGAGTTAGAGGTTTATTGGAAGAGCTTGTGAAAGAGATTAATCATAATGTGATAAGGATCTCCAATGAAGCAAAACAATCAATAACTCACAATACTACAACTTAGTCCCATTCATGAATTAGAGGTTTATTGGAAAAGCTTTTGAAAGAGACTAACTACAGTATAATGAGGAATCTGATCTGAAATTGTGTGAACAAAATATTTCTTATACAAAGATTGACAGTAGGGGCTTTTACTGGTTATTTCACCTTTACTAGAAAGGATGAAACCAGAAGCTTCTGGCCCTCTTACTGACTCTGCCTAAAGAAATATAACGTAAACACTAAATAGATCTGACAAATGAAGATCTTCTTTTTAACTAAATAATAGAAAATGAAATGCTAATAACTCAAAATATCACAATTGAATCCCATTCATTTAATAGAGATGTATTGGAAGAGCTTGAGAAAGAGACTAACTGCAATATCATGAGGATCCTTTATCTAAGAAAATGACAAGAAAAATAATGCTAAAAGCTATGATTTCAGAAAGCAATCTAAGGAAATATGACAAAACAGAATTGAAAACAACTTATCTAGAAAACATGTAAAACCTCCTTGAATAGCAGGGGCCCTCTGCTACCAATTTGGTGTAATCCTTCTTCAGCTCCTTAAAATTGTAATCAAAACACCATCAAGGAACTTATTTATTGAAAAACTCACAAATCTACATCCCATTCCATCTTAAGCTTTGTTACAAAACACTCTCTATTCCTTTCTCTCCTTCTCCTATTTTCCACTATTTTTTCACCACCCATGATAGGAGAAAGCTTCTCCTATTTATACAAAATATGAGGAGTTATCTCATTAATGGGAGTCCATGAATCTCTCCCTCCATCTCTAGAGTTACAATCAAAATAGGAAATGATAAGACACATGTATTTCTAGAGTTTCAACACAACTAAGAAATGAGACACATATCCTCTTAGAGTTTCAATACGACAAGGAAATGAGACACATATCCTCATGATCCCATGATCTTCTCCAACCAAATTCGAATTTGTCCTTAGAGTGCCACATAAGGGTCTTCCAGAAGTCTCCTTTTGATCTACACATGTCAACAATCTCAACCCACTTGTTAGGTATAAGCATATGCACATTATTTTCTAATTTTTAACAACAAATTCACTTAAAAAAGCTAAGAATTAATAAATTTTGGATAAAACATAAATGTGGCCCAATGATAATGAAGTGGGATGAATGTAGTGACATAGTAGTGAAATGGAGGTGATATAATGGACATAATAGTGAAAGTGTAATGGAAATGAATGATATTTTCAAGACCCAACATACCCCCCAACTGAAGTTATTGCATGTCCTCATGCAATATATATTACATTAACTCTTTTGATCTTTGAGCTTTGGCTTAACTTTGCATGATATCATCTAATAACTTCATATTTCTACAAAGTGTTTTACTTGAATTGCAACATAGTTGGTTCTTGTGTGACAACCATGATTTTGTTTGTATCCAATTTATCCTTTAAGAATTTTTTTGAAAAGCCATTGTATGCTCATAATAACAATGTAATAGTTAATATATGTTGAAAGTATGTGGGCTCCTGAGTATGATATGGACACGGTAAGATATGAAGATGAAATGTATTCCCCCCCCAACTGATGGTATTGACAATTTTATGAAATGATGAAGAGAAATGTTTTTCCAACAATTATCATTCTAGATTTTTATGGAATTCTATGGTCATAAGTTAGAAAATGATGTACCTTAACTTACCCTTTGGAATGGATGAGTTGTATGTGTGGTGGCTGAAAAATTCTGATCATATTCTTCTTCAAGTGGCTGAACAAGAGGAGTCATGGATAAAGGGATAAGATGACTTTTTATTGCTCCTACTAAAACTTGTTGAATCTGCTCCAAAATGCTGAAAATAATAGTCTTCATGTCTTCAAAACTCATTGGCACAATTCCTACTATGTGAAAAGATGTTCTGATGTCAAACATAGTATGAAATTTTTGACTTAGTGGCCATTAATGGATGCCACTAGTCAACACGAGAACTCTCACCATTGATGACAATGAGAGTCAAGATGCCCAAACACATCTTGCTAGGTACCAATGATTTTTCTGATGTCGAGTCACCTAGAAGATCTGATGAACAAGGGACATTAATGTATTCCCATTGTTTGTCAGCATGAGAACTTGCCGTTAAGGCATGCAAGCCTCAAGGTGTTTTTACAAAGAACTTAGACTCAAAGGACTATGGACTCAATAATTTGCATTGAAGCAGGGCTTATTTGCGGAATGAAAATGACAAGAAATGGAAGATGAAAATGGAAGATGGAAATGGAGAGTAGAAATGGCAATGGGCAATAAGCATGTGAATGGGCCTCTTGCTTTTATTTGTGGTTATGAATGGACAAAAAGAAATGGAAAGTGGATGTGAATGTAAATGGAAAACATGAAGTGAAATGAGGTGAATGGTTTATTATGAGGTATGGATGTGATGGAGACAATAGTATCTAAAAGTTTTTCAAGTGTTTGGATCTGATTTTGCATCAGCATATTTCCTCTTTGTTGCTGATCATCCTCTTATGAAACAAATTGGTCTCTTAGAGAGACACCATTCTCTTGTAGTCATTTGTCCTTCCTCCTGGAACCTGCAAAAAACTAATACTTATTTTGCAATGGAATGTAAGATTATCAAAGGAGAGAGGTGATCAATCTCTCTAGTTATGATATTTACACACAAAACTAAGAATTTGTATTAATGAAACAAGTTCTGAAAAGAAAAATCAAAAGAATTTATACTTGTTTTGGAATTAGTGCCTCAAGTTGAATGTTGCTTCTTTTCATCAATTTATTTCATTATTTACTATTTCAAACTCTAATGATGGATTTCTCACTGTGTAGATCTTGTTGAGACCTTTCCAACGATACTTAAATCATCAAAATCTGATTTTGTATGAGAAAGTTAGGCTGATTTGAACAATGAGGTTTTAATTTAGCAGATGAAGAGCATTCTAACGGAATTGGACTTTGGATTCTTGTCAATGGTTTATGTAGCTAAAAATCTTGAATAAAAAGTTAGCCATTCAGTAATTACCATCGATTAAGGTAATCAATACCTTCGAAAGAGTTGAGCAGATAACTTATTCATTTCATTGATTCAAATTTTTATATATATATTTTATATATATATATATATTTTTTATTTTTATTTATTTTTTTATTTTTTTATTTTAATTAATACCCAAAACCTTTTTCAACAAAAACCTCATATCAAATGATAAGATCATATTACAAAAAGTTCATAACAAATTTATTTTGAGCCTTTCAAGTCCAAATCCCAACTCTTTATTTTTATTTTTACTTTGTGACATGAATTCCCTATATGGGAAGATGATCACATCATTTTCTGCTCTCTCAAGGATAGCAATAGCGGAGTATATCACAGCAACACTCATAGGTCTCATAACAGCAAAAACAACAGCACATGGTAAACAGACAGGCATATAAACAACGTCTCTCCTCATGGCGCTTTTTAATATGTTAATAGTAAGTCATTTCCTGAGAACTTGGTGGAGCATACATATTCACCTCTAAATCATAATGAACGCAGAAAATCCTAGGGTCATAGATGGTGCATACAAACCCGAACTTTTAGGTGTCACAAATGTGAAAGTAGTTTGATCACCAGTCATCAAAATGCATGTCCTTCGAATTAGTGAATTGAACTCTTAGATTAAGAGCCACGTGAAAATAAAATTCAATTTGATTTAGAATTTTCTTCTTGGAAGATGCCGTAATTCTCTCAATTGATTATCAGCTATTAAATTCACAAACCGTTTTTGTTTGTTTGTTTTATTCACGCAATCTGCAAATCAAGGCTTTAAAGAACCCATAAATTCTCCCAATTGGTTGCGAAATTCACAAAACATTTTCTAGGTTATCTAATTGTCTCTATTCTGAGAAAAACCCACCTCTTTGATTTTTCAGATTTTCTCTATTTTGTTCAAAAACAACGTTTCAAAATCGTGTGTTTGTGCTGCTGCGTTTTCTGGGAATCACTTATGAATGCAATTGCTTTGGTTTAATTTTTTATTGCAGGTTTTGAAAGATCAGAGAATTGTGTCAAGAATTTGATCGAAATCATATTGATGAAGTTAAATCGGTAAAGAGTCACTCGTTTGAGAGTCTCGGACCTCCAGCAAACTTGAAGACTCTGATACAATCTCAGCATTAGAGAACATATTTCAAAAACTTCAGAATAAAAGTGAAATTCATGGGGTTGCAGTTGCTGGTGTTGAGAGAGAGTCAGTGAACCTTACAGAGCCTATAACAAAGGCAATTGTTGCAGGTTTTGTAGGATGACTTTTGGAGCAGATGGATCAAAACGTTTGACAGTTCCAATTAGTCATGATTCCAGGATATCAACATATTTTCTTCACGCTGTTGTAGCTCGTGGTATTGTTGGGCTGGCTTGGATGAGAGATTGATGGAATGAATTGAAGGCCAGAACGATCTTGGTGGAGGCCGGCAATGATTATGAAATCAAGTTTGTTCTGAAGAACAGTCATTGTTAGCGGTGATTCAATTTGAAAATATCAATTCTCTAGGCGGAGTTCGTTTATGATTTTGGCAAGCTAGCATTAAATTTTGTTTGTTTTCATGAACATTATGGAATTTGTTGTTGTTGTTTTTTTTTTATTATTGATTTATTTTGCTTTTTTGATTTTTTGATTTTTTATTTTAATAAAATTACACATGTTATATTTTCAAAAATTAAAAATATACATATGTATTTTACTAATAATCATTGTTAATTTTTATTTTTTATTTTTATTTTAATTTATTAATAGAAAAATAAGACAAGTTTCTATTTTTGTTTCCCTTGTTTTTTAAATGATTTTTTTTTATTAAAATTATATAAATTTTCAAAAATTTAAAAATGCATATATTTTAGTAAACAAAACAATTTAAAATTTTTATTTTTCATTTTTATAATTGATTTGTTTAATAAAATTATGTATGTTATATTTTCAAAATTTAAAAATACATATATATTTCAGCCAATAAAAATGAAACAAATGTATTGATTTTCACTTTTTTTTTTAAGTTTTTTTTTTTTTTCTTTTTTTTTTTACGTAACAATTTTTTTTCTGATCCTCCAGATCACACAAAGTGCAGGAGGAGAGCATACTCGAGAATTATTAAATTTTTTTTTACATAACAATCATTTCTCTGATCCTCCAGATCACACAAAGTGCAGGAGGAGAGCATACTCAAGAATTATTAATTTTTTTTTTTAGATGTAAGAAATAAGGTCTCCTAATTACACTTCCTTGGCAACGACGCCAAAATGTCTAGTCAATTTAGTGTCCTAAATTGTTAACATAAATTATCAACCAGGGTTAGTAAACTGCTGAAGTGTGGTACACTATATGTGCTTAAGCGACCTCTTTCTTACTTCGTTGTATGTGTTTTTCTTATTGTTTTTGGGGGTTTTGTCTTTTTAGTACTTATGTTCAAAAGTTGAAATCAAATCTATGTCAAAAAGAAAAGAAAAAGAAACCTTAGACTCAAAACATAGTGTAATTGTAAATTCTATCCCTAATTAGGAAAATGATGAAAAACAAAGCATTATAATCCATGGATATCCTAGCTTGCAAATGAACATGAAATGTAACTCAAGACACTACAACTTAATCTGATTCATTTAGTTAGAGATTTGTTGGAAGAGCTTGTGAAAAAGATTAATTTTAATGCAATGAGGATCTCCTAAAACATAAAAGGAAATGCTGAAACAAACAGTAACTTAAAACATTATAGTGAAATCTCATTCATTTGATAAAGGTTTATTGGAAGAGCTTGAGAAAAATATTACTATAATGTAGTAAGGATCTCCTATGAAATGCTGAAACAACTTATAACATTACAACTAAATCTCATTCATGAGTTAGAGGTTTATTGGAAGAGCTTGTGAAAGAGATTAATCATAATGTGATAAGGATCTTCAATGAAGCAAAAAAATCAATAACTCACAATACTACAACTTAGTCCCATTTGTGAATTAGAGGTTTATTGGAAAAGCTTTTGAAAGAGACTAACTACAGTATAATGAGGAATCTGATCTAAAATTGTGTGAACAAAATATTTCTTATACAGAGATTGACAGTAGGGGCTTTTACTGGTTATTTCACCTTTACTAGAAATGATGAAACCAGAAGCTTCTGGCCCTCTTACTGACTCTGCCTAAAGAAATATAATGTAAACACTAAATAGATCTGACAAATGAGGATCTTCTTTTTAACTAAATAACAGAAAACGAAATGCTAATAACTCAAAATATCACAATTGAATCCCATTCATTTAATAGAGACGTATTGGAAGAGCTTGAGAAAGAGACTAACTGCAATATCATGAGGATCCTTTATCTAAGAAAATGACAAGAAAAATAATGCTAAAAGCTATGATTTCAGAAAGCAATCTAAGTAAGGAAATATGACAAAACAAAATTGAAAACAACTTATCTAGAAAACATGTAAAACCTCCTTGAATAGCAGGGGCCCTCTGCTACCAATTTGGTGTAATCCTTCTTCATCTCCTTAAAATTGTAATCAAAACACCATCAAGGAACTTCTTTATTGAAAAACTCACAAATCTACATCCCATTCCATCTTAAGCTTTGTTACAAAACACTCTCTATTCCTTTCTCTCCTTCTCCTATTTTTCACTATTTTTTCACTACTCATGATAGGAGAAAGCTTCTCCTATTTATACAAAATATGAGGAGTTATCTCATTAATGGGAGTCCATGAATCTCTTCCTCCATCTCTAGAGTTACAATCAAAATAGGAAATGATAAGACACATGTCTTTCTAGAGTTTCAACACAACTAAGAAATGAGACACATATCCTCTTAGAGTTTCAATACAACAAGGAAATGAGACACATATCCTCATGATCCCATGATCTTCTCCAACCAAATTCGAGTTTGTCCTTAGAGTGCCACATAAGGGTCTTCTAGAAGTCTCCTTTTGATCTACACATGTCAACAATCTCAACCCACTTTTTAGGTATAAGCATATGCACATTATTTTCTAATTTTTAACCACAAATTCACTTAAAAAGGCTAAGAATTAATAAAGTTTGGAAAAAACATAAATGTGGCCCAATGATAATGAAGTGGGATAAATGTAGTGACATAGTAGTGAAATGGAGGTGATATAATGGACATAATAGTGAAAGTGTAATGGAAATGAATGATATTTTCAAGACCCAACACAAGCTAAGAAGGATAATAAGTTATCACCAAAGTACTATGGTCCTTACAAGGTGTTGCAAAATATTGGTACTATGGCATAAAAATTGGAGCTTCCTGATTCTTCGCGAGTACATCCAGTTTTCCATGTTTCATGCTTAAATAAGGTTATAGGTGAAAATCTTCTAGTTCAAACAATATTGCCAAAACTTGATGAGGAAGGAAAAATCATATTGGAACTTGAAGCGATCATGGAAACAAGAACTCGACAGCTACGGAATCGATCAATTTCAGAGTATCTCATCAAGTGGAAGAACTTACCCACTGAAGATTCTACATGGGAGGATGAGAATTTTATACAGAAGCACCCTGAGCTACTCAAGCGTTGAGGACAACACTTTTTTTGAAGAAGAGGGGCATGTTAGGTCCCTATATCACTAGTATAGTCCCTTATTATTGTTAGTGTAAACCCCTAATTGTTATTATTGTACCCTTGTAACCCCCATTTTGTTATTATTGTGCCCTTAAATTATTATTGTTAGGTCGGCTAGGATTACATTGTGGCCCACTAGGATTACATTATGGCCACATGGACTCCTATATATAGAAAGGAGGTTTTGTAAATTGTATCATCCAAGAATTTTTCATTCATGTAATTTATTAGAGGTTGCCCCCTCGAAGTGGCTTATTTCTAAGGCTTTGATATCTCTTTTCTTCTCTTTTTGGAGCTGGTTTCCCAACATGAAGGGTTTCAAGAACAAGAAACTCTTGAGGATCACTTGAGTTTGCAGAATCACTTTGAAGATCTCAAAGATTCGAGGATCACTTGAGTTTGCAAGAATTTTGTCATATAAAGGACAATAGGAGACCCAAGCATCACAATAGAGGTGGAGGATTCATTCAGAATCATGATCTACACCGAACTATGGGTAGATTTTTCCAGGGAAAATTTTAAGGATGGAAAATTATCTTGAAGTTTAAAAAATTGGCGAATCTCACTAGTCCCTAATATGCAAAGTATAAAACGTTTGTTGATATATTTGTAAAATTATTCAAATTTATAACGATTATATATATATATATATATATATATATATATATATATATATATATTATCTATATAATGTTGGCAATTTTTAATGTAAAATAGTATTATATTGTAAAATTTTGGCGAATCATTTTTATAAAAAATGGAAATTGGCGAACCTTTTTTTTGGAAAAAACATGGAAAATTAGCCCACCTGAGAATATTAGCCCCTAAAATTTTCCATGGATTTTTCTTACCCAAATTTGATGGGTCATCTAAATGCACTACAAAATCATGGGTAGAGAAGCTTTACATCTACTTCCAGCTGAACAAAGTACCAGAGATGGAGGCCATCAAGATAGCAGCGTTGCACCTTGAGGGTGAAGCACATGATTAGCGATTTCATGGCTTGTCTACATTGGTTCATGCTAATGTGACTACATATTCAGAGTTCACAAGGAGCTCGGTGGAGAGGTTTGATCGAAGAGATCCAGAGACACAATTCATGGGGCTAGCAAAGCTCAAACAATTAGGTAATCAAGAAAATTATATTTATGAATTTCTAAAACTTTCCGTTATGGTTCTAGATTTATCTGCAACAAGAAGGCTCTATATGTTCATTGATGGGTTAGAAAAACCTCTTCAAGGGTTGGTTAAGAATACCAAGCCCACTAACCTTCAATATGCCATTGAAAAGGCTAGAGATCTAAAAGATTCCTTGCCAAAATAAAAGGCAATATTTTAGCAGAAGCCCACTTTTCCATCCAAGGGAAAATATGAAAGGGCTCCTCCTTCAAAGGAGACCCAAAGTAAAGTGCCTCTTAGTCATGGTGTTTGAATTTATTTGAGGAGAAGCTTTTCTTCACATGCTAAGAATCATGTGCACTCAGACATAGATGTGCAATGGGAAAGGCACACTATATAGAGGTCTTCTTAGATGATGAGGAGGAAGAGGAAGAAGAACCATAAAGGGGTCACAATGCTAGAATAACAAGAGATGATCCACCACCACCAGGAGGTGAGGATGGAGCAATTGCTCTAATTAGAGGGACTCTTGCATCAATGAGAGTGGTACCCAATTATCAGGAAACTTCCACACAAGAAACTAAAATAGATTTTCATAGTGGAAGCAAGTACATGGTAGTCCCATCTATTATGCATTTGAGATTGGCCCATGAGAAATCATTGTTTTGTGGCAAACCACCTGGAAGGTCACCTGATCCAGAGTTGGTGAGAAATGTCTCATAATATTTTACACCACTCATAGATCTAGGAGGAGTGGGAAGATTGGAAGGTTATGATACAATGTAGAGAGTCTTGGGTATGCTCAAGGAGGAGGGAGATATTCTCCCACTATCATTATTACCCACTCTCACATCTCATCTTGCACTGAGAGAATATGTTGCAGGATTGGAGAAGGAGACTATTCCTTGACTTTGGAGGCTTAGAAGATGTTCTCAATTGGGGAGAAGTCTTCCACATATAGAATATGATGGCCACTCATGCATGCTTTGGCCATAATCAGGAAGTTTTGGGTAGGTGATAGCTTCCCATGGACGACTAACCTCCAAAAGCTTCAACCTTTACTTGAGCATGAGCAGCTACAAGAGGAGAAGCAGAGAGGGGATAACAACATCCCGGCATGCACCTTTGGCATGGGAGATTTCAAAGAGAAGGAAAACCATATGACAAATGTTTTATATGATAGATCACTAGTGTTTTCACTTTGGAGGATATATCGATATTGGAAATCCCAGCTGTTGGTGGATTATTCCAAGAATCTTTTCACATGTATGAAACTTGATGACCAGCTACATGAGGAGTGATATTCAGTCAAAGATGAGGTCATCTATTATCATGGTAGGATATTCTTATCTAGAGCTTCCAATCTCAAGGAGAAGTTGCTACAAGCAGCCCATGAATATTTTCTCTTTAGCCTTCCATGAGAGCCTACAACACCATCATGGAGGGATACACTTGGGAAGGCTTTGAAGAGGGATATATCAGCATTTTAAGAGATGCATGGATCATGTGGAGATGGAGGAGACACATAACTCTTTGAAGGAGTTATCACAACCACCTCCTTCCTCTTTGGGAATGAGAGGGGATATATCTATGGACCACTCCATTTGTATGAGAAGATATTATGGTAAGGAACATGTTTATGTTCATAATGTTTCACTTGATGATTATTTTCACTCCTTTAACATGTATATGCAGGCCATTGCTCCAAGTAGGAGCATTATTCCATATAAAATTCATGGCCAACTTTGGGCCATAACCATTGTTGAACATGGCCACTCCCTAGGAGGATATAGGGAGATGATTTACCACTCTAGGTGCACTCCAAAGGCATCAAACATTTCTCACCTTTTCAAAAATTGTGAGAAAACTATGAAAACAAGTAAGTGGTGTGGAAACCACTTACCATATCATTATCTGATGTAGTCAAGAGATATACTACACTGGTTCCATATCTGGGACTATGACCCATTTCCATTTTTGCATATTGCTATTTATATGTACTTGGTTTTGATCCCATACATTGATGATGTACTTATTCTTATTACGGGAATGAATGGAGGAAGGATGGGAGGATTGAGCATGACCTTTGGGAGAGAGAATCTCCATGTTTATTAAGCTACATTTTTTAGGGAGAACCTTGGGCAAACAATGATTGCTACATTGGATCTTTTGCTTCCTTGTGGGATGAGTCATTTGCATCTCATAAGAACTTGGGAGGAGCATGTCATGGAGGGATGGATTGGGAGACACTTGGCTTATGAGGGAATATTATCACATGGATGTGTCACCAATAGAGGAGGAGAATAGTTGCAGCACTCACCTTTTTAGTTGCTTGAGGACAAGAAACATTTGGGAGGGGAGAATTGTAATATTCCCAATTAGCCATGAGCTAGTTGGGAAATCATTTTTTTTTTTCTTTCTTGTTTGATGAATAAGAGGATATGGAGATCCATAAATCTCCTTAATATGAATAAAATCAATGCCAATGTCAAAGGAGGACATATTGGCAACTTAATTGAGCACCCTTAGGTGTGAAAAAGGGTTGGAACACATAGACTGGGTCAACCTTGACCAAATATACAACGCTATCATGGAGGAGTGGCATTCATTATGGAACAACGTTGTTTTATTTGGAGACTCTTTGTATGGAAGTAGTGTCTTAAATGAGTGGGGCCTAGGGTTAGGAAGCTCATCACTTATATAAGGAAGAGGATGGTAGCCATATTTCATTATGTATGAATGTATGTTTATGTTTTGATATATGGTATGTTTACACATATAGCTTTCTTCAACTGTTTAGCTAAGATTGCAATGTTGTTTAGCACAGGGTGTTCCTGATCGGGAATCCCGCCTCTATCCTTGATAGGCCTTATAGGAAGAGTATTGAAATACCATTCCATAATTAGGCATTAGGCCAAAGATTCAGTCTTGTGGTACAATGCAGTTTCTATTGAGAGATGTACTGAGTTGCAAGTTGCGGTAGTTGAGAATAGATCTGGGTGATTCCAGATCTGTTTTTCAGTGGAGGAAGGTTTCCTTCCATTGGGAGGCTCGCGAGGAAGGCCCTTGAGCTTATTTGTATCATTTGGCATCAGGCCACTTGATATTTTTCCCCTAAAGTGTAGTTTCTATCATGGAATTCGTTATTTTTAGGGAGGAGTTGCAGGGTGGTTTTAGTACACCATTTGAGGAGGAGGTTTCCTAGTGAAGGGATCAGCCTTTCATCTAGAGGACCCATTGGAGGAGGATACATTATTTGGCATATCAGATCAGCCACACCTTTCCATTTTATATGTTTCAGTGAATCTTCAGCCCTAGGGCTTTGGTTCCATCTTGTATAGTGGTATATTTCTGAAAAAACTTTTTGGGTCTTCATTGGAGGTTGTACAGAGCCTAGATCTATATTTTTTGTATATTTTGAGACATATATCAGCCCATTATATTTTGCGTACTCATTTTCTATTGCAGTGCTTCTATAACTGCGTTGTTGCAGTATTCTGGCATTTTTGATATAGTAGCAGCACCTCTTATTGAGGGTTCTCTTCATTGGAGGCTTGCTCTATATTGTATTATGGTTTGTGGTGTTGGCATATGTTGTCCTTGATGGCAACCTACTTGATGAAATGAGATTGTTGGCTATATGATGAAGAGTGTTGTCCTTGATGGCAACCTACTTGATAAAGTTGATGACAACCTACTTGATGAAGTTGCCCTTGATGGAATCCTACTTGATGAGTTGTTAATAATGTAAATCTGATGTAACCAGAGAAAGGAATTTCAGTAAGTGCTAGAAAAATGATAAATATGATATGTCACAAGGCATACGTGGGTTTATTAAGGAGAAGTAGCGTATTCACGCGGAAAAGTACGTGCCAAGTCACGTATGGTCATTTGTGCTCTAAATTTAGGAAACTAGGGGACATTACCATGGTATTGACCCATTGTATTGAGCGCTGGATTATCTGATTGATCCTATCCAGGAATACCATTAGTAGTTGGGTGGTTTTGACTCATGGTATTAATAAAGGCTAAATATATATAAGGAGAAGAAGATCATTGTGCAAGGGTGTGCATGTGTCTGGGTATTGAATGAATACTTCACTTTGAAGTATATCTGCATAGAATGAATTGATTGATCTGAATTACTAATGCACCTATGAAGAAAATGATGAAGAGGGATCTCTAGATCTGAAATGTATATGTATTTTCTAGATCTATTTATGGAATGTTTAGATCTGAGATGAGGCGAAATAGTTTCTGAAGTAAAGGATGAAATCTGAGTTGTTTATCTGATCTGAAGAGATGCACAGTCCTGAAAAGTGACAGATGTATACGCAGGTTCGATTCAGTGAAAGCACATGTATACGCGGATCTGCTTAAGGAAAAGCGCGTATGGGCAGAAAGGGTTTTCTGAAGAATGCACAGAAGTATATGCATGTTGGTCTGCATGAAAGTGCGTACATACGCAGGTTTAGTGAAGTAAAAGCACATATGGAATCTAGGGTTTGCTGAAGTAAGTGGAATGAAATGCCTGATATGTTTTGTTGTTATCTGTCAATGATATACTTGGTTATTTGAATGATGAATATGTTGCTGATTATGATAATTAAAGATCAATTCATTGGTTGATTGGTTGATGATTCAATGAATGAATTTATGGGGTTATAAGTTTCAGTTTGAAGAATGATTGAGCTTAAATGTGTGGAGTCGGTCCAGTCTGAAAATATGATGAAAAGTGGCCTAAAAGTTGTGTTGTATTGAAGTTGTTGGATCCAGTATGAAAAGTGATGAAACGTGGCCCATGGTGGTGCTGAGGGTTGAAGCCTTCAGTGAGGGGGTTGTATCTCCCTTCCAGTGGTAGCTGGTAAACGAGTGTAGGGGGTAGTGGCTCCCTTCCAGGAGAGGCTGGTAAACGAGAGCAGGGGGTACTGGCTCCCTTCCAAGAGAGGCTGGTAAACGGGAGCAGGGGGTTGTAGCTCCCTTCCAGGAGAGGCTGGTAAATGAGAGAATGTTGTAGCCTTCTGCAGGTGGGTGCCTACGTGCTGGTATGAGTCTGCGCCAGTACATGGTTGTAAGATGTTTTCTCTATAATAAAATATTGAAGATAGAGACGATGACAGTGGTGGTTTTCTCCCGACTTGGGTTTCCACCTTAAATCCTGGTGTTCATGTGTGTTGCTTATGTGTGATGGTTTATTCTATTATTACTGCACATGCTTACTACTAACTAAACATCTGATGAATGAATGATGCAAAGATCTAAGTAAATAACTAAATGCATAATAAGATCTCTGTATATACGCGAGTTTTATGAAGGTTATCCACGTGTATACGTGAGTTGTGTTAAGTAAAGTAGCATATGGGTTTTAGAGAAAGAAAAAGTAAAAAGTTCTGAGTATGCTCTAAATACTGATTCACCCCCCCCCCCCTCTCAGTATTTTTCCCAACAATTGGTATCAGAGCAGGTCCTTTTGCAGAAGCTTGATCGCTTGAAGGAGATCCGTCACAATGGGAAGTCAGGAAGGAGTACTTTCTCTAAGGCCACCTTTATTCAATGGAAGTAATCTGTTATTCTGGAAGATACGAACAAAAGCATATTTGCAAAGTCTTGGTGCAGAAGTATGGGTAATCGTGGAAGAAGGTTATCGTTATCCGACAACTATTCCTACTGATGCAGCAGAAAGGAAGACATATGAAATCAATGCCAAAGCAGTCAATGTTTTATTAGGAAGCCTATCTTAATCAGAATTTGTTAAAGTAATGCAGCTAAATTCAGCAAAAGAAATATGGGACAAAATCATTCTAAGCTATGAAGGAGATACAAAGGTAAAAAGTGCCAAACTCCAAACTCTCAGAATTGAATATGAAAATTTAAGGATGCATAGTGATGAGAGTATTGCCAGTTTATTTTTACGTCTAGATGATATTGTAAATCATATGAGAAGTTTGGGTGAAACCATAACCGATGCTACTCTGGTTGAAAAAGTCTTAAGATATTTGACTTCAAAATTTGAGTCAAAAGTATCTGCTATTGAAGAAAGGAAAGATCTGCAAACTATTATTGTTGTTCAACTACATGGTATTCTAACTGCTTTTGAAATGAGAAAAGAAGGTCCCTCTCAAATCAGAGAAGTTGCCTTTAAGGCATGTGCAAAAGGAAAAGAAAAGGAAGTTGTCAAGGAATCAAGTTACATATCAGAAGAAGAAGAAGCAAATTTTGTGAGAAGACTCCAACCAGGTACTGGAAGATTCAAAGGTAAGCTCCCCTTCAAATGTTCTAATTGTGGAAGAGTTGGTCATTATGCTGCTAAATGTCTTTATGAAGAAAATCATGATAACGGGAAACAATTTGAAAAGGGAAAGAGCTATTATACAAATGAAGATAATGACGAAATGTCAAATGAGGATGAAGAAGATTCTGACCAAGATATGCTAGTGCTCATGGCAAGGAAGCAAAAGAAGAAGACTACTCAAAGAAAGGAGATATCTCAGAAAACATGTGCAGCGGAAAATGAAGAAGATAAAACATGTATTGAATGTGGTTCTTGTGATTCACTTTCTTGTGCATGCAATGGTGAAAATAGTGAAAGTAATGTTATGGATCTAGAAGAAGCTCTCAAGATTAAAGTTGAAGATCAACAAAGATCATTTAAAGAGAGAGAAGTTATCTACAATGAGATGATCTCTCAAATGAAAGGAGAGATAGAAATACTGAATGGACAGATAGACAAGTATCAAAGGTTGTACAATTATGCAACCAATCGAAATAAAAGACTTGAAGCAGAAATCATCGATCTAAATGAAGATCCAGAAAAATCAAATAAGAAGAATGAAGAACTTGAAACAGAAATCATCTCTCTAAAAGCAGATCTTGAAGCATCAAATAAGAAGAATGGAGAACTTCTACAAATTTTTGAAGAACAAGAAAATGGGTTGAAAGAAGAGATTTTAAAACTGAATGATCAAGTAGAAGAAGGAATAAGGGTCGAAGAAAGTATGAAGAAGCAATGCCAAAAATTGGAGGTTGAGGTAAATATTTTGAAAGGTAAATTAGAAGAAAAAGATAAACTCCTGAGGTTCCAAGATAGTACTAAGATTCTGGAAAATATTCTTAATAGTCAAAGGTCTCCCTCTATTAAATTTGGTCTTGGTTTTCATGAAACTGTTAAAGGAGAATCTAGTTCACAAGGAAGTGCTAAAGATTCAAAGGATATCAATGCAAAATCTGAAGTGTTGAAAGAAACAAAAGATCAACCGACAATCATGAAATCTCAAAAGAAATCATTCCCTCCTTTGATAAATAATGTTGAATGCTTTAAATGTCATAATTATGGGCATGCTGCAGCCAATTGTAGAAGAAGAATGTTTCAGTCACAAACAAACAGATATTACACAGAAAGGTACTCTGATTTCTTCAAGGGATATTTTTTTTCATGTAGCAAGTATGGTCATAAAGCAGCTGATTGCAATAGAAGAAAGAATAGAAAAACACATTATGATCCTTATGCTTACTTTTCTGGTCATGCAAGATGTTATGCCTGTAATAAGTATGGACATGTAGAAAAAGAATGCAGGATGAATGGATCTGAGAAATTGGAGAATTTTCAACACACTAAAAGAAATTTCAAGCAAAGCTGGAAACAGAAGGAGGACCGGTCAGAAACGTAGGGAATATTGACCCTACTGCATTCATCCGCTTCTAAAGCTTATTTCTCATAATGACTGCATGAATGATGTGAGATACATTCTGGTGATTAGTAATGTATCATCACAAGGGGGAGCAATGTATGGTAATTCCCATGATTGGTTTGGTAATTCTGGTTATGTTTATTTTTGACAGTGCATCTGATGTGAAGAAGACAGGTACAGGTGGTACAAATTCAGGGGGAGATGAAGTTATGAAATTTTTAGTGTTTTAATTTCCATATGAGGGTTTAGTAAACTAAAGCCGTGTATCTACGCGAGTTCTGCTGGAGACAGTCACATATGCTTTTTTGATAAGAAAAACAGTAAAATAGCTAAATATCAGAAACACAGGTTCAGGGGGAGCATCAGTCTAACATCTAATGATTGCATTGTTGGTATTGTATCTAATTATTCCTTAGTTCTTGCTCAAATGATGATGACATGATATATGGTTTCTTACGATGAGATTATGAATGAACCCTAATTTCTTTTTGCTGAAGAATATCTTTTGGTTTCACACATGGATAAGATGGAAGTCTTATGATTCAGAGATAAGGATAGATCATGCAGAGTTTATTGCTGATGACTTGTGACACGATTGAGATCTTATATACATAATTCCTACACAAATTTGATTGTGAAATAAAGATAAATCATGAAGATCTTGATGATAACAGATCACATGGATGATTGCTTGACACATATTGTCTATTGAAGAAGTTGTTCTGGTGTGATAATTCCTATTGGGAAGAATTTTTTGATGCTGGAAAAAGTATGAAGGCTTGGTTACTGATGCACTTATGCTACAGATGTTGGATGAAACTTGAAAACATAGCTATATTGTCCTATCTTTCTTATCTCATATATCCCAGGGAAGCATTTGAATATCTCAGACAGAAGCTGGGAGTTGTCTCTGCCATGTACAAAATCAGAACTACATAATTTCAGAAGATTAAATGGGATACACAGATTTCCTGAAGGACAGTTGCATATATACGCGAGTTAAGACACAGAAAACCGCGTATTGTTATTTTCTAACAAATTTTACTTGGGGTCAGCATTCTTCAAGACAACTGCAGTGCTGTTTGGTATCTCTGGTGATGTTTTAGCTCTTATATTTCCGTTTCATTCTTTGATATTGAATGAAGATGCCTTGATGATTTGCTGTTGAAAGTGTTCAGGATGCACAAGTTAAGGGGGAGCCTTGGTCATTTGGAAAGGATGTATTGGATGCAAAGTTTCAGGGGGAGCATTAACCTTACTAAATGTAATGCATTGTTGGCATTATGATGATTCTGAAATATGATCTCTTTCTTGAGATCCTTTTGGTATTTTTTGTAAAAGGTCATATTTGTAATTTGATGAAAAGATCATGTTGAGACCTATGATGCAAAATGGTAATATTCAGTCATGTAAGGACTTGAGTCAAATTTATAAACCCACTTGGTTGGGTAGTTGAGTCAAAATGTGTAAACCCACTTGGTTGGGTACTTGAGTCATATATGTAAATCCACTGGGTTGGATCTTTGCTGTAAGTATGAGTTCTTGGTGATAGGAAAGGTCATAGAGTCATGTAATTCATTGAAAAATATGTTTGAAGATTCAACATGAATTCAAGGGGAGCATGGTAACTTCAGTGAACATCAGATCTACAAAGCTCTTTTTTCTACATGTGGAGAAAAACATTGTCTTGGCTTTGATCTGCCCTTTTCCCTTGATGTCAAAGGGGGAGAGTAACATGGTGTTTGAATAAGGGGAGAGTATCATGGTATTTGAATAATGGTTATAATCAATGTATATATCTATTGTGATGATCAAACACCATCATGGTTGCCATCAAGTCCAAAGGGGGAGATTGTTGGCATATGTTGTCCTTGATGGCAACCTACTTGATGAAATGATATTGTTGGCTATATGATGAAGAGTGTTGTCCTTGATGGCAACCTACTTGATAAAGTTGATGACAACCTACTTGATGAAGTTGCCCTTGATGGAATCCTACTTGATGAGTTGTTAATAATGTAAATCTGATGTAACCGGAGAAAGGAATTTCAGTAAGTGCCAGAAAATTGATAAATATGATATGTCACAAGGCATACGCGGGTTTGTTAAGGAGAAGTAGCATATGCACGTGGAAAAGTATGTGCCAAGTCGCGTATGGTCATTTGCGATCTAAATTTAGGAAACCAGGGGACATTACCATGGTATTGATCCATTGTATTGAGCACTGGATTATCTAATTGATCCTGTCCAGGAATACCATTAGTAGTTGGGTGGTTTTGACTCATGGTATTAATAAAGGCTAAATCTATATAAGGAGAAGAAGATCATTGTGCAAGGGTGTGCATGTGTCTGGGTATTGAATGAATACTTCACTCTAAAGTATATCTGCATAGAATGAATTGATTGATCTGAATTACTAATGAACCTATGAAGAAAATGATGAAGAGGGATCTCTAGATCTGAAATGTATATGTATTTTCTAGATATATTTATGGAATGTTTAGATCCGAGATGAGGCGAAATACTTCTGAAGTAAAGGATGAAATCTGAGTTATTTATCTGATCTGAAGAGCTACACAGTCCTGAAAAGTGACAGATGTATACGCAGGTTCGCTTCAGTAAAAGCGCGTGTATACGCGGATCTGCTTAAGGAAAAGCACGTATGGGCAGAAAGGGTTTTCTGAAGAATGTACAGAAGTATACACATGTTGGTCTGCATGAAAGTGCGTACATATGCAGGTTCAGTGAAGTAAAAGTGCATATGGAATCTAGGGTTTGTTGAAGTAAGTGGAATGAAATGCCTGATCTGTTTTGCTGTTATCTGTCAATGATACACTAGGTTATTTGAATGAGGAATATGTTGCTGATTATGATAATTAAAGATCAAGTCGTTGGTTGATTGGTTGATGATTCAATGAATGAATTGATGGGGTTATAAGTTTCAGTTTGATGAATGATTGAGCTTAAATGTGTGGAGGGGGTCCAGTCTGAAAATATGATGAAAAGTGGCCTACAAGTTGTGTTGTATGGAAGTTGTTGGATCTAGTATGAAAATTGATGAAACGTGGTCCATGGTGTTGCTAAGGGTCGAAGCCTTCAGTGACGGGGTTGTAGCTCCTCCAAAGGGAAGCCGGGTGTACCTAGGCATGTGTAGTGGTTTCCTTCAGGAGACAACTACCAAGAGCAGGTGGGGTAGTGGTTTCTTCAGAGAGGTCGGTAAACGAGAGCAATGGGGTTGTAGCCTTTCCAGAGAGGTCGGTAAACGAGAGAAGGTTGTAGCCTTCTCATAGGTGGGTGCCTACGTGTCGGTATGAGTCTGCATGTCAAAGACATGGTTGTAAGATGTTTTCATAGTAAAATATTGAAGATGCAGACGACGGCGCGGTGGTTTTCTCCCGACTTGGGTTTCCACCTTAAATCCTGGTGTTCATGTGTGTTGCTTATGTGTGATGGTTTATTCTGTTATTACTGCACATGCTTACTGCTAACTAAACATCTGATGAATGAATGATGCACAGATCTAAGTAAAGAACTAAATTCATAATAATATATTTGTATATACGTGAGTTTTATGAAGGTTATCTGCGTTTATACGCGAGTTGTGTTAAGTAAAGTAGCATATGGGTTTTAGAGAAAGAGAAAGTAAAAAGTTCTGAGTATGCTCTAAATACTGATTCAACCCCCCCCCCCCCCTCCTCCCAGTATTTTTCCCAACATCTGGCCCATTATTTTATACATATATGCTATTGTTATGATGAATGGAAGGTATCCATATTGGTCTCATAATTTTGTGTGATTTTTTACACTACTTTTCTAGCATTTTGTTCTATATTCCTGCTTTTCCCATTTGGGAATATTACATGTACACTTGATGGTTTGGTGATCCAGTAGATTGTCCCAGTGATTCTTGTGTGTTTGAGATGTTTTATACCTCATGCTGGGGTGGACCTTCAGGTAATCCCCCACATGCCCGAATGACCTCATACCATGCTCCAGCCTTAGATGTAGTTCCATAGATTTAATGGGTTCAATTCTAGCAGCTTGGAGTGCCCACAACATGTATGTCTCATTCAAACGATCCATTCAGTTATTTAGATCCATTTCCTATTCATCAGAGCTTATTTGGTTGTATTCCCCCCTCCCCTTGTCATATGGAGAGGCATTATGTCTCGTGTACTCAGATTTTATTGTCTTCAGTCTTGGCCTTTATTTTTCCAAGCGCATTATGTATATGGCATCCATTGTATTATTTTCTGGCCCATTGATGCAGTATACCATGTATCATGCATCATACATTTTTTGGCTCAATCCCACATTACTGTACTCGTCATTATTCTTTGTACAAAGTTATCTCTGCAGGTATGGATATGCCTCCCTCTCCTCATTGAGGTCGTGTACTCCAAAACAAAAGGAGACTTATGTTATTTCGTAGGTCTCGTCCCCTCAAGTCCTTCCTCGCTTCACTTCATTTATCTCTCTCTCTCTCTCTCTCACTCCCCTTCATTGTCTAGTGATCGTGTTCTTACAATGTATTTCAATCATATGAATTTCTCCTAATGCTCGTACATTGGAGGGAAATCTTTTATCACTAAATAATGATCACTTATCCATATCTAACTAAGTGGATATAAATACACCATGTAAGACCAATTTTATCATAGTAAAATTTCTTTCACTACAGGAAATAACTTGATAAACCATATTTTATTAAGTTATTTCCATTTAAAACATGAAACCCCATGTAATATTCCCAATTTTCCACCAGTTAATTGGAATATTAAATTTCTTACTTTTTCTAATTAATTTACTAAATAAGAGGTTGGAGGGACCCATAAACCCCATGGATGAATAAAATACACTTTTTTTGTGTGTATGTGGATAATTAGATAGTAGATATACATTATGGAGTACTGGAGTGACTTTTTAATGAAGGAAGAGTGGAGATAATGCAACATTAATGATAAGCTCATGGAGATAGTGGAGGAGTCAAATTAAGATCATAGTGCAATAAAAGTAAGATTATAGAGCACTAATTATGAAGTAGTGGAGAAAGTGGTGCTTCTAATGCACACATAATAGAGAGAGTGGAAATTAAATGTAGAGATGATGGAGATCATGAAGAGACAATGCAGTATTAATGAAGGCTAGTGGCCACATGTGCAACGCAGTAATGAGGTGGGCCAAGGCTATGGAAGACTCACAAAGAATAAAAGGAAGATGAAGGAAACAATAGAAGGTAGGCTTTATATTTTGATTTCAAATCTGGATTTTTCATGTGACATTTCTATGCACGCTTCAACTCTTTAGCTAAGTCTACAGTGTCATTTAGCACACAGGTATTTCCGAGTGGAAATCCCATCCTTACCCACAGGGGACTTCGAGTGCCTACTCTAGGAAGGTTATTTTGAGCTTCCATACATCATCAAGCATTGGTGCCACATTCATCCCCTCTCTACATCACATTTAGCCTCAGGAATTACGTATTTTTGCTTGAGGGTTTGAGAGGAGGACGTTGTTTCTATAATTTCATCTAGGAAACTGGTGGAGGGTTCATCCTTTCACATTTTGCTTCAAGATCAGTCGTCCAGGAGTAGCATATTGTTATCCTGCATTTATGCAAACATTTTACACCTCCACATAGTAGAAATTCCCCAAGGAATTTCGCAGTCCAGTCCTGTAGATCTGAATGAGGAAGGAAGTTTCCAATATTTCTACTGGAAATCTTGTGAGGGACCATATCTTCACTTTGGGCACATTATTTCCATAATTTTTTAGCTTTATTACAACATCTAGCATCAGGTTATAGCTTTAGCCTCCCTGACAGCGCAATTTATTCTAGTTGTTGTGTATTAAACAACTGCATCTAGTGGAGGAGGAAGGAGGAGCTAGATCTTGAGCTTCTAGCTTGGGGATCTAGAGAAGGGATCATCCTTTCAAGCATTGAGCTAATTTTACATTATTGCAGCCATCATATCTTCATTTCATGCTTTAGATCTGCATACCCATCAATCATATGTTGCAGGCTCTAAGAGGGTGATTTTCCAAGATTGCCAGATTTGGAAATCCTTTTTGGGTTATCTTGGGTATTCATCATAGAGACCAGATCTGAAATCCCGACATTGTCTGAGTACCGAAATTTCCAGATCTACACTTTTATTTTAAGCTGCCAGTTGCAGTCCTAACATTTGCAGTGGGATAGTATGATATTACCTCCAGCAATCCAATAGTTACGCAGTCCTTCTTATGGGAGGACTTCAGGGTCATTCTAGCCTACTTGTTTGGCTTGAGTGTCTCATATTTTGAGAATTGTTGTGCTTGTTTATCCACCTCCATTTAATAAAATGGCTCAACTATTATGTATATTTGTATGGTGTATTTAGTTTTTGTTTACATTGTTGTAGTTTCATTTATTGTGTTTCTATATTCCTATCTTTTCCATTTTGGAATATTACACCCCATGAGGAATAATTAAATAAATCAGTATTTATTTTATTTTCCTCTAGGAATAATTAATTAAATCATTATTTCATTATTATTCCTTTTCAAGTTTGACCCATTCATGAGAAATAGTTAAATAAATCACTGCTTATTTTATTTTTCTCTAGGAATAATTAATTAAATCATTATGTAGTTAATATTCCTTGTCAAATTTGACAAAATCACTTAGGAATGATTAAACAAATAATGATTTGTTTATTATTCCTTAACCACTTCCTTGAAATAATGAATAAATATTTTATTTGTTTATTATTTCTAAATAAAGTTACTTAACCAATTTAAATATCTTTTCCCTAAAAAAAATAATAAAACATTCCAAGCAGTTGGATCTAGATTGTGGTTAATAATATTTTATTATTTTCCATTTTCGATAATAACCCAATATTTTGCTATAAATAGGAGGGTTTTTCCATCCATTTCTCACCATGATCATTATCATCATCGTTATTATCTTCTTTTTGCATTCAAGCTCTCGTCTAAGTTCAACACATTTTTTGGATTTCACACATTATAGGGAGAGAAAGATCCAGAATATTGAAGCATAGAGGAAAGCCAAAGGACCCATCCCATTTGAGGGGGACCTATATCCATCATATGAGTCTCCTTCACCAGGTGTAAAAAAATATAATATATCATTCATTCTTTGATATCGCTTTGTTTATGCTATGGGGTTTTACATTAGTTAAATATTTTGTTGTTTAATATATTTTGTTGCCACAAATCTATTATTTTTTAGGTTTCTTCTAAATTTTTGTTGCAGATATGTAGCTTTAGATAACCATATATGTTGTTAGGGCCATTAATCACTCATGGCTTAAGTAAGGCATTTTTGGTACACTTATCAAAATATTTTACACTTAAAAATGGTTACTCCACCAGGTTTTTAATTACACATTGTCGCTAACAAATGGTGACTCCAATGGTGTAATTCAGATTCCTGGGTGATCAAAAAATTTAGAAATCAAGGTTTTTATTCAGTTTCTTTTCAGTCTCTTGATGATTACTTTCAAATTTTATTTCCTTCATTAAAATTCCAAATTCTGAGACTTTTTTGGTGTTTTCTACAGGTCATAGGTACCAGCCGCACAGGAGACGACAAATCTGACAGAGCCTGCCACCCGAGAGTCAAGGAGGGAAGATCACACTTTTTAGCCCCAAACCTACATTTCCACCTCCAGATCACACTTATTGGCCCAAAATCTGTGTTATCCTCCTGAAACAAGTCAGAACCTACAATTCAAAACTTTTTTCGAGATTTCTGTTTTTATGAAATTTTCAGGGTTTTACAAGAGCACTGTTTAGGATTTTTTTTACCTCTGTTTCATCCCATATTAGGCATGAATATGCTCATTTTTTCTCCTTTAAGTAGAAACAATCCACCTAGCGTTTTAGTACACTTCCACCTTTTTAGGAGTGTTTCGGGGAAAATCACCCTAGAGGTTTGTTGGGCTTAAACCTCCACAGAGTAGGGCATGCTACTTAAGAAGGACTCACACAACCATACATGTTCATGAAAAACTAAATAGGGTAGATCGAGGAAGTTACCCGTAGGTCCTATGGTTGAAGCAGATCCCGCGAGGTCCAAACCCCCAGCAATCCTTCTTCCTTCTTAACCTGAAAGACAAGAAGAAAAAATTATGAAGGACTGGTTGTACAGCATATATCTACTCTAAATGTTAGTGAAATCCATATAAAACATCAGATAAACCATAATGAATGCTTAAATAACAAATATTCTCATGTATACAAGCAGACACTAACACGTATATTTCGGGAACAAGATGGTACTTCTGTACTATAAATAGCATGTACAGAAATAACGAGTGGAGAGATCACCTGAATCCTTCCACGATCTTCGAACAGACCGTCGTCCAGATCCGTCCCACCCTTGCCTCGCTAAGATTCCTTCTGAACTGGTGCAAACGAGATGACATATAAAGGAATGAGCATCTCCAAGAAACAAAGGTTTCTTGTAATGAACTGGGAAGTACAGGAGGCACGGGAATTCAGACTTGGATAGGGAATACCAACAGAGTATAATATCAATAATTCTCTCTCTCTTAGGCCATGCATATGAGGGGCTTTTATACTCCCTCCAAGTAGTTTCAACAGTTGGAAACAGTTGGCCACGTGCTGGGGTGGTTGAACTACCAGAGTAACCATCAACCCAGCCCGAAAATAGGGAATTTTTATATATTTTTTAATGATTTTAATGGCATACGCGGAAAAGTGCAGTTGGACTCGCGTATACACGCAGAAAAGTCTGGGCATAATCGCGTATGGGGATTTTTACACTGTTTTTTAGTGAATTTGTCCAAGTCTGTAGGAATGGGTGCCCAAAGCCATAAAAGCAATCATGAATCATATGAAGGTGAGAATGATGCTATAACAGATGCCCCCTAATATATGAGGTCAGAAGGGGTACATGATGGCCGAAATGTATTATGCACATAGAAAGAACTTCGCAAGGACAAGAGAGGACTTCACCAGATTTCAGCTTGCCAAAAACCAATGAAAGAAACCAGAGAGTCAACTCATGCTGAGGCGGGCATACCCATGCTCAGTCAAAAATACATCATATAGAAAGTAATGAATAGATCCAACATGTATACAAGTATAGCTGAACTGAAAGTACACAATGAATCATCTGAGCATGGCCCGGAAGTATAAGTCTGAATCAATGTCCAAGTATCACATATAGAAAGTTGATCAAAGATGCTGCAACTGGATGTCTGATCAAATAAGTAACTGAATCTCCAAGTACCAAATCATAAGGGGTGGAACAAACGGTACTATCACGCAACTCGGGAGCCAACATATAGGATGCTGTTGTACTGAACTGCAACATATAAGGGTGGACGGCATCACTGGCAGAAACTGAATGGACTGTCAAAAGTGAACCGAAAAATGCTGATGCAACTCGAGGTCTTCACCGATCACTATGGCACAATTCTACACAATGGGAATAAATGAGCTGAAGTCGACCATGTGAGAAATCGTTGGATTACCGGTCAATGATGTATACCGTTAACCAACGCGAGACAACCCACCGATAATGAAAATGAGTGTCAAGGTGCCCCAGTACAATCTAACAAGTGCGAATGAATGAGTTGAAGTCAAACACTTGAAATAATCTACCAATCAAGAGGCAATGATGAATCCCCACTGTCGATAGCGAAGAGTCTGCCACTGATGACTGCAAACCATAAGGTACTGACAAAAAGACTCTAGACCTTATTCCCAGAGCAATGAGTCGGAGTCGATGGGAAAAGATCTGCTGGAAGGAAGGCATTAAGGCATCCCACATCAGTCCAGCGCGAGTGTAACCCGCAGGCCAAGATTTGGAAGGAATTGGACGAAGGAGAGTGATGGAACCAAAACCGAAGTACGTTTCCGACGTGCACAAGATGAAGCTAGCGCACGGAAGAAACCCTCTGAACCAACCAATAATGAAAGCTGACACCGAGGCGAGAAATCCACCGATAGGGTCAAATGGAAATCCAGGTACTGCACGAATCCCAAGTGTGATAATGTGTGCTGACGTCGAACACAGGGGAAACCACTCAGTCAAAGACCCATGATGATGATCAAATGCTGAGCACGAGGTCACCTATCAATGATGGAAATAGGCCCAAGGTGCGGCTCTAGGTTTGCTCTCAGAGCAATGTGTCGTAGTTGATAAGAGACAAACCCGCCAGCAAGAAGTCAATGGGGACCTTCTCAAACCAGCACGAGCAGAAGACCAAAACATCTGATGTGATAGAACATGATACTGACAAGACCGGGAAGGCCGACTGAATAATGAGTCAAGAGACACCGCAGAATGGCCGACTCTGGTTAGACTTCCCTTGAACAAAATCACGACTCATGATGACCATGGCAGTAAAAAGTGACACTGTATAAGTCTGTTATGCAGGAGGCAGAACAAACTCTCCATATGATTGGAAGAGATAACCAACCGGGGGAGGACCGACAAGTGAAACATGGTAAAGGCTGAACCTAGGTCAAAAACTAAAACCATCCCAAATGTAGGAGATATATATAAGTATATGTGCTTTGTTCAAGGGCGACAAACTGACTCTGTACTGCCATCAAAACAATGAAGATACATCCCGTTCCCGCTCTTTTTGTTATATTTTATTTTTTTGTCTTTTTCATATAATAAGCCTGAAAAAGAATAAAAGAATGCTATGGTACAATGGATAGAACGAGTATCAAAGAATCAGATGCACTAGTTCCTGGGATTGGAACAATCCTATGCTCAATGCAAGGTGGCGGAAACTGGTAAGCGATACTCAAAGGAACATTCCATCCATGGGTAAAAGGGTGTCAAGTCGCGATAGCTAAGTGCATGCAATGGTTAACTTGTACAAATAGTCAAGGTCAAAATTTGGCTTAAACACTGAGTCCAAATGAAGCCGGCTAAAGGCCAGGATAAACAAGTAGCCAAAATGCAATGCAGTAATACAACTTAACGACACCAAGGAGCCTCTAGGGTAAAAGCCAGAAAAAATGATAGTGAGGAAGAAGAAGAATGAAGCTTCAACACATAAGTCATGGCGGGACTAAAGAGGACTCCCGAGCCTACATAAAACACAGCATGGGAAACAAGTTATAGCGAGGAACTAACTAGGAAGCCCATGTAAAGGAAGGCTCTACCACCAAGTCATGATTAAATAATCAGTGAGTGAAATGGGTGTAATACTCATGACCTGATGGGATCGACCCTATGGCAAGTGATCAGTATGGAGGCTAGTATGCAAGATGTAGCGAAAAGTGATTTCCCTAACCTATATGCCAGTGAAGATCATATACCTTCCGTGACGAGTCGGTCATCATGGATCAAAAACCGGGAAAAAATCTCAAATTCGTCAAAATGTACCTGAAAACATACCAAACTGGGCACTTCCAAGCATCTGGATTATGCAGCATCAGATAGATCGAAAAAATGAGCATAACAAATTTTTGCGAAAATTTTCAACTTTTTAGGCATAAATAGACAAATTACCTCATATTTGGTTCATTATTGCAATGCTGATTTGGAAAAAAGTGCTCTGGAGAAAAAAACGTCTTTCGTCAATTCAGGAACAACCGACCGTCCAATCGCACCGAATTTGTCAGTTAGGCTCCTCAATCATCTTTGCAAATCATTTTGTCTGTTTGGAAATTAAAATTTAGTGAATTTCACCATTAAAACCCTTGCTAAAAAACTCGGACTTGCGCATACGCGGGTTGGTAATAGGAAAGTCGTGTATACATGCGACTATGCAAAGAAAAAGTCGCGTATGCGCATGTCCGAATCAAAAAATGCGTGGCTAATGGATGATTTGTTGAAATTTGACAGGATGACAATCTCATGGAGGGAGCGTGAACATAGTGCAATTGATCAAGAGGTCATGCAAGATCGAGCATCACAAAATATCCTTCGGAATTGCGGATTGTTCAAATTTTTCAAAATGCCAAATATGAAAAGCAATGCTCGGTTGCTAGAAATGCTCGTCAATTACTGGGAACAAGACCAAGATTGTTTCGTGATAGATCATATGCCAGTACGCATTGAAGTGGAAGACATATACTTTATTACTGGACTCTCCCGGAGGGGAGAACCAGTAGACTTGCACAGGAAGCCCCTGGGAGGGCTAACCGTGGAAGATTATGTCCACGTGTATTGCGTAGAGGGTTCCAAGAAAGTTGGAACTCAGATTGCTATTAAAGATTTACGAGATTTGCACATGAAAATCCTCCTTTTCACCATTGGCAGAGTGGCAGGATCTGCCTCCCTACATCAGGCGTCCAGGACGCAAATGAGCATAGTAGTAGAATGCTTGACTCATGTGTATGATTGGTGCACAGCCCTTTTACTGAACATGAAACAACAGTTGACCTCAATCCGCCAAGAAAAGACCAAACACTTTGGGTACGGTACTATTTTGATGACATTATTCTTTGAGAAGATACCAGCATTGAGACCCAGAGTTATCTCTACCATCAGTAGCCCGCGGGACCCAAGAATTGCCCGTTGGGTAGACATGATGAAGAGATTAGGGGGAAGTGAAGTTCCCCGGACCACTTGGGACGATGAGTTCTTCCTTTGGTGGGGAGAAAAAATCATCGCAGTGGACGACTATCCCTATGCCAGGATGGACTTTCGTGGAGATCCAGATCTAGTTCTTCCACCAGGCACAGCATGGGGCACAGTCGGTAAGTTTGCAAATTTTTTTGACTTATATAATTTTTTTTGGATTTTTTTCAAATATGTATGAAAAAATGAAAATAAACATGTTTTTGATTGGATTCATAATGACTGAGAATGTAAACATGATCGTGATACAGATATCGGACCAGTGCGACCTGAGGGTTTCCCGTGCCACAAGCGTCGCAGGGGCGAAGCAGATACAGTGGATTCAGATAGGACACTCTAGGCTGTGCAGAGGAATTTGGAGGGGTTAACCCGCCAAATACCTATGGCTGTCGTGGAAGACCTGCCGGAAGCCATCCGGAGACGGGTGGTAGGAGTGCCCCGAGACTGGGTACGATTATTCCGCCGAGTTGCCATCGCGGTCACGTTCTATAGGAACACGACTTCTGGGCAGGGACCTCAGGAGTAGACAGATATTATGTATTAGATGACTGTATATTCTTTTTTGAGACTGAACATGATCGGGCATAAGCCCAAGTTTTGTATGACCTTATGGATCCAAATTTTTGTAAAGTTTTTTGAACACTCTGATGATATATATACAACGATATTTGATGTGATGTGATAAATGTATCAAATGTATGATGTTTTTGATGATTAAATTTTATTGTATGGAATGATTAATATGCCAATCAATCGCTTGATTAGCTAATGAGTCTGCTAACCAATTGTTAGCTCGAGGAATATGAATGAAAGTTAAAAATTGAAATGATCTTTGTAACAAACGTACCCTCAAGAACAACCGTAATAAAAATGGGTCACGAACCCGATAAGTATTGTTCAACTGCGACACCACCAGCTGAGAGTCCAAGAAAACTACCAACGAATCAACACCCAAGGATATTGCCTCCGAGAGTAGATAAACAACTGCAGTGTATTCTGCTATATTATTGGAAGCAGGACCAATGCAGACCCCTCTTGATACTAACAGCTGACCGGATGGATAATGAAGCACCCAAGCCGCGGAAGCTAAGTTTCGGGTGTGTCTACTAGCACCATCGACGAAACCAAAATGACTCATGACATCCGACACAACCTGCCAAAGTAGATTGAAAACATCACCATCGCATCAAAAATCGAAAATAAACCAGATATGTACAAAGCAAAAACTACTATGTACAAAATCAACATCCCAGGCCGAAGCCTAGGCATAATACTTCTTCAAATAGAGCCCATTTCTGGGCTCCGGCAACTCGTTCCCTTCAAAATCAACTAAGGTATAAGCTCCTTTTTTAAGGAATTTTTTAACGATAAAGGGGCCATACCACATAGATTTAAATTTTCCTGCCCCCAAGGCATCTTTTTCTTGGGCATAGACCAAAACAAGGTCACCTTCCGAAAAAACCCTAGGCTTGACCGCCTTATCGTACTGAACTTTAACTCGGTTTTTATGCGCTTCATTCATCGTGGCGGCATCTCGACGCTGCTCATCGAGATGTTCCAGATGAAGGAGCCGTTCTTCAAGACTAGAAGTGTCAGGAAGAAGTTCAACAGCTAACTTAAGAGAAGGAATCTCACATTCAATAGGAAATACGGATTCTACCCCGTGCACTAGCTGAAATGGAGTAAAGCCAGTTGCAGTTTTTACTGACGTCCTGTATGCCCAAAGTGCAGGATATAGCATAATATGCCAGTTGGATCTAACTTTATCAATTTTCCTTTGAAGAATTGTCTTCAAGGATTTATTCACGGCTTCCACTTGCCCATTGGCTTGAGGATAATATGGAGATGAATGCTCCTGCCAGAAACCCAATTTGAGAGCCAACTCAGCCATCATAATATTTTGAAAATGACTGCCATGATCAGTGAAAATCTCTCTAGGAATACCAAAACGAGCGATAACCTGGTTGAAAAGGAAAAGAGTTGCAGTCTCACCATCATTCCCAAAAGTAGGCATAGCCTCGACCCACTTCGTAAAGTAGTCTACTTCTACAATAATGTACTTGTGACCTTTGGCCGAAGGCGGGTTACAAGTAGTATAATCAATACCCCACTTTGTAAAAGGACCGACAGTAATGACTGGAAAAAGCAGAGCTGGATGAGCGTGCATTTTCCGAGTATAGACTTGACACGGATGGCACTTCTTGACTGATTCAATACAATCTTTGAAAATCGAGGGCCAAAAGTACCCAGCACGCAAGATTTTTTGGGTTGTAGCAAGCCCAGATAAATGACCCCCACAAGCTCCACTGTGGGAATCATTGAGCACAGCCTCAACTTCTTCGAGAGTTAAGCAACGTCTTAGGATTGAATCAACCCCTCGACGGTATAAAGCATCACCAATAATCAAATAATTTTTGGCCAAGTGACGCAGCTTACGACGCTCATCTTTCGAAAAAGTAGAGGGAAAATTCACAGTCTGGAGATACACAATGATATCTCCGTACCAAGGATCCTGTGAAGAGATAAGAAACAAATGTTCATCCGGAAAGGATTCATCATAAATCATCTCTTCCCCACAAGGCAACTAGGAGATCAAATTCGCAAAAACCAATGATTTCTTGGACTTGGCAGACATGAACTCAAGATCAAATTCTTGTAAAATCACAATCCATCTATTATATTTTCCCCCAATCACTCGCCTACTGAGGACAAACTGAAATGGATTGGAAGCTGCCAAAACATAAGTTTTGCGAAGAATAATGTAATGCCGGAGTCATTTATGCAGCATGAACTCCCCCACTAAGGCTCACTTTTCTATCGGAGTGTCTCGTTCGGGTCCTACCAAGCTCGACTAAGGTAGTAAATAACATGCTACGTGTGAGTCCTCAAAATTGTGCTTTCCTTCACCTCATTTTACCTCATTTTCCCTTGTCCATTTCTATCTTAGACCCAATTGATCAATGAATATAGTTAAAATTACTTCTAGAATGATTTACATGACTGACTTGTTGAATTTTGTGATTTTTGCCATTGTAAAGCATTTTTACCGGAACTAGCTGCAGAATGCATACATTCCGTAGCTAACCGGCGATTCTGCAGCTGCCTTCATGTTTGAGTATGTTCCAGGTGGCCTCTTGAGAAAAACCACATATGGGCATGATCCACGTCATGTCTACATGGTTCGTTGCTCATCATGGAGGAGGAAATGAATTCTGGGTAAGGTTTTGAACGTGGGGAACACATTTATGAAGGAAGACTCCTATTAGGACTGTCTCAAATTCGCATGTCTTTTCTTCTTCACGTTGTACCACTTCAAAGAGTCCTAACGTGCGATAAGGAAATACAGTGTTCCTAAATTGTTGTAATTATTGTTATGTGCATTTGCTTTATAAACTCTGGGGAGACCGAGAGCTAGGTTAGAGAGATTTTATGTTAGATTTGTTGCTAGATTTTGTTTAAACTCTGTGTTACATTCCTGAAAACGCAGAGTGTTATGTTCAAACTATTTCATCTTTAATGGAGCAGACAAATTTATTTTGAAGGCGTGATTTAATTTGGAGTTGAATGCCGTCAAGTGGTAGAGGGCCCCTGCCTCTTGCACGGATTTATTTTGCGTAAATTAGATAAGTTTCCTAGCTGCCTTTACGTTTTGCATTTGAATTAATAGTTGTTTTTGTTAGCTACTGTAGTCGTACTCATTCTAACTCTTCCACAAGAAGATGCTCTTCCAACATATTATAATGATGAATGTTGAATGAGTATAGTATTGTAGGATTAGGAGTTGAATTTATAGTTGTTTTAACTAGCTACTGTAGTTATATTCATTCCAGCTCTTCCACAAGAAGACACTCTTCCAACAAATTATAATGATGAATGATGAATAGCTATAGTAATGTAGGATTTAGTTGTAGTTTTTTTTTTGCTATTCAATATCACAGTTACACTTGTTCTAATCACTCTTCCACAAGAAGAAACTCTTCCAAGAAATTCTTAAGAAGTTCAAGACATGACCGTGATAATGAATGATTTAGTTGTGTGTTGTACTAAGTATCATCTCTGTTCTTGCTCTTAAACGCTTGCCCAAGACATCATAATGACGAGTAGGGTATGGATATGATATCTTAGTTTTTCATTTGATTTCAGTCTATTTGCTTACAATTGCACTCAATTACACAGTCAGAATTGTTCTACCTCTTCCAAAAGAAGGCACTCTTCCAAAATATCAATAATGATGAACAAACAGATTGTGTAATTTCATAGAATAATGCATGTTAGCATAGTTAGAATGCTCCGGAGTTTCATTGCATTTAACTCATGTTCAGTTACTTTGTTTCAAGTTTGATGATGACTTATAGTTTAGCATTGTTCTAGATTAGTGGCATCTTAGGTTCATTCTTAGATTAAACTTATTGTACTTGCACCTCATATTCAAATTGTCATCCATTGCACAATAAATTACTTCAGTTGTTAGGATTAACAAGACAACCTTCATTATTCACAAACCTCTTCTTGTTCTAAAATCCCTAATTGATCTTTAACCATATGAACAGAAGACAACATTATTCTAAGGCCTGAAGTATCTCTGCAATTTCCTCATCATTTTATAAACAGAGCTCTCCCTCAAAAGTCTACTTTAGAGAGAAATCAATAACTCTTTGAGTATAGGTTCTGTGACATTCAATTAAATTGCAGAATAGAACTAGGAATTAGTCATATAATAGAAGAGCTTAGGACAAAATTTTGCATCATGGTAAGATTAGTGTTTAACTGTTTAGTTAGAGGATTTGCATATATAGTGATCATTTCTCAAGTTTAGTTTGTGTCATTTGCCTAAAAAGTCATTATCAAGCTTTTGCATTTATTTAGTCATAGTTTAGATTCTGCTTCAGTGTTTCCAATTGCATTTGCCATTTGCCATTCCATACCTTAGGCTTAACTCTGTTTTTGACCACCAACTCCTTTCCATTAGTTTTTTTAGGCATTTCCATTGTGAACATAAAAATCACCAAAAGACCAAAAACATCATAAATCATCACAAAAGACCAAAAACATCATAAATCATCACAAAAGACCAAAAACATCACAAAACACTACACACAACGCATTAGGAAACAAGCACCTAGGTACATATGGTACACTTCACTTCAGCAGTTTACAAATCCCGGTTGACAATTAAATGAGCTCAGTTTAGGAGGCTAGATTGAGACCCAACATTTTGGCACCGTTGCCGGGGAAGTGAAAACTAGGTAACCTTTGTTTCTTAGCATCCAAAAACAATTTTATGCGTAGGGAGAGAGATTCAAGGGGAAGATTTATAAGCAACAGAGGCAGAAGTTTGATTTCTAGAACACCACTTGTTTCATCTAGACCTAGAACTAGTACACCTTCAACTCAAACCCATCTTCCATCCTTTACTGATCCTAGACTTCTAGAAGATCTAAGGTCACCTATTCCATTAGAGAAACCTTCCACTTCATCCACTGAACCTGCCATAGAAGAAGATCTAAAGACTCCTGTTAGGGACACAAATCTTTCTACTTCCACAGGAGAGTCAACCATGGTAGAAGAAGGAGGAGGAGGAGTTGTTAATGGAGAACACACATTATTTGGAGGAGGAGGTAGAGGTAGAGGTAGAGGAGAAGGAGGTAGAGGAGATGGAGGTAGAGGTGCAGATGGAGGAAGAGGTAGAATAGGAAGCTCTTTTGGGTTCCCTATACTTGATGAAGAAACCAATACAACCATGAAAAACATTTCACCCTCTGTCCTCCCGAACTTCTATGGACTTAAAACTGAAGATCCTGAAACTTTCTTATTCGAATTTGAAGTGTTGTGTAGAACTTATGACTATCTACAAGATGCTCAAAAATTGAAATTATTTCCTTCAACTCTGAAAGGAGCAGCATTGAAGTGGTTTATGAGTTTAAACAGTAGTTCTATTAGAACATGGGAAGACATGAGACAAGCATTTCTAGAGTGATACTTGGATTATTGTATGCCGGTTAATCATAAGGAAGAAGTGTTCAAGATGTTACAAAAAGAAGATGAAAACTTAGAAGATTTGTTGGAAAGATTTAAATACAACATAAAAAGGGCACAAATGGAAAACCTGGATCAAGACACTTTAAAAGCTCTTTTGTTGAAAACCATTAGGGATGAATGGTTGGATATCCTTAACATGATGGGAAAAGGGGATATATCACAACTCACATTACCTGAAATATCTGAGTTATGTATTAACCTTTCCAGAGGGAAATCCAAAACTGTCAAAGGTCCAAGAGATCCTGCTCTTGCAAGAGCAAGTAAATCTGCTTCTGGGACAGTAAGTAGATCAGAAATAGGACACATGCTTGATGATTTTAAATCTGACATCTTAGGGAGTCTTAGTGAACAAATAGACACCCTCAAGATACAAAAAAAGCAAAAGGCTGAATCTGATGCCTTGGCAATCTTTTGTCCCAAATGTAGGAAGAAACATGCCTTGAGAGAGTGTCCTTTAGATATAAAAGTTGTAGAAACCTGTGTTATTTGTTCTGAGAAACATGAGACCAAGAATTGTCCTTCTCTTCCTGGTCTCAAGGCTGTTTTTCAGGAAGAAACTCCTACAGATTCCACATAATCTCTTAACTTTGTATCTAGAAGACCTTGGCAGGGACTTCAGACACAAGGATTCCATGATCAAATGTATAATCAACCTCCACCTTGGAATTCTTGGCAGCAACCTTGGCCCCAATTTCAAAATCAATCTCAAGCTTGGGCACAAGGATCACAAAGTCCCTATGGAAGATACTCTCCATATTATCAGTATCCACCATCCTATCCACCATATCCACATTTTTATCCTCAAAATCCTCAACAAAATTTTCCTCAAAATTTTCAACAAAATTTTCAACAAAATCCTCAACAACATCATCCGAACCAACCTCATCAAAATCAACCACTTCCATTACCATTCCCTCAAAAATCCAATCAATTGCCAGCTCAGCCCATACCAAACCCCAATAATAAGAACCCTCAGAATACATACATGATAGAAGGTCAACAATTTCCAACTTATTTAATTACTCCTCTAGACCTTAGTGATGTTCAACTTAGGTCTGGAAAGATACTTGAAAAGAGGAAACCTTCTGTGATCATACAAGAACAAGATAATTCTGAGGAAGACTCCCTTCGGGTTAATAAAAGTCTTGAGGAAGATACATCCTTTCAAGATCAAAACATTGAAAAACTGAAACAAAAAGATCCAATAAATCCAACTCCAGTATTAGAGCAACCATCCACATCTACTTCTATACCTCCCTTCCCGGAAAGATTACAAATTGATAAAGGTGTAGAAAAACAAATAATGGTGCCTAATTATGATTTCTTGGATGAATTGAGAAATGTTTGCATTAAAATTCCATTATTGCAAGGCATCAAGGAAATCCCAATTTTAGCCAAAACAGTAAAGGAGTTGAGTATGAAGACAACAAGAAAAAGAATAAGAGAAACCAAGAAAATTCAACTGGTAGGACAAATAGCAGACATTATGATGGGCAAAATTACTATTCCAAAGTACCTTGATCCAGGAAATCCAGTTGTCAAAATTCACATCAATGGAATTGAAATTCAAAACACACTCATTGACTTAGGAGCAGCAATAAATATCATGAGTAGACAAATCATGGACAAACTGAAACTTCCTAATCTTCTCTTTACACCTACACTATTACAATTAGCAAATAGATCTGTGATCAGACCAGATGGGGTAATAGAAGACATTCCAGTGTCCCTAGACTCTTGGGAGTACCCTGTGGATTTCATGATCCTAACACCCAAGAATAATCTAGGAGGCCATCCTGTTATACTAGGAAGACCTTGGTTGGCTACAGCCGATGCTTTTATTAGTTGTAGGTCCGGTGATATGTATATTTCTTATGGTAGTTCAACAAATAAATTCACTTTATATCCTCCAGCTAGGACAATTACAGATCTAGATGACACTCAATGGATAGAGGATGAAGAATATTTACAACCACTCTTCACAATTTCAGAAATTAGTGAAGATAATCAAATTCTGAATACTCTAGAAAACTTTGAATCCTCTCTAGAACACAAACATGAATCATTCCAAGAGGGATCCAATATTGATTTTTTGTCATCTAGGCAGATGTCTCTTCATTCTATGGACAAATTTGGCAGCTCTACAAGTGAAATTTTTCCAGGAAAAACTTTGAATATAAATAAGAACCTAGAAAAATCTCAACAAGAGGAGTTAGTCAAAATATTACAGAGACATTCTTCTGCATATGCATGGGAATACACTGACATGAAAGGGATAAGTCCCAAGACTTGTACTCATCACATCTATATAGAGGCAAATTGCAAACCAATCAGACAGCCTCAAAGATGGATGAATCCAAATCTTAGGGAAATTGTCAAGGAAGAACTGCAAAAATTATTAAATGTTAATTTCATCTATCCTATTTCAGATAGTCAGTGGGTCTCTCCTTTAGTAATTGTACCTAAGAAAAATGGAAAATGGAGGGTGTGTGTTGACTACCGAGAACTGAATAAAGCTACTCTTAAAGACCATTTTCCTTTACCTTTCATAGATCAAGTATTAGATACATTAGCAGGTAAAAAGTACTTTTCATTCCTGGATGGATTTAGTGGTTACAATCAAATCCAAGTAGCACTTGAAGACCAAGATGAAACCACATTTACTTGTCCTTGGGGTACCTATGCCTACCGAGTATTGCCATTTGGATTGTGCAATGCACCTGCAACATTCCAAAGGGCAGTATTAGGAATTTTTTCTGATCTGATACATGACTGTGTAGAGGTGTATATGGATGATTTCACAGTTTATGGGGACACATTTGAAGAGGCTTTAGAAAACTTGGAAAAAGTCTTAAAAATATGTCAAGAAGCAAACCTTTCACTTAGTCATGAAAAATGTTTTATGATGTTTACCGAAGGTATTGTTTTAGGGCACCACATTTCAGGGGATGGGATTAGAGTTGATGAGGCAAAAGTTGAAGTCATTTCTAACCTATCCATTCCAAGTTGTCAAAGAGATGTTAGAATTTTTCTAGGATTTACAGGGTATTATCGGAGATTTATAGAAAACTTCACCAAAATAGCATCTCCTCTCTTCAAATTACTCACCAAAGATTGTGAATTTAAGTGGACTTCTGATTGCCAGTTAGCTTTTGAAACCCTGAAAACCAAAATTTCTGAAGCACCTATATTAAGGGGACCTAACTCGAAGTTACCTTTTCATATCTCGACAGATGCTTCCGATACAGCTCTAGGAGCAGTATTGGGACAGAAAGATTTAATTCCCTATGCCATCTATTATATCAGTAAAAATTTGACTCCCGCAGAGTTAAACTATACTGTAACTGAAAAAGAGTTTTTAGATGTTGTTCATGCCATTAACAAATTTAGACACTATATAACAGGCTATGAAACTTTTGTTCACACTGATCATTCTGCAATTAGATATTTAATGAATAAATCAATCACTAATGGCAGAGTTATAAGATGGTTGTTACTATTGCAAGAATTCAACATTACTATTCTAGATAGGCCTGGAAAACAAAACATTGCGGCTGATTTCCTGTCTAGAATTCAAAATATCAAAGATGACACTCCGGTTGAAGATCAATTTCCCGATGAATATCTTTTTGCAATCTCTACTCAAACTCCATGGTTTGCTGATATTGCCAATTATTTAGTTTCAGTAAAATTTCCTCCAATTATGAATGCAAGGGATAAAAGAAAAATCATTAATGATAGTGCAAGATATTCATGGGTCGCTAATGAGTTGTACAAGACAGGTCTAGATTTGATTATTAGAAGGTGTGTTCGTGAAGATGAGATGCCTGAAATCCTCAAGGCATGTCATGATGAACCTTGTGGCGGACACTTTGCAGATAAGAGGACAGCCTTTAAAATCCTTAACTAAGGATATTATTGGCCATCTTTGTTTAAAGATGCAAGGGAGTATGTAAAAAGGTGTGACAGTTGCCAAAGGGTAGGGAAACCTTCTCCTTCAGGTGAGATGCCATTACAACCTCAGGTACACATTGAACCTTTTGAAAAATGGGCTTTGGATTTTGTAAGACCTATTAGTCCTCCATCAAGACAAAAGAAATATATATTAGTTTGCACTGATTATGTTACTAAATGGGTAGAAGCTAAACCATTACTTGTTGCTAATGAATCATCTGTAGTTAATTTTCTTTTTGAGGATATTTTTACTCGTTTTGGTGTCCCAAGGAAAATTGTTACAGATCAAGGAGCTCAATTTACATCAAGGCTAGTGGAGCAAATGATGGAGAAGTACAAAATCAGACATAGAAAAACAACTCCTTATCATCCACAAGCAAATGGCCAAGTGGAATCTACCAATAAAGTCATTGAAGGAATCCTAACAAAGAATTTTCATCTACATAGAAGAGATTGGGTAGATAGGCTTCCTGAAGCCTTGTGGGCCTATAGAACTACATGGAGAAACACAACAGGCCATACTCCTTATGAGCTTGTTTATGGAAAGCAAGTTTTGTTTCCCATAGAGTTCCAAATTCAAACCTTCAAAATGGCAGTTCAGCTAGGACTTGATTTAACTGAGGCACAAAAGCATAGGCTGGAGCAAATTAATGAATTGGATGAGATCAGACAAGATGCAGTTCAGAAAACAAGTCTAGTCCAACAACAAAGGGATAGATGGCATGACAAGTACATCAAAGAGAAGAAATTCAAAGAGGGTGACTGGGCTCTCTTGTTTGATTCAAAATTCAAGGATTTTCAAGGGAAATTTCAGACACATTGGCTTGGGCCATATGAAATTGTTCGAATTTTTGATAATGGGGCAGTGAAAATCAGAACTATAGATGAAGAAGAGGTCACTTTTCTTGTGAATGGTCATAGACTGAAGCTATACCACAAGCCACTCTCAAGAGAAGAGTTTGTCAAGAAGTTCCAAGAAGACAATGATGTGAAGTTAATGAAGAAGAGTCTCTCTTCTTCATCAACTTGATTAAATTTTCTGAAGCATTTCTATTCTAAAAAAAAATAAAAAAAATAAAATAAATAAAGGTATAAACATGAAAACCAATCATTGATTGGCATGTTTATACAGAAAAGATAGGGTGAAAATCAGAGTCTCTCTGACACTCTAACTTTTCCCATTTTTGTTTTTATAAGCAGCTGTTATAAAAATCATAAGTTCAGTTCCATGGTGCTTATGATTCATTTCATTTCACTCCATCCACTTATTCATCCATACTCCATCTCATCCATCATTCATATTTCACTCCATTCCACATTTCATTCATCTCATTCCATCTTCCATCCATCTCATTTTCATGTCAAAATACAAAATTTGATATCTTGCTGTAAGTGAATAAAACATGTCCTGAATTGCAGTACAGTCCTTATGATTCTTTCACTCCATTTCATGAATTGAACCCATTCCATTTCATTATCCACTTCATACATATCATAATCCATCATCCATTTTCATTCATACCACATAACATTTCACCCATACTCCAAAAACATTCCATTTTCATGATTAAAGTGCTCTACAGGAACATTCTGCAGCTCAGTGGACATTCTGTAGCTGATCAGCCTTTCTGCAGCCAGACAGTCTTTCCGCAGCTATAAACCCTGAAGGCATCAACCAGCAGACATCAGAATTGCAACAAAGTGACTCAGTGTATCCAGGAATCAAAAGCATCAAGAAAATTATGAAGACTCCTCCAAAGGTGAACAAGAAGACAAAGGTTAAAAAAAAAAAAATCAAATAAAGGGCAGAGGTAACAAGTTTAAATTATAATGGAATTTCATAAAAGTTTAGCATAGTTTAGTTATGGATTGTTCGAAAAGGTTGTTTTAATTGTTTTTATTGATCAACACCAAAAAACCCTCTACAGACTTTGGATTAAAATCTTCCATTTCAAATTTCATATCCGATAGCATTTAAGTGGTTAAAATGGCCGAGGTGTTTGAATTCTCCACGTCTCTTAACCAAATCATTCAATGATGATTCCCTCTGCCGTCGTAAAATCCTCCGCCGTCTCTTCAATCATTAATACATTCCCTCCACCTCACTCCACTACTCCATTCCGTGACCACTGCCATAACTTCATTATGTAGCCGGCATTCCATTCCGAAGACGGAGATATTATTATCACCGAGAGCAGAGCCAAAGGATATCAGTTTGAATAGCATTGAGCATTGTAAACGCAGAGCAGAGCAGAAGGGTAAATTTAGAAGTGTAGCAGTGTTGAGTTTGAAGCCATTTGCTACCAGAGACAGAGGTGTTGCAGTGTTAAAATCGAAACCATTTGCTACCAAGAGCTAGAGGTATTGCACAAAAGAAATTTGAAGCCATCTGCCACTGTCTATCAGAGACATATCAGCTCGAAATTTGAAACTGCTTTCATTATCAAACAGAGGCATATCACTCCAAAGTTCAATTGTCAACAGAAGCATATCAGTCCAAGGTTTTGAAGGCATTTGTCATTATCAATCAGAGGTATGTCATTATGAAGTTTGGAGCTATTTTCATTTAGAACTTGAAGTCCTTTCAATTCAAAGGTGAAAGTCATTGTTTTTGTGGGTAGAAGAGTGTTTATTTGAACATTGAAGAATCAATAATGGGTTTAATTGTAAGAACTGAACCAGTGGATTCAAAATATTTAGAAGGCTACCCACAATGCAAAGAAATGTTACAACAAATAGGATGGCTTCAATTTTTGGAAAAATTTAATGGCTTCCATAAGGAAGTCACTAAAACATTTGCAAGATCATTTCAAGGAACCGAAGTTGAAGTAGGGGATGTCAAGTTTACTGTCACTGAAGTTTTTATTGCAGAGGCTACAGGGTTGCTCAGAACTGGGGAGAGATGGTTTAAAAATAGAGAATTCCATAATGACTCCTAGAAACAAATTTTAAAATCACCAGGTATGGATGTCAGTGTATTTAAGAAAGGAATTCCCAGTTCTGCGTTGAAAAACAAATGGAGAAACATACTACTTCTTTTGCAAAAATTTGTTACATGTGAGGGTAGATATGGGACATTTTATGTCTACCACATTAGACTAATGATGCATTTTCTGGGAGAAGACTTAAACCTACCATATTTCTTGCTTCAAAGTCTGAAGAAGATGGCTTCCTGTGCTCAGAGAAGAGTTCAATTTTTAGAGACAACCCTGTATCATCATGGTTTGGTCAAAATCTTGATTGAACATCATCTAGCTAAAACAAATGATACATGGGATGATTTCTTAATAAGAAATCATTTTGAAGAAGCAAAAGAAACATCACCTGAACCACAGCCTACAAAGAGAAGTAGGAAATGGAGGGCTTCAAAAGTTGAAATTGACAAACCAGTCCAAGAGAGCAGTGAGGAAATCATTTTAGAGAAGTTGACCCAAATCAAGAGGCAACTTAAGGAAGAAAAGGTAATCAAGAAATCTTCCATGGAGAAAGGAGAAGGATCTTCTCAGCCTAGAAGAAGCCACAGATTAAAGGGGAAACTGAAGAAAACACTAATCAAGCAAACAGGGGTAATCAATATAGAAGATGAAGAAACATCCATTGAAGAGGATGTTGAAGAAGATTTTTATGAAGGAACCCCTGAAGTTGACCCTTCTCAACAGGAAATTTATGACTATGTGGAAACTTTGGAGAGGAGAGCTTCAGAAAGCAGAGAGAGAACCCCCAGTCCTCCACTGTCTGAAATAGATATATTAAGGAGGGATAGATATGAGTTGGAATTGCTGAATAGACAAATCAAAAATGAAAATGAAATTCTCAAGGATCAAATCAATCTCAAAACTGATATGAACTCAACCTTATCTCTGCATATAAACAAAGTGGAGAAGACCAATGAGAAGTTGAAGACAAGAAACAAAAAGCTAATCAGGGCACTCACCAACCTCAGGTTCAAACTTGTTATCAGGAAACCCAGAAGACCTCTAGCTTCCAGACAAAGGAGAAGAAGGGGATTAGATGTCCTTGCAGAAGCCTCTGAATTCATAGGATAACTTGCATGAGGACATGCAAAGAGACAACAGTGGGGGTATGTTGAGCCTCAAAATTGTGCTTTCCTTCACCTCATTTTACCTCATTTTCCCTTGTCCATTTCTATCTTAGACCCAATTGATCAATAAATATAGTTAAAATTACTTCTAGAATGATTTACATCACTGACTTGTTGAATTTTGTTATTTTTGCCATTGTTAAGCATTTTGACCGGAACTAGCTGCAGAATGCAGACATTCCGTAGCTAACCGGCGATTCTGCAGCTGCCTTCATGTTTGAGTATGTTCCAGGTGGCCTCTTGAGAAAAACCACATATGGGCATGATCCACGTCATGTCTACATGGTTCGTTGCTCAACATGGAGGAAGAAACGAATTCTGGGTATGGTTTTGAACGTGGGGAACACATTTAGGAAGGAAGACTTCTATTAGGACTGTCTCAGTCCAGATGTCTTTTCCTCTTCACGCAGCCACTTCAAAGAGTCCTAACGTGATTCGGATAAGGAAAGACAGTGTTCCTGAATTGTTGTAATTATTGTTATGTGCATTTGCTTTATAAACTCTTGGGAGACCGAGAGCTATGTTAGAGATTTTATGTTAGATTTGCTGCTAGATTTTGTTTAAAATTTGTGTTACATTCCTGAAGACGCAGAGTGTTATGTTCAAACTATTTCATCTTTAATGGAGCAGACAAAGTTATTTTGAAGGCGTGATTTAATTTGGAGTTGAATGCCGTCAAGTGGTAGAGGGCCCCTGCCTCTTGCACGGATTTATTTTGCGTAAATTAGATAAGTTTCCTAGCTGCCTTTACGTTTTGCATTTGAATTAATAGTTGTTTTTGTTAGCTACTGTAGTCGTACTCATTCTAACTCTTCCACAAGAAGATGCTCTTCCAACAGATTATAATGATGAATGTTGAATGACTATAGTATTGTAGGATTAGGAGTTGAATTTATAGTTGTTTTAACTAGCTACTGTAGTTATATTCATTCTAGCTCTTCCACAAGAAGACACTCTTCCAACAGATTATAATGATGAATGATGAATAGCTATAGTACTGTAGGAATTAGTTGTAGTTTTTGCTATTCACTATCATAGTTACACTTGTTCTAATCACTCTTTCACAAGAAGAAACTCTTCCAAGACATCCTTAAGAAGTTCAAGACATGACTGTGATAATGAATGATTTAGTTGTGTGTTTGTACTAAGTATCATCTCTGTTCTTGCTCTTAAACGCTTGCCCAAGACATCATAATGATGAGTAGGGTATGGATATGATATCTTAGTTTTTCATTTGCTTTCAGTCTATTTGCTTACAATTGCACTCAATTACACAGTCAGAATTGTTCTACCTCTTCCAAAAGAAGGCACTCTTCCAAAATATCAATAATGATGAACAAACAGATTGTGTAATTTCATAGAATAATGCATGTTAGCATAGTTAGAATGCTCCGGAGTTTCATTGCATTTAACTCATGTTCAGTTACTTTGTTTCAAGTTTGATGATGACTTGTAGTTTAGCATTGTTCTAGATTAGTGGCATCTTAGGTTCATTCTTAGATTAACTCATTGTACTTGCACCTCATATTCAAATTGTCATCCATTGCACAATAAATTACTTCAGTTGTTAGGATTAACAAGACAGCCTTCATTATTCACAAACCTCTTCTTGTTCTAAAATCCCTAATTGATCTATAACCATATGAACAGAAGACAACATTATTCTAAGGCCTGAAGTATCTCTGCAATTTCCTCATCATTTTATAAACAGAGCTCTCCCTCAAAAGTCTACTTTAGAGAGAAATCAATAACTCTTTGAGTATAGGTTCTGTGACATTCAATTAAATTGCAGAATAGAACTAGGAATTAGTCATAGAATAGAAGAGCTTAGGACAAAATGTTGCATCATGGTAAGATTAGTGTTTAACTGTTTAGTTAGAGGATTTGCATATATAGTGATCATTTCTCAAGTTTAGTTTGTGTCATTTGCCTAAAAAGTCATTATCAAGCTTTTGCTTTTATTTAGTCATAGTTTAGATTCTGCTTCAGTGTTTCCAATTGCATTTTCCATTCCATACATTAGGCTTAACTCTGTTTTTGACCACCAACTCCTTTCCATTAGTTTTCCAAAAGACCAAAAACATCATAAATCATCACCAAAAGACAAAAAACATCATAAATCATTACAAAATACCAAAAACATCACAAAACACTACACACAACGCATTAGGAAACAAGCACCTAGGTACATATGGTACACTTCACTTCAGCAGTTTACAAATCCTGGTTGACAATTAAATGAGCTCAGTTTAGGAGACTAGATTGAGACCAAACACTCTGCAAGAGCATCATCCTCCTGAACCAGAACCATACCAATGGTAGATTCTGTTGTTGCCAGATACAAAAGGAAATCCCTGCTATAATCAGGTGGACTCAATAAAGGAGCAGAGGTCAATGCTTTTTTCAAAGCATTCAAAAAGCGTTGAGCGTAGTCATCCCAAAGAAAAGGAACTCCTTTCTTCAACAATCTCATAAATCCCTTTGTAACTTCAGCATAATTTACGATAAATCTCCAAATAAAATTAGACTTCCCTTGTATACTTTGAAGCTGACGAATTGAGGACGGGGGAGGCAACCGAAGTATTGCCTCAACCTTGAAGGGATCTACCCTTATCCCTTCCATAGACACAATGAATCCCAATAGCCGACCGAATGTAACCGCGAAAACGCACTTGTTCAGATTCAATCTAATCTTATAGAACCGACATCGTTCAAATATTTGCCGGAGGTGACCAGGATGATCCATCCTCTTTCGAGAATGAGCAGCTAAATCATCTAAGTACGCCTCGATAATCTTTTTGATGTCATGAAAGGCATATGACATGGCTCGCTGAAAGGTAGCCCCAGCATTTTTAAGACCAAAAGGCATCTTCTTGTATGAAAATGTACCCCAGGGACAAATAAAGGCAGTCTTATGTTGATCCTTAGGACGGATAGTAATCTGATTATATCCGGAGAAACCATCCATGAAGGAGAAAATCTCATTACCGGCACACTCGTCAATGATCTGATCGATAAATGGTGTGGGGTAATTATCTTTAGGACATGCTTTATTTAGGTCTCTGAAATCAATGCACACTCGAATCGTTCCTTGCTTTTTATCTATGGGAACGGGATTTGAAACCCATTCAGTCAAAGGAACAGGGAAAATGAATCCCGCCTTAAGCAGCTTCTCAACTTCAGCTTTGATAGCTGCTGCCTTTCTAGGATTGACCGGACGAAGTTTTTGCCTCACCGGCTTAGCGTTTTCATACGTCTTGATCTCATGCTGGACAATAGATGGGTCTATTCTAGGCATTTCCTCATAAGACCAAGCGAATACATCCCTATACTCTTTAAAGAGCTCGGTGTAAATTTGAACCTCTTCACGAGAACATTCAGCTCCGATGAAGACATTCTCAATAATATTGGGATCCCCGGAAATGTTCACCGGGATAGTAGGAGAAATCATAGCCATGTTCCCTTCAGCATAAACCTGTGTTGGTGCTAAAGGGTTCAAGACTGGGTGAACAGGACCAGGAGACTGAGGACTTGGAAAACTTGTTTCAACTTCGCTCAAGTCAGGTAAAAAGTAAGACCAATGATGCAAGTCATCCCACGGTCTATCTATACCAGTCATGGCTTCCAGGATGGCCTCTTCAGATGGAAGAGTGGTATCAAGGCAATCCTGGGTAGAAGAAGAACTAAGTGTCCAAGCTGGAACCACATCTCCATCCAACTCTTCCGGTGAAAGAGGAGCTGGAATGGATTCTGCAGAGTCAACAACAGACTGATAGGCAATCTCAGCTGCAGAAATAGGAAATGCCATTCCACCCACTTGACCTTCCGCCAATGTGGCAGTAGGGGAAGGTAAGGTCCAAGGGTCCGAAAAATAATGAGTTCTGAAGAACTCTCTTCAAAGAGGAGCCTTGGAGGATGAAATAGCATTAATATGAACCGTAGGAGGAGGAATATCGAAAGTACCCATCAAGGAAGAATACATTCCAACTCCTAAATTCTCAACAGGCGCCTTAGAATTATCCAACTTAGGAATAGATGAGTTAGTAGACGCATTCGGGTCTACAGGAGGACAGTCCAGTTGATCCACTGTAACAATCCTCCCTTCGTGGGGGAAACATATAATGCGAAATAATGAGGATGCAATGGCATCCATCTCATAAATCCAGTTTCTCCCCAACAAAAGGTTGTAGTCCAAGCTTGCATCCACTACCTCAACTTCTATATTGACAGTTTTGCCCCCAACACAGATGGGCAAAGCTGGGAAAATCCCATGGGGTCTGTGAGAATGACCATCGAACGCAGTCAGAACAGTGCTAGATGGAACAACTTTGGGAGATCCAAGTGTCTTCCAACATGCGAGAGACATCACGCATGTGGAAGCACCCTCATCAACAACCGTCCGAAAGATGTTACACTTCCGGTATGATGATTCAATATGAAAAGCCATGTGATGAGGAAGTCTCTTCTTAAAATTATTCATATCAAAAGTAATCAGAAGAGAATTTTTCGGATCAATAGCCCCAATGGCAGTGAGAAAAGCACTGCGCTGAGCCAGACAAGACTGGAGTACCTCTAAAGCTGACATAGCACAAGGAATCTGCGCCAGATCTTCCACAATCGAGTAGTTCTGGGCAGCCCTAGCATTTGGATTAATCGTTGATCGCTTAGAAAATGCTTTGGGCATCCGAGGCATAGACTCAACAGTAGGCTTCGTGATGTGAAGCAGCTCAGTAGCATTAGGGACTTCCTTAGCTTTCGAAGACTCTTCTCCGCCATAATCACGGGATCTCGTAGCGATATCCGCGTGAGCACTCATCATGAAGATGTTCGATGGAATTTCCCCTTCCTAGGTGCCCCCAGAGGAAGCCCCAGGATTTTGGTTCGCGCCAACAACTAATTTTTTCCCTTGTGGAAAAGGGTTTGTTAACACAGCCTAGGAACTAGAAGAACCCTGCTGGGCTAACAAGCGCTGTGCATCCTGAATTTTAGGGCAAAGGTGTGTAAGATGGTCTCCAGCACATAGCTTCCATGGAAACTTCACTTTCCTTTTCTCCTTTGGACCCTCACCAACATGCTCGTTGGTTTTATTTGCATTACCCTTCCCATTCTTGCCCTTCTTTTTATTATTTCGTCCCTTCTTCTTCCCATCGGATTGTTGATTTCCTTTGGGATCAGAAGCTTGGATAGCATTTATGGAAAAATACTGGGAAGGTGATGACTCAGCAGGCACAGCCTGACCAGAAGGAGCAGATTGTAAAGACAACTGCTGCAATTGAGAAAGCAGGCTGGCTGCACCACTATTGATCGATCCAATCAGTCTGTCACCATGAGGACCGGGCTTAGTTTTTGACAAATGTAATTTGGAGCGAGGAGCATTGGGCAAATACTTGTGAAGGACCCTAGACTGAGAATATATCAACTCTAGCTGCTGGGCCCTAAAAATGGCCTGCTCCTCAGAAAATACCCCGGAGAGGGATACATCTTTCGAAATATCTGACTGCAGGGATTTGAAAAACCATTCCAAAAGGAATTCACCTAGAATATGAGCTTTAATCAGCCCCTTCCTTCTCCTCCATTCTTGGATGTGATCAGAAATGTGGGTTGCATCGTCCTGTTTAAAATTGGCTAGGAGTTCAGTCCCAGCATCATATCGGACAGGCAACTGGAAATGGTTCAGAAATGTAACATCCAGTTCTCCAAATGTAGCAAAACTACCCCCAGTTAGCTCAATATACCATTTGGCAGCGTTTCCAGTTAGGGTGCGTTGAAATAATCTCAACCTAATCGAATCATCGATCAGGGAGTTCGAAGAACACCATAAATGGAAAGTGGTAATGTGGTCAGCCGGATCTTCTCCATTCTTACCTTCAAACTTTGGAATGTCTGAAGGAAGTTTGGTGGGAACCGGAGGCCACCCCGGACCATAACGAATCGGATCATTAGTCAACTTCGACAGATCTGGCAAGTTTAACGTTGCCAGAAAAGGTAAGCGAGGTGGAGCTTGAGGGTTCCATCCTTGATGGGATGGATTCCCAACATTCTGAAAAGAATAGCCTGGATTTGATGAGGCACCAGGTTTCCAGAAAGGAATCGTAGAAAAAGGAGAAGAACCTCCTCCCAACGCATAGTTACCAAAGCCCAGACCAGTTCCCCCCGCTAAAGTATGAAATGAAGAGGAGAGCCCCTGATAGGGGTTCCAAGCATTTGAAAGAGGAGAAAAGGTCTGATAAGTACTCGACGAAGGGAAAGAAGTATTCCCTTGATGACCTATGTAAAACTGATTCCCTGCCCCCGCTGTAGTAAACACAGGGTTCCATCCTGTAAAAGTAGTCGAACTTTTCCCCCCAGACCAGGGATTGAAACTCTGGGTCTGGGAAGTAAACGGAAAGGACCCTAAAGAAGGATTGGAACTAGGAATGTGCCTAGTTCCAAAGGGAAAACCCTGAAAAGAAGATGATCCACTAGCCATGGAAGACATGGGTGTAGATCCAGCTGCAGCAGCGGAAAAGGAAAAAGAGGGATTCCCACTAGTGGGCATCCCTGAACAGAAGGGACCAGAATGAGAAGCATGTGCTTGGGTGAAACCAGAGCCAAACACAGTAGCACTAGAAGCAATCGAAGATAAAGCAATAGTGCCCCCTCCTTCAACGGAAGCAGGAGTCTGAATGCTTGCAGCACTCACGGCAGAAGCTGCGTTCCCAGTCGTGGCCATCGAAAGGTATGAATGATACGGAAGATCTTCCGGTCTCTCAGACTCAGGTCCGATGTATTGAACAACGAACAGATAATCAGGAGGAAGAGGAGATGGACCTGACGCAGGAGGTTCAGGTACTTCTTCAATTTGAAAATCTTCTTCCTGAGGAAATAAAACTCGCGAGGTGAGCGGAACGCTCCTCTCGGAACCGACACCAAAATCAGCTATGAAACCTTCAAACCTTTGTGGAGGATCTCTCTCCACTGCGTCAGACGTCACAGGGTGGTAACCACCTGCTAAATCACTCCTACGCCTTCTCGAAGAAGGCTCTGGACTCTCGGGAGATAACCCCAGGATTATCCTCGATCGATGAGGCGCTTGATCAGCCACTTTTATAGATTTTAATTAGACTCAAAAAAGTGAAAAGCTAGGCAAGCTAGGAGCAAAGAGCACTCACTATAAGAAAAATCCCTGAGATACAATCAAGCAAACAGCCTCCAAGTATTTCCGCTTCGGGTGATGAGGACCGGACACCAAAATACAGGAAAGCGAAATATAGGACCTCCTGAAAGCATTCTGGGATAATTATGGCCCAGAAAAACTAGCGAAGGTATCAGAAACAGTTACGCTGACCTCCAAACGACAGCCTTTGCCGGCTCAAGCACCCAAGCTTCGCAAGGGAACCCCCCAGAAGTACTGCTGAAATTGATGTGACGTCTGCCTCAGGTACCACGGGTATTCCCCCCCACAGTCACCTGTGTGGAACCTAGGAGTGGCAACTATGGGCACCAATATGTGTCAGAAGCCGGGCGGAACGGTCTTGAGGTCATATTCAGCTAATCAGAGAGGGGGTATCCCTCTTCTCAGCCTTCACTTCCCCTCGCGCTTGACTCTCTGGAGGAGAGCTTTCCCGGTCCACCTAACGGAGTTGGATTTCGCTCAATTAATCAACTTCTATGTTTTGTTTGAGCGGCCTTGGAGAGCTAACTCTCCACTCACCTAATCCAAGGCCCTACAACCTAGCTAGTTGGTGTATGACACTTAGAAAACTTGCTAGTTGATTTTAAATTATATCGCTTATTTTAATGGGTTGTTATGTTAAGTCACAAGGATGCGAAAATGAAACTTATGATGTTTTGATGCAAAAATAAATTAATAAAAACCAAACTACATGCAAATGTAGTTATTGTCTTTCGATGAAAAGCAACTTCTACACGGGTTCTACGAGATTAAAAATTGTATTTTTTCTTTTCAGATAGCAAACTCATACTCACAAAAACTATGAAAGTGACTAAATGTTTAAATGCACCTAATGCAAATCACTACAAGCATGCAAATGCTAAGATGCAAATCTCCTAAAGCAGAGTGAAAATTCCCAAAATTCCTTCAGTTTTAACTCTTCTTGGTTGTCCAGAAAGCTAGTTCCCGAAATCAAGAACTCTTAATATGAAGACACCAAAAACGCTTAAAAACAAGAGGAAGAAATGAATGACAACTCCCTTCCAATTATCAAGCCAAAATCCAAAGGAAAGAAACTTCAACCAAGCTTCAAAAGACACAAAGAAACGAAAAAAAAAAATGCAAAAACAAAAGAAAACAACAAAGAAAAATGTTTTTTGAGCTTTCGTGTTTTATAAAAGAGTTCGAAAAGACCAAGTAAAACTATAAAATTCCAAGCCAATCAATACTGAATTTCAAGCAAATACTTCCAAAAATGTTGCAAATCTTATAAGGCTAACTAGTAGCAAGATCAATACAAGAAAAAGAAGACAAGAAAACTTAGTCACTCAGCGTAAAATAATAGTGCAACCTTGCCGCAAACAAAAACTCCAAAGAACCAAGAAAGACTCTTCAAAAGTTGCAACAAGACCTAGCCAACTGAACTCGAGAAAACCAATCAAGAAACGGGAAAAAAATCGTAGTGCCAAGCAAAACATAAAGACAAGAAAGAGTAAATGAGCAGGAGCTCTCTGTTCTGATGAAGCAGAACAGCCAAGAATGCCCAGAAAGCTATCTTGGTACTCAAACCAGAAGTGCTAGCACAAGAAACAACACTTTGCCAAAAAGACTAGTTTTCAATCAAACGAAAGAGAGAAAAGACCAAAGACCACTTTCTTCACACTCCAGAGGGTACAAAGACATTGCAGGAATAGGTCTCCACAGACAGAAAGGACTAAAAAGCCAAAGAATCCAAAATTTCAAAATCTGCCTAGGTATACGCTACTTCACATTTTAGCAACAAGCGTGCATACGCGACTGTGCTAAAGGAAACACATGTATACGCGAGTCCATTTAGGCAAAATTGTGTGTATACGTGACTGTGTGCAGAAAAAAGCGCGTATACAAAGGTAAATAATGAAAAAAAAAAGGACAAGCCTGGATAAGAAACCAGGACTTCAATCTGACTGAGAAAGAGTAAACTGGACTGCAAATGAAAGTTAAAACTATTGGAAACCTATCAAACAGCTGAAACCACCCAACAGGGGAATCACAAGAATGCAATCCCCAGCGGAGTCGCCAGTTCTGTTTTGGGGAAAATCACCCTAGAGGTTTGTTGGGCTTAAACCTCCACAGAGCAGGGCATGCTACTTAAGAAGGACTCACACAACCATACATGTTCATGAAAAACTAAATAGGGTAGATCGAGGAAGTTACCCATAGGTCCTACGGTTGAAGTAGATCCCACGGGGTCCAAACCCCCAGCAACCCTTCTTCCTTCTTAACCTGAAAGACAAGAAGAAACAAGCACGAAGGACTGGTTGTACAGCATATATCTACTCTAAATGTTAGTGAAATCCATATAAAACATCAGATAAACCATAATGAATGCTTAAATAACAAATATTCTCATGTATACAAGCAGACACTAACACGTATATTTCGGGAACAAGATGGTACTTCTGTATTATAAATAGCATGTACAGAAATAACAAGTGGAGAGATCACCTGAATCCTTCCACGATCTTCGAACAGACCGTCGTCCGGATCCGTCCCACCCTTGCCTCGCTAAGATTCCTTCTGAACTGGTGCAAACGAGATGACATATAAAGGAATGAGCATCTCCAAGAAACAAAGGTTTCTTGTAATGAACTGGGAAGTGCCGGAGGCACAGGAATTCAGACTTGGATAGGGAATACCAACAGAGTATAATATCAATAATTCTCTCTCTGTTAGGCCATGCACATGAGGGGCTTTTATACTCCCTCCAAGTAGTTTCAACAGTTGGAAACAGTTGGCCACGTGCTGGGGTGGTTGAACTACCAGAGTAACCATCAACCCAGCCCGAAAATAGGGAATTTTTATATATATTTTTAATGATTTTAATGGCATACGCGGAAAAGTGCAGTTGGAATCGTGTATACACGCGGAAAAGTCTGGGCATAATCGCGTATGGGGATTTTTACACTGTTTTTTAGTGAATTTGTCCAAGTCTATAGGAATGGGTGCCCAAAGCCATAAAAGCAATCATGAATCATATGAAGGTGATAAATGATGCTATAGCAAGGAGGATTTCAACTGAGTAGGTAGTCTGATATTTTCAGTTCTTTCAGCCATTGTTTTAGGGTATGGACCATTCTTTTTGCAGACCTTTAAGATAGTTTTATTACATCAAAATCTCTCTCTTGATTTTTATTTGGACTTCCTCCTTAGACTCCCATTATTTTCCCTAGGTTTTGAAGCCTATACCCTATCTTTTGCAGCTTGTTTCCCTTTTGGTTTCTTGTTGTTTTCTCCACCATTTCCAGCAGTATAGAGTCATTTGATCCCAGCCCCATAGACATTAGATATTGTGAACCTTTTAGTGTGTTTTGAGTTTCTTGTTTTCATTTCCTGTTTTTGCTATTTGATAGCCTTGTTTGGGTGGGGTTTATGCTTGATTTACTATTTATTTGTTTGGGTGGGGTTTACTTTCATTATTTCAGTTTCATTTACAATTTTCAACATTTTATTTTAGAAGCACCATGGCATCATCATAAAACATTCTTAATTAACTCATCCACAATACACACTTATTTTCACACATTCACACCTAAATTGAACGAGATATTTTTTTAAGCCACCAATCCAAGCCTTAAACATGCCACTTAATAAATCTAACTCACATAGGTTAAGCCCACTTTGGCATTAGGGCCAAAAAATATTTGTAGTTAGTTATAGGATAGATGGGATAGGATTCCAATAACACCCATCGATCACATACATTGAGACATAGAAAGTTGAGATAATAGGGAGCTTAAAATCATTCATCATCCCGTGGTAAAAGTTCAAGTGCGTTAGAAACCTGTTTCAGAGGGGGCTATGCTAGTACATCATGTGAGCGATTCTCCTTAGGGTTACCCAACATGTGGAGGAAATTATGTGCATTGTCTAATTTACCAAGAAGCTCAAGACTTGACTACCCCCATGGGACGAAGGTAACCTTAGCAGCCAATCTTAGTAAAATTCCTTATAGGACTAGTTGTGGGAAGAAATTGGTTCTCTACCCTACCTTTCTACGTTAAAGGCCATCTAAAACAATAGAATCTAGGATTGTTTGAGGATTTAGATCACCTTTAGGCTAGAGGTCATTTTTATTTTGATAGAATGTGCTTTCTTGCATTAGAATAGCTCATAAAATAATTATTTTACACTTGGCACCATTGCATTAGGTGTTTTCTTACTATTTTTTACTCTTATGTTTCAATCATTCTCTAGTCTTTAGTGTCCTCTATGTCTTGAAATAATTGTGCCCCAAGGTGTTTGTCACAGAGAATATGAGGTCTCCATCATAATTTTATGTTAGGACATATTTCTCCTACCCATAGGGTTATAAATAATCCTCCCAATCCTCCACCGAGTACCTCTTATGACTTAGATTATTCCGATTCATTGAGTTCTTCCTATGATTCTTCATCCTCTCAACCTCATATTGCCACCATATCTAGCACCAATGCAGGTCCAGGATCCCAAGGTGGTATTCCTGGTCCCAATTAGGGCACTCCCACTAGAATAACCATTACATCTATGGTTGTTTCCACTCCGTTGCTTCCCTTTATGGTTGGTCTACGTCTCCTAGAATTTAACTAGCTTATCAATGATCCCATTTCTCATGATGTTGGTTGGCCAGCTATGCCAACCAAGCTTCCTTCTAACATACCTAAGTTTGAAGGAAATAGTGGAGAGGACCCCACCAATCACATTCGCTCCTTCCACATGTGGTGTTCATCAAAATCCATTACCGATGACTCCATTCGTCTTTGGTTATTCCAATGTAATCTCACTAGAGACGTTGTAATGTGGTACATTTTCCAACCCGCCACATCTCATTCCACTTTTATGACTCTTGCTAAATCATTTCTGTCATATTTCCAGCTACCCCTTCGTTATGATATCGATACCGAGTTGTTGACCTCATTCTTTCAAACTTCTACCACCCGCCTTTCTAACCATGTACAAGAATGTCATAGAAGGAGGAGCATGTGTAGAGATCCTACATTCAATGACCATGTCTATATGGATTGGTTTCTTAGAGATCTATTAGCCCCCATAGGTAAATATGTCACATCTCACTTTCCTTAGACTGAGGAAGAAGCTCTCCATATTGCTATAAAATATGACTTGATTTATGACCAGCTGGGTTATGTTCATACCATTTTACTAGACCTTCATAGACCTGGTGGTGCCACAACACCGGGGGCATCTCATGCCATTGACGGTATCATTGGATCCCTTTCACACCCATCACCATATGATACTCTTCAGATGATTTATTTTCACCCTTAGGGAGGGACCAGTTCCTTCAACACTTATCCCCCTCCTCCAGGAAACTTGTATCCCGATCAAAGCAAGTATTATGCATTTTCCCAAACAAATAAACTGATGTCAGGGACAGTTTTTGCTCAACCTATTTACCATAATGTTTCCCTAGATCATTTTTATCCTCATGCACTACCCAACACTCCAAACCCTCAGGACTCAGTTCTCTCACCTCCCATGCCTTCCCAACCTTGGCCACAGATACCACATCCTCATCAAGGTAAATTGTATGCTCAGCAGATCATGACTGATCCCCCCAATTACAAGAAAAATAATAAGTGGAAAGGCAACCAGAATCAACAACCATAGGTTAAATAGGGTCACCAAGGTACTCAATCAAATGCACCCCAAGGGAACCGACCAAATACCATAACCTAGCAATAGGGTGATCATCCCAAGGAGAACAAGGTGATTCGTACGAATAAGCCTTTTGTATCTTGTGGTGTATATGGCCATTGCAATCATGATTGTCCCATTTTACCCCAGATGTGTCAAATTTTGGATGCCCAAGCAGCTTCTTGAGGACAACATCCCACATGGTCGCTTCCTTCGAACACTTCTCCAGATCAACCAGTTGTGCTCACTAACCCATTCCCTTGGCAAGGATATATCATTGCCCAACCTCGACAAGGTCAAGCCAATCCCCGACCTAAGTAGTATGGTCACACTAATTACCATATTCACATGATGAACTCTGACAAGGTCAATACCGCTGATGTTAACCTTCAGAACCAGTCATGCTAGTATGACAAGTAACCCAATATGTTTGCAACCAAGTCCCAAACCAAAGTGTTCACTGAGTCTATTCCGACACCAAATGGTCCCTTGTAGATCCCTCAGCCTAAGGAAAAGGTCATAAAAAATATCCCTAAAGGGCCATTACATTGTAATTTTGCTTCTTCCAAAGCCGCCCACACGTACATTATAGTATATGAATTGGCGCAGTCTTCTATCGCCATGCCAATGTTGGAAGTTCTCCATATGTTCTTATCCCAATGCAAATATCTACTATATGCTCTGGTTGTTTTTCACACTTCAGATGATCACTTGATCGTCTTTGATGTTTACAAGTCAGAACATCCCCCTCTACCCTCATCCGTTGCTTTTCAAATATCAAACGCCATTCGAAATACCACTGTCAAGTGGTGTATCATAGACGAAAGTGCATCCACATGTGTGATGTCTGCCAATGTTTGGAAATAACTCGAGTCACCTGATGTTTCCTCATCCATCATCACTCTACAAAATTGGGACAATCACCCTTAACAGCCCCTTGGCATGTATCGCAATTGTCCTATCATAGTTGTAGGCAAGACTGTTGTTGGGTGTTGGAGTTGCAGTTCAGGAAACTCCTTCAATACTAAATTTTCAAACAGTGGCTACGTAAGCTTAGAGGTGTAGCATAGGAAATTCCAAGAAATGATATGAATCATCACTAAATATGTTCCTATCTTCCATAATTACATTTTCAAAATCAAAATATCACACAACAAATAATAACAAGAGGATGTTGGTGCTGGAAATGAAAAATAAAGTACTTTAAAAAATAACTCAATGAAAGGAACTTCCAATTAGCATAAACAATACTGAGTAATGAAAAATAGATATTTGAGGCTAAGATCAGTGCATTCATAATACAAGTAAGTAATGAGACTGTTAAGTGCAATTGTCTTTGTTACACATTTTCCTTCCTGTTCTAAATCATTGTTCCTACACCACAATAGCATTCCTACACTAGAACGATGTTCCTGTCATAAAGCGATGTTCCTCCATCGGAAATATGTTTTATTCCTATATTAATTATTTAAGCCTTCGTACAAGAACTATGGGTTCCTATACTAGAAAACTCTGTTCATGTACCAGGATATCGGTTCCTATATTGAAATAGAGATTCATATCCTAGGAAAATAGTATTCATGTATTGAGCTTCCAAACCATTTTCATAAAATGTAAAGTGTGCTAACTAGAAAGTAATTGCAAGGCAAACAAGAACAGAGGAAATAATTGCACGTAACCAAAAAACTCCTTATTTAATCATTCATTCAGAAGTAAGAAGTACTTTTAAAGTCAAAGGAAAACCTATGCCACAACAGGAAAATTTTTCATGTGAAAAATGATCATCCAATCTAAATACGAGGCATGATTTTCTTTCTAAGATGATTGTTTTTAAATGAACCAGATATGCAAACTTATAACATGGAGGTTTTAGTTCAGAGGTCCCTTTACTAAATTCTAGTCTTAAATTGGGTTACTTCCACAGGGATATATGCACAAGTACATATCCTTTATAATGCAAACATTGTTTCATTAATTCTCAGGGAGATGTAAATAGATCAACCTTAAGTTACAAATTTATGCTAAAATTCTTGTAACTTATACTCAGAACTAAAAAACAATTTTCATAAGGAAAAAAAATTAACTTGCAGAATTAAACTGAAGCAAACTTCACTTGCAGATCAATTAAAATGCACTGGTGCAAGTAAACTAAAGCACACCCTTTGTAGAAAAGAAGATAATACACAATGCATCAAAGGAAAGGAGTGTTGTCGTAACATTAAATAAATGAAGACACCCACACCTACATACCTCTAATCTGAATCACACACGATTTATGAAGAAGACAAAACATGTTAACGAAATATAAGAATTAAATATTTCTTGCTCAAAACCCTGCATAATAAAATAGATCTAACACACCTTACGAAAGAGAAAGAACGACTTAGGTTGGTTGGGCCCTAGAAAACTAGCTCGTTTCCCTGTTACGAGATGTGGAAAATAAAATGCTGAAATAATTCATCACATAAAACATTAGAACATGAAATGAATAACTCAAATAGATCCTTGTATTAAACTCAGAAGTTATAAATGTACATCTCGGATTACTAGATCCAACCTAGAATTATGGCGACAAAAAAATATTACAGTATAAGCTAAAAATTCTCTAGCATATCACTACCCTAGTTCTACTGTGAACCCTATTAAATATACATCACTCAGCTCATGGTCACAATAAAAATCAAACAATATTTTATCTTACGCTTTTCGTTGTTGACAAAAAGACTAAATCAAGGTATTCGATAGAAACCCTGGCCTCCATATCCCGTATTTTTCGCAGCGCTCCAAGCCCAAGATAGTGCAACTAAAATTTTGGAAATGAATGCGTGTGGATTTCCAAGTTTTATCGACTGTAAGTGATGAATGATGTTGGTGTTTTCAGCTACCAAGTTAGTGCAAGAACAACAGACGATACAAGAACCATTCCTACACCAAACCATCTTTCACATTGATTAATACTCTCGTTTTATCAAATAACCTTAGGAAATAAAACATATAAGTTGCCAAGGCAAATATACTATTTAATATTTTTAATTAGTAATTAAGTTCATATAACCCTTAATAAAAAAATCATGAAATAAGTGCAGGAATAAGCACAAGGTTTAAAAGAGGTATATGAATAAGTAGGTTCCAAGGGTAAAACAGAAGGTTTTGGTGATTCCTAGGGTAAAGTGGAGGTTAAAAATAAGACAATTCTGATGAATAACATCCTCCCATCCCTATCTTGTTGTGTGTCCTCACACAACCTTACCTTCTGCAAAAAACCAGCATGGAGGGCTCCATTTTGGCTTCATTTAATCATGTATTTGAATACCAATCCCTCCCTTCATTTTCTTTGATTTCTTACTACGATACTTCTTGAGTTGTTTCACCACTTTCCTAAGGCGAAAATAGCATTTAGATGCTCAAAATTTCCACACCTTTTCCTATCACTTTATTTCTCATACCTCCTCCATCAATTCAACATTCCTACTTTTCATCGTTGTGTTTTGTTCCTTCAGAGCGTGTTCAACACTTCAAGTTCAAAGATTCATTGTTTCAGTTCTCCTACCTAGTTGTGCATATACAAAGTGGGGTCTTCTTTACTGAATTCCTCCTGTGTTGAAATCCTTCCAGCTATTGACTCATGAAAAGTTCCAGTGTCATCGAGTGCAATATCATATTGCATTTCAAAACTCTAAGAACCATATCCTTAGCCTGATACACTACTGGTTCCCTCCCTATACTTGCATCATGTATCTTCGATGTCCTCCTTTTCTTGACGTTTTCAATTAAAACTAACAAAGGAGTGTTATCTTCCTCTTCTACATAACCAGCACTAAACACCGAATGCACTGCGGCATCTACAAGGAGAGAGAGGTTATCCTCAATTAGTGAATTAGGCTATGAGTCATCAATATCTATCGTAGAGTTTGATACAATATGAATTCCTTTTGAGGAATCACACCTCTTCTTTATAGAGCTCATGGTTAGTCTCTTTGAAGGGTGTGGGATTTCAATTATAGTTTTTTTATTTTTCTCCAACACCAACTTCTTGGACCGCATTTTCTTTACCTTAGTCTTCGAGACCTCATCAAATAGTTTCTTCTTTCGATCGGGCCTCCCCTTAGTAGCTTTTTCATTTCTTCCCAATAGCTTCACTATACCCTCCTTTTGAAATGCTTTCAGGAAACCTTCCCAAGTCATTTTCTTCCCTTTTAACTCTTTCTTAATAAAATTTTCAATCAAACCATAGTGGCATAGTTTGAACTCAATTTCACTTTCTTGGATTTTCTGAAAACTTTTATACATCTTCTCTAAAATTTTCAACCAAAAATAGGGGAAGTTGATTAGCTTACCCAGTTCAAAATGAAGTAGAAACAAAATGTGGTACATGAAGGTTGATGAATACCTCCCCTCATAGGTGAGGAATTTTTGCAAGATGTACAGTTGATGCTTCCATTTTTCTACCACTGTATTCCCTTGTAACCCGATCTTCCATCCACCTTTTAATTCTTATCGACCACAAATCGGTGCCAAAATCCTTTCTGAAGCTCCCTCCTTTTAAATCATTTCTCTCTTGTAGCTGCTAACCATGTAGCTTGTGAAATAGACTTCTCGGTCACCTCGAATTCCAAGGACCCTTATTTAGCTATGTTCCCATCAATAGTGTGAGAAATTTTGAGAGCAAAAATCGAATCATAACCATTGAATTTGAATAGGAATGGGAGAAATCCTGATTCTTGTAGCAAAGATAAATTGCCCTTGTACTCATTCATCTTCTCTAGCTCCTTGATAGACCGGGGATTTACCTAAATGGGTGCCATAATTTCTCAAGACTACATTGGTTTCTTACAACTATGAGAGGAGTATTCAAGAAGAAATTTGAGACTATGTCTTAGGGAGTTTTTGATTATCCAATTAACTGCACACTCCTATATCGATGATATCAACAGTCATGCCTCCATCATGAAAAAAATCAATCTTTGAAACGCTGCAATACGGGCATGATCCTTATGCACATGAGGAAATGATGATAGATAAAGAGCAATGGTCATGGGATGGTTTTGTTATCAAAACAACAAAAGGTATCATATAGGTCGATCATTAATTTTTGACAAGGCTTAGGGGTAAACATTGGATTATGAAAAAATTTCGCACATATCCCCAATCAAATCATGATTGTGCATAGGGTATGTTATCACAAAATTAGACTTGATAGGCTGCTAATCAAATCAATCTCATGTAACTGTTTCAAACCAATATTTTGATTGAGGCTTAGCCTCCTCAACCTAAGAGGGCTCTCTCAAGGGTTAATGATTTTTGATAAAAATATAGATGAATAACTCTATGTGGGGTAATAAGCAGATAAATGATAGATATTTGTTGCAAATCACATCAGCAAGTGCACATTTTTCTTATGGAGTCAAAATAGCTTCAGAAAGACCACACAATCTACTTAGCATGGAAGTCAAGGCATATCAGAGTTCTAGTCAAGAGATACACATGTGAAAAAGTAAAAAACATAGTCAGTTTTTCTATATAGGAAGTCAGAGCATCAAATATGAATTCTGAGTAACATAAACAAACACCACTGCCATAGGATAGTAATAAGATGCAATTATAACAAGAACACACTAGAACTCTTTATGAATCTCAAGTTGGCTAAGTAGAAAACTCTGTATTAAGCAGAAAACCAGTCACTTACAATAAACACGGTCTCTTGCTAAAAATGTCCAACCCCTACATATTCAAATTATTGATATTTTATAGATCATTTAAAACATAAGATAACCTTATCTACATCTAGATACATATAACTCCTTACTCTTGACACCTTGCCTAACCATATGACATGGTATGTATTACAAAATAGGATTCAAACTCCTTATCTCTACTCATAACAACCTTATTTAAACTAAATTAAATTATTTTCCAAGTGTATTCACATATGGTCAAATCCATATGATAAGCTTCAAAACTTTATGACCATAATGCTGATCTCCATTAAACTAGGAAACTGTCCCCTTTTTTCTAGGCATAGGATCCTTTGTATTCTTGAGACACTTTGACCATCATGTGCTCATCACTTCGAGGTTATTTTCTATTAGAAACTGAAATAACACCTGCCCAAAATCCTCCCTAATTCCAAGTTGTCCAAAACCATCATCAAACTGTTCAAAATAAGCTGAAATAAAATGTGCTACGAAAACAACATAGTTTCATAGCACTTTTCATAGCGCGGCCCCTTTAACCTTTTTTATCCAAAATTTTGATTTATTTCTTCCAGTATTATCTTCAATAACATTTATTACATCCTCCCCAGCAATTTCAAGTCATAATTCACACTTTTTCCCTTCAAAAATTTATGAGATAGAGTGACAAAAGCTGCCATAGTATTTTCGTAGCGCTTTTCACTCTTTTTACACTGTTTGCACTACGAAATTGCTGAGTGGGAAGTTTTGTCCAAATTTTTTCAAAATGAAAACCATAAATGTGCCAAAACGCAAAAAACACTAGTTTCATCAAATCAAAAAGTCATATGAACTAAAAAAAGAAATTTTCATGAGGTTCCTTCTTAATTTTCATTTGATTTAGTTTTTTACTTTTTAATGATTGTCATTCTGCACCTTTGTTCTTTAACTCATCTTGAGTCAATTTCAACTTCTTCTCAAAGTCCTTCACTTGACCTCTAAATCTTCTATTACTAGCTCTCAAGTGAGTATTGATTTCTCTGACAAATTTAGATTCTGGAACTATCCATGTGAAAAATTGTTCTGCACTGCTTGGGGTTTCAGACGTAGAACTAGTTTGACCTTCCCACAGTGCCTTCATTCTTTGAACTCTATTTTTTCAATGCTATGCTTCCTAGCCGTCTTTCTCATCATAGCAATTTCTTGGTTTGCTAACCTCAATTTCCGCTCAAGATGTTGACAATATGACATTTCTTCTTTTCCCTTCATTATTTTGCTAGCTACATGTTCTACTGTTGGCGATGAGAGATCAACCACTTCTTTAGGGAATTTAGCTATTTCAATAGGTTCTTGCATTTCCTTGCTACCTTCCTTGAGTTTCTTAGCATGCCTAGTTAAAGTTTTCCTTGCTTGAAAGATAAAGGCTGCATATTTTTTTGTTTGTGTTCATCTACTCCAATGAAGTCAGCTTGCACAATGGGTGTCTCCTCTATGTCAATAGCATGCAGGATGTCATCTAAATTTCCCTTAATTATTTGGATATCCTCTAAAAATGAAGCAACTATCTTTCCTTTTGATGCCACTGCTTGGCTTCTTGCCACTCTTTTGATTTCCTGCTTGTTGACATCCTTTTTCTATTTTTCCTCTTTGACACTCTTTGACCTCTATTTTTCAGGTGATGGAGTTTGGGAAATAAGCACTTGTGTATACTTTTTCCTTTTCTCAACTTGTTTCCTTGGTTTCATTTTGAAAATTCCTTTGGTTTTGCAACCACAGGCTAACTAGACTATGCTACTGGTGGTGAAGGAGTTCCTTTAGTTTTAGGGTTTCTAGCTGGGGTTAGGGTTTCTAGCTCAAAACCATTCATAAAAAAAAAGGATGACCAATCCCTTCCTATCTTCTGAAGCTCATTCAAAATCAACAACTTCATCAAACCATGATGAAACAAAGATGTTTCACAACCTTCAGATTTGGCTTGTACTTTATTAGCCATTTTAGCAAGAATCCTATGTAGGTAAAAGGGCAAGCCTTCACATGTAAAATATCTCTGGATGTTGAGCGGAATCTTTGCATAAATGTCTTTGATGCAGCCTCTAGGGATTGCATTATTGAGGTCCATATATGCATAGTCAAATTTCATGAATTCCTTGCATGGCTCCATATCAAATTTGAAACCTTTAAACCAAGTTTCTTGTCCCCTTGGTATTTCTGTCACAGTAGCAATAATTTCTGGTGTAATTGGCACATTTAGCATTCCAACCTTAGTAGTTTTTCCATTGAAGTGCAAGGCAAATTCTTTAGACACCTGTGTGTGGCAACCCTATAGATTTTCACAAAACCAAAGACAACCTACTCTGTTGAATGCCTCCATCACTGTTGGGTCTTCAAAAATGGCCTTCATATTTTCAGGCTCATATCTTAAGCAATGTCCCCCTCTATGAACTTTCTTTTCCTCTGCCATGCTTCTCAGAAAAAGCCTATCATCTTCACTTTGATATATGAAACAACCTCACTTGAATATATGAAATAAACTCGCTTTATTAGATATATCTGCCTTGCTTGATTATATGAAACAACCTTGCTTGATTAGGATGAAGATAACCTTTGTATGTAACAACCATAGGTTTTGCTTGACTATTTCAGAGCTCAGACACTCATATGGAGGAAAATGAAACGAGAATGACTAAATTAGTCAAAATTTTGAATTTGAAATGTCATCTCATAACTGAATGATGCCTCATTCATACCCTATCATGACAATGATGACTGCAATATGGGTAAGTACATTGAATCTCATCACTAACTGACTCATCATACCACTAACCTATCATTTCCCAATGGATTCTAACAAATTTCAGCTCGAATGACAAGACAATTAAGAAACTGTGCTTTCGTAGAGCCGACAGTGTTTTTTTTCCCAGTTTGCACTACAAAACTATTAGTGCTTTCGTAGTGAAAATTAACTTTTTTGAACTAGCGGTGCTATGAAAACATGGATTCTTGGCTAATTGCATATTTTTGACCTGAAACCTTATGGAATGACTCATAAATGGATAATATGGATATTTGACAATGAATGAACCTTTAAAAGACTTTATTTGAACTTAATGATGACCTTTGAACTTGTAAAAATCTAACCTACCCTTAACCAAATCCTAAATTGACTTCTAAACCTATTTTGAAATCATGATCAAAAATAGAGTTGACACAATAATGTTTTGAATTTTTTTGGGTGATAACAGTGGTACCACTTGGGATAGTGTGCCCATGTGGTACACTAAGAACCAGTAGTTCCAGTGCCATCCATCTTCTTGGAAATAAAAACTATGAAATTTTTCCAAATCTTCTTCAAACTCTTATGGCCTTCACCTCGGGCTCAAGCTTGATGATCACTACAGAAGAAACAAAGTTTTACCTACTAAAAGGATGCTCAGTCAACTCTGAGCTTATTCACACAATCCTACCTACCCTATCAGCTGAAATCTCCATTTTAAACTCAAGCAACATGAAACTTCCAGTGAAGAAAATAATTAATTTGATTTGACACTTGGATATGTTGACTACACTTGAAACAACAATAAGCATGGTACTGAAATGACCAAGGCAACATAAAATGGATATGTTCGTCATAATGAAAATACAATTGAAAATATGAATTGTATAACTCTTCCATGTAGTCAACTATAGGATCAAAGAAGACATGATCTATTTGATGCTTCTCATCACATTCTGCAACTTTGGAAAACTCATGTATGATTTTCTCAGTTGTGTGCTATCAAACTGCTATTCAAGATGATTTTCAAAAACAATGTATTCTTCCTCAATCACAAAATATAAAGGAAGCAACACCCTCTCTTTGTGTCCTGGCATGAAAAGATTTTGAAAAGAATGATCATAATCATGAAGAATATATGATTGAATTTGACCTTGTAAAACTTCAATCTCTTTCTCAATGTTCTTAGCAACTTCATCCAAAAATTGAATCTTATCTTTTGACTTACATTCAAATGATTTTAGATAAGAAGACAAGGACAAAGAAAAATTCTCATCTACTTCCTCATTAATATGATCATCATACCATTTTTTAAAGCCTTGAATTGAAGGAGAGTCTACCACCAACTCTGTTATTTCTATCCATTCTTCTAAAAATATAAGCCAAAAATCTGCAAATGACTTAATAGATCTGATAGGAAAGCTTTCAATCCATTGTTTAAATTTTCCTTGAAATGAATCATAGAACAATATGATGCAAACATCTTCATGTTTGACTCTAAAAAGCTCAGTAGAGTCACAAAAATCTGATATATGCTTCAAAGTCAAACTCAAATATTATCCATTGAATTTTGGACCATTCCTTAAAAAATATGCATCCTTGGGAAATTGATTTGGGAAACCATGAATTCCTAAAAAATCTATACATGCATACCTTGAAACAAGAATGGAAGCATTTGAGCTCTTCATATGTCCAGTGGAATCACCATGAATATATGAATTTTGAATTCTTCAACAATGGAGTTGCCAAGGTAGATGCAGCCTCGAAAAAATTCCTGAGATCCTGCTACCTTCAGAAGTTCAGATTCAAAATTTTGGGAAAATATAATCTTCAAACTCCTGGCAGACGTACCAAAATGTTATTAAAAAATTATACCTAATAGGTTTCCAATCAAATCAATCTCATGTAACTGTTTCAAACCAATATTTTGATTGAGGCTTAGCCTCCTCAACCTGAGAGTGCTCTCTCAAGGGTTAATGATTTTTGATAGAAATATAGATGGCTAACTCTATGTGGGGTAATAAGAATATAAATGATAGATATTGGTTGCAAATCACATCAGGAAGTGCACATTGGGCTTCTAGAGTCAAAATAGCTTCAAAAAAACCACACAATCTGCTTAGCATGGAAGTCAAGGCATATCAAAGTTCTAGTTAAGAGATACACATGTGAAAAAGTAAAAAACATAGTTAGTTTGTCTATATAGGAAGTTAGAGCATCAAAGATGAATCCTGAGTAACATAAACAAAAACCACTGCCATAGGATTGTAATAAGATGCAATTAGAACAAGAACACACTAGAACTCTTTATGAATCTCAAGTTGGCTAAGTAGAAAACTCTGTATTAAGCTGAAAACCAGTCACTTACAATAAACACAGTCTCTTGCTAAAAATTTCCTACCCCTGCATATTTGATTTCTTTATCTTTTATAGATAATTTACAACATAAGATAACCTTATCTACAACTAGATACATCGAAATCCTGACTCTTGACACCTTGCCTAACCATATGACATGGTATTTATTACAAAAAGACAGCTGCTAATATAATAAACAGGCTTATTACAAATAGGATTCAAACTCCTTATCTCTACTCATAACAACCTTATTTAAACTAAATTACATTATTTTCCAAATTTATTCACATATGGTTGAATCCAAATGATAAGCTTCAAAACTTTATGACCATAATGTTGATCTCCATTAAACTAGGAAACTGTCCCCTATTTTCTAGGCATAGGATCCTTTGTATTCTTGAGGCACTCTGACCATCATGAACTCATCACTTCGAGGTTATTTCTTGTTAGAAACTGAAATAACTCCTACCCAAAATCCTCCCTAAGTCCAAGCTGTCCAAAACCATCATCACTGTTCAAAAAGAGATGAAATAAAATGTGCTACGAAAACAACACAGTTTCGTAGCACTTTTTGTAGCGTGGCCCCTTTAACCTTTTTTCTCCAAAATTTAGATTTCTTTCCTTCAGGATTATATTCAATAACATTTATTACATCCTCCCCAACAATTTTAGGTCATAATCCACACTTTTTCCCTTCAAACATTTATGAGAAATAGTGAAAACAATTGTTATAGCGCTTTTCACTCTTTTTACACTGTTTGCGCTACGAAACTATTGAGTGAGCATTTTTGTCCAATTTTTTTCAAAATTAAAACCCTAAATGTGCCAAAACTCAAAATAACATTGGTTTCATCAAATCAAAAAGTCATAGGAACTGAAAAACATCGTTTTCATGAGTTTCCTTCTTAATTTTCACTTGATTTAGTTTTTGACTTTTTAATGATTGGCATTCTGCACCTTTGTTCTGTAACTCAGCTTGAGTCAATTTCAGCTGCTGCTCCAATTCCTCCACTTGATCTCTAAGTCTTCTATTACTGGCTCTCAAGTGAGTATTGATTACTCTGAAAAATTTAGCTTCCTTGATGGCTGGAACTGACCATGTGAAAAATTGTTCTGCACTGCTTGGGGTTTCACACCTAGAACCAGTTTGACCTTCCCATAGTGCCTTCATTCTTTTGAATTCTTATTTTTCAATACTATACATCCTAGCCCTATTTATCATCACATAATTTTATTGGTTTGCTAACCTCAATTTCTCCTCAAGATGTTGACACTCTGTCATTTCTTCTTTTCCCTTCATTGTTCTGTTGGCTGTATGTTCTACTATTGGTGATGAGAGATTAACCACTTTTTCAGGGACTTTAGCTATCTCAATAGGTTCTTGTAATTCCTTGATCCCTTCCTTGAGTTTCTTAGCATGCCTAGTTAAAGGTTTCCTTGCTTGAAAGATAAAGGCTGCATTTTCACCCTCAAACTCAAGCTTCCTTGCAGACTTAACCTTTTTATGTTTGTGTTCATCTACTCCAATGAAGTCATATTGCACAATGGGTGTCTCCTCTATGTGAATAGAATGCAGGATTTCATACAAATTTTCCTTAATTACTGGGCTATCCTCTGAAAATGAAGCGACTATCTTTCCTTTTGATGCCACTGCTTGGTTTCTTGTCACACTTTTGATTTCCTACTTGCTGACATCCTTTTTATGTTTTGCCTCTTTGACACTCTTTGACCTCTGTTTTGAAAGTGATGGAGTTTTTGAAATAAGTAGTTGTGTTTGCTCTGTCCCTTTCTCAACTTGTTTCCTTGGTTTCAGTTTTGCAAATTCCTTTGGTTTTTCAACCACGGGCCGAATATACTCTACTACTAGTGGTGAAGGAGTTCCTTTAGTTTTAGGGTTTCTAGCTGGGGTTAGGGTTTCCAAATCAAAACCATTCATAAACAAAAAGGATGACCAATCCCTTAATATCTTTTGAAGCTCATTCAAAATTAGAAACTTCATCAAACCATGATGAAACAAAGATGTTTCACAACCTTCAGATTTGGCTTGTACATTATCAGCCATTTTAGCAAGACTCCTATGTAGGTAAAAGGGAAAATCAAGTGAAATTTTACTTGTGAAATTCAAAAGAAGCTTGAAATGGTATGTGTAGACCTTATGATACCTGCCTTCACATGTAAAATATCTCTGGATGTTGAGCAACAACTTTTCATAAATGTCTTTGATGCAGCCTCTAGGGATTTCATTATTGAGGTCCATATCTGCATAGTTAGATTTCATGAATTCCTTGCATGGCTCCATATCAATTTTGAAACCTTTGAAACAAGTTTCTTGTCCCCTTGGTATTTCTGTCACAGTAGAAATAATTTCTAGTGTAATTGGCAAATTTAGCATTCCAACCTTGATAGTTGTTCCATTGAAGTGCAAGGCAAATTCTTTAGACACCTGTGTGTGGCAACCCTGCAGCTTTTCACAAAACTGAAGACAACCTACTCTACTAAATGCCTCCATCACTGTTGGGTCTTCAAAAATGGCTTTCATATTTTCAGGCACATATCTTAAGAAATGTCCCCCTCTGTGAACTTTCTTTTCCTTTTTCATGCTTCTCAGAAAATGACTGTCAGCTTCACTTGGATATATGAAACAGCTTCACTTGAATATATGAAACAACCTTGCTTGATTATATGAAACAACCTCGCTTGATTAGGATGAAGAGAACCTTGTATGGAACAACCACAGGTTTGGCTTGCCTACTTCAGAGCTCAGACACTCGTATGGAGGCAAATGAAATGAGAATGACTAAATTAGGCAAAATTTTGAATTTGAAATGTCATCTCACAACTGAATGATGCCTCATTCATACCCTATCATGACAATGATGACTACAATATGGGTAGGTACATTGAATCTCATCACTAACTAAATCATCATACCACTAACCTATCATTTCTCAATGGATACTGAAAAATTTCAGCTCGAATGACAAGACAATTAAGAAACCGCGCTTTCGTAGCGCCGACAGTGTATTTTTCCCAGTTTGCGCTATGAAACTATTAGCGCTTTCGTAGCGAAAATCAACTTTTTTGAACTAGCGGTGGTACGAAAACATGGATTCTTGGCTAATTGCATAGTTTTGACCCGAAACCTTATGGAATGACTCCGAAATGGACAATATGGACATTTGACAATGAATGAACCTTTAAAAGACTTTATTTGAACTTAATGATGATCTTTGAACTTGTAAAAATCTAACCTACCCTTAACCAAATCCTAAAATGAGTTCTAAACCTATTTTGAAATCATGATACAAAACAGAGTTGACACAATAATGTTTTGAAAATTTTTGGGTGATAACAGGGTACATACAATACTTAGATCAAGATAAGATTTAATACCTAAATGCCTTTGTACTTCAAAAATGTCTTTCCTAATTAGTAATGATAAAACAAAGTTTAATCGAATGTGGAAAAGATCATTGCATGTTATAATTCAAAATAGTCCATTCACTTATGCATGAAACAAGATTCCTACACTAAACGAAATTATCTCCTCCCTGTTCTTGGACCGTCTTCTTGTTCTAAGCATGCATTACTGTATTTGGCATGCATTTTGTACTACAGTGAGGTTCTTGTACCAAGGAGTATGATGGTTCTTGCACTGAGATACACATTCCTGTACTAAGGAATACCATTGTTCCTACACTGAAACACATGTTCTTGCACTTAGGAGTGCACAACAGTGCGTATTCCTACATTATTTCATTGAAATACACATTCCTATAATGAGGAACATTTCTTTTCCTGCACTCAAAAATGTTGCGGCATATCCGAAGAAAGAAGTTTCTAATAAAAAAATATAATATACAGGTTGAATCTGAAAATTTTGCACAGTTTCAAAGGATTTTTATTCACCAGTTCTTGGTATTATCTTTCTCTTTCTAATCTAATCCATGAATTCTATTAGATCCTGCAATCTAGTTCAGGAGGGAAGAATGAAGCATTCATTGAAATCCACATTCCTATAATGAGGAACATTTTTTTTCCTGCACTCGAAAGTGATGGAGTTTTTGAAATAAGTAGTTGTGTTTGCTCTGTCCCTTTCTCAACTTGTTTCCTTGGTTTCAGTTTTGTAAATTCCTTTGGTTTTTCAACCACGGGCTGACTATACTCTACTACTAGTGGTGAAGGAGTTCCTTTAGTTTTAGGGTTTCTAGCCGGGGTTAGGGTTTCCAAATCAAAACCATTCATAAACAAAAAGGATGACCAATCCCTTAATATCTTCTGAAGCTCATTCAAAATCAGAAACTTCATCAAACCATGATGAAACAAAGATGTTTCACAACCTTCAGATTTGTCTTGTACATTATCAGCCATTTTAGCAAGACTCCTATGTAGGTAAAAGGGAAAATCAAGTGAAATTTTACTTGTGAAATTCAAAAGAAGCTTGAAATGATATGTGTAGACCTTATGATACCTTCCTTCACATGTAAAATATCTCTGGATGTTGAGCAACAACTTTTCATAAATGTCTTTGATGCAGCCTCTAGGGATTTCATTATTGAGGTCCATATCTGCATAGTTAGATTTCATGAATTCCTTGCATGGATCCATATCAATTTTGAAACCTTTGAAACAAGTTTCTTGTCCCCTTGGTATTTCTGTCACAGTAGAAATAATTTCTAGTGTAATTGGCACATTTAGCATTCCAACCTTGATAGTTGTTCCATTGAAGTGCAAGGAAAATTCTTTAGACAACTGTGTGTGGCAACCCTGCAGCTTTTCACAAAACTGAAGACAACCTACTCTACTAAATGCCTCCATCACTGTTGGGTCTTCAAAAATGGATTTCATATTTTCAGGCACATATCTTAAGAAATGTCCCCCTCTGTGAACTTTCTTTTCCTTTTTCATGCTTCTCAGAAAATGACTGTCAGCTTCACTTGGATATATGAAACAGCTTCACTTGAATATATGAAACAACCTTGCTTGATTATATGAAACAACCTCACTTGATTAGGATGAAGAGAACCTTGTATGGAACAACCACAGGTTTGGCTTGCCTACTTCAGAGCTCAGACACTCGTATGGAGGCAAATGAAATGAGAATGACTAAATTAGGCAAAATTTTGAATTTGAAATGTCATCTCACAACTGAATGATGCCTCATTCATACCCTATCATGACAATGATGACTGCAATATGGGTAAGTACATTGAATCTCATCACTAACTAAATCATCATACCACTAACCTATTATTTCTCAATGGATACTGAAAAATTTCAGCTCGAATGACAAGACAATTAAGAAACTGCACTTTCGTAGCGCCGACAGTGTATTTTTCCCAGTTTGCACTATGAAACTATTAGCGCTTTCGTAGCGAAAATCAACTTTTTTGAACTAGCGGTGGTACGAAAACATGGATTCTTGGCTAATTGCATAGTTTTGACCCAAAACCTTATGGAATGACTCCGAAATGGACAATATGGACATTTGACAATGAATGAACCTTTAAAAGACTTTATTTGAACTTAATGATGATCTTTTAACTTGTAAAAATCTAACCTACCCTTAACCAAATCCTAAAATGAGTTCTAAACCTATTTTGAAATCATGATAAAAAACAGAGTTGACACAATAATGTTTTGAAAATTTTTGGGTGATAACAGGGTACATACAATACTTAGATCAAGATAAGATTTAATACCTAAATGCCTTTGTACTTCAAAAATGTCTTTCCTAATTAGTAATGATAAAACAAATTTTAATCAAATGTGGAAAAGATCATTGCATGTTATAATTCAAAATAGTCCATTCACTTATGCATGAAACAAGATTCCTACACTAAACGAAATTATCTCCTCCCTGTTCTTGGACCGTCTTCTTGTTCTAAGCATGCATTACTGTATTTTGCATGCATTTTGTACTACAGTGCGGTTCTTGTACCAAGGAGTATGATGATTCTTGCACTGAGATACACATTCCTGTACTAAGGAATACCATTGTTCCTACACTGAAACACATGTTCTTGCACTCAGGAGTGCACAACAGTGCGTATTCCTACATTATTTCATTGAAATACACATTCCTATAATGAGGAACATTTTTTTTCCTGCACTCAAAAGTGTTGCGGCATATCCGAAGAAAGAAGTTTCTAATAAAAAAATATAATATACAGGTTGAATCTGAAAATTTTGCACAGTTTCAAAGGATTTTTATTCACCAGTTCTTGGTATTATCTTTCTCTTTCTAATCTAATCCATGAATTCTATTACATCCTGAAATCTAGTTCATGAGGGAAGAATGAAGCACGATAGGCGTGAATTTTCAAAATGGGAAGGAAATCATCAGGGAATTCAAGAGTGAGACCAATCCAAGAGGGACAAAAGAAAAAGGGATAGGGGAAAAAAAGGGAAAAACGAAATTGGATAGGGACAATCTCTTTTGAAGAAAGGGATGATCAATCTCAATAGGATAGAAAATATGAATTATAGAGGGAATTTTATGAAAAAGGAATAATAAGAAAGGTAGAGTTTCAGCTCAAGATCTGCCTAAATTGTGCTGAACCAAAATAACTGCAACGTGAATTGAGTGTTGCTTGCATAAATATTTCCATGTTAGTTGTCCAGAATTAGATAAGGGTTACTACACTTAAAAACTTGCTTCTTCTTGGCAACAGATAGCATATGTAAAGATAAATAAATATTACCATTTTATTAAATATTGATCCTCCTACCAACATGCTTGTTTTCAGGATGATCCCTCTGTGATCATGCCAGTAAACTAATTTTCACAACCACAGGCAAAAGTTTTTTTTTTTAATTTTTGTCATTTTTTTGGATTTGCTTTTTCTTTTATTTTATTTTTGGAAAAGGAAGAATCATATTTGTAATAGGTTGAAACAACCACCTACCATATTTAGTTCAGACTGTTGTTGTACTTGTTGCATAAATTATTCCTTTTTAAGAGGCTAAAAATATACTTTAAGTCTATACCCGTTCACAAGGAATACTAATTCCACCCATCAATAATTTTAATTTCTATTGCCCCATTTTGAAAAAAATTAATCACTTCATAAGGTCCCATCCAACGTGTATGGAATTTCCCTTTAAAATGTTTAAATTTAGAGCCATAAAGGAGTACTTGATCCCCTGGTTGGAGCTGTTTCTTTTTTATCAGCTTTTCATGCCATTTCTTGCCCTGTTTCTACACTAACACATTACGTTGAACAAAATATCTTCTGAATGCATCCAACTCATTTAACTTCAATAGACTTTTTTTTTTTTATTCTAAGAGATTCAGTCCCACTTGGACTGTAGTTTAGAAAGTCTTTATTTGGAACTCGATTAGAAAAAGGAATCGTTTCCCCTATACTAGCTCATATGGTGTATTCCCAGTGTTGTTCCTCCAAGTGGTTTGATAAGCCCATAAGGCTTCAGGAAACATGCTGGCCTAATCCTTTCTATGAAGATTTATTTTTCAAGTGAAAATGGATTCGATCACCTTGTTTGGAGATTCTACCTGTCCATTTTCTTGCGGGTGATACGTTGTAGATTTCCTGTGCCGAATTTTGCATTGATCCATAACACCCTGAACCAGATTAGAGACAAAATATGGTCCATTATTAGTAACAATATCTTTAGGAATACCAAATCTAGTAAAAAATTCAACAACGACTTTTTCAGTAGTGAAAGAAATAGCTTTAGCCTCTACCCATTTTATAACAAAATTTGTACAAACTAAGATATGTTTTTTAATTCAATATGTTAGATTTATTGGTCCTACAAAGTAAATAGCCCATTTTTCAAATGGCTCAATCATAACCTGAGGAAATAAATTCATTTCATTTGCTTGGACAAGTTGGCCCATTGGCAGACAGTTATCACATCACTTGACATATTTTTTGGCATCCCTAAATAAGAAAGGCCAAAAATAGCCAGCTTGTAAGATCTTGTATGTTATTCTCTTGTTAGTGAAGTGGCCCCCACAAGGTTCATCATGGATAGATTTCAAAATTTCAAACACTTCTTCCTCTCTTATGCATATACGAATGATAAGATATGTCCTAGTGTAAAAGAGCCCTCCTGGATCCAAGAGTATGAAGCAATATTTTGGATGATATTCTACTTTTCATGAGAAAAAAAGTTAGGTGGTGTCTTTCCTATCACTAAATAATTGGCTATGTCAGCAAACCATGGGGAATTGTTTGACACAGAAAAATATGTTCATCAGGGAAATCATCATTTACAGGAATTTCTTCACTGGGATTATTTAATCTAGAAAGGTGTAATATTCTTAAATTAGCTGCAGCTAATATGAATATTAATTTTTCCTTGTTTATTTTGCATTTCATGTATTGATGAATAAATTGTAAATGAGGACATGTAAAACTCCTAAAATACAAGAATAAATCAATGGCTATGTGAACAAATACATATCTAGGCTATACAAATAAACTCCTGCATGTGTGAATGGGTTAAATCACAAGAATGGGTCATCTTTGGCCAAGTCAAACAGCACAGTCTAGATGCATTAAACCTCTTTGAGGGACAGTGCAGTTCTAGAAGGAGGTTGTAATGTAAAATGGGTTAAGTGATTCAAGGTGGTTTAGGGTTTGGAGTTTCTCCTATCTTATAAAAGGAAGAGGAGGGCAGCAAGGAAAATGTTGTTGAAGATATTATTTTTGAAGGTCTGTCTGCTTAGACATCCCTTATTGGGCATTCCTGTTCAGGAATCCCACCTCCTTCCTTAAGCAGCTCTTGGAGGAGAATTGTGCTAAAATTCTCCACTATCAAGCTTGGGCCAAGTTTCACCTTACATTACAAAATTGCTCATGTTGAGGGTTGAGCTGTCTTATGAGTTGCAGCAAGTGGAGATCTAGATCTACTCAGATCTAGATGATAGCAATGGCTCTTCTCAGTGAGTGTGTAATTTAACCTCCTGGAAGAGTTCATTTGCTGAGTATACTTCAGATCTACATCTTGGCATCAGGCCATATCATCTTTAGAAGCTACAATGTTTTTTATCTCCCTAAGACAATGTTATTTGTAGATCTACAGCTGCAGGGTGTTCTGCTTGCATTTTGGAGGAGAGATCTCCGGTGCTTGGATTCATCCTTCACTATGGTGATCCATAGATTTTCCAACCAATATATGTTCTATTTCAGATCTGATATTCTACATGTTCATGATTCAGTGATTTTCTAAATCATTCTACAGATCTGCATTCTTAGATCTTAGATCCACTTGCGGTACTTCATGTTTTGAGCAAAACCCCAAGGGGAATGTATAGATCAACTTTTCTTGTACATGGATCTGTATTGGATCTATAATTTTATGTACATATCTGATATATATCTGAAGAATTAATAAACTGCTGCTTCAGCCCTAGAAATCACGTTGTCATGCTTATGCAGTCTTTTTACATGGCTGTAGCACCTCTTTCTTGAGGATTTCTTCTGTATTATTTCATTATTCTTCTGTAAAGTGTATGAGTTATGCCCCTGATATTATTTTTAAATGTTCAGACCTTATTTCATTCATACCCTTCAGAAAATCATGCTCACATGCTTCAGTAAATTTCTGCATACTTCTAGTTATGGGAAATCAGGGTTTTCTAGCCTAGTTAGGAAAGGAGGAATTGTTTAACATATAAAAACTTATTTTTTTTTGCTGAAATTCGATATGTGATTCCCTCATAATACTTTATATCATATCCAACCTCTCTCCAATATTATTTTTACACAAATATCTTAATACACTCGTTTTAGGGCCAAAATTATCACTTTTACCCATATTTTTCTTTATAAAACGCTGTATAAGGGTGATTTTGCATAATTTATTGAATTTTAAGTGATTTTATATCTGTATATGACATATTTATGTAGATCCACATTGGTAATAACTCATATTATTCCCAATATGTAGTTGTACCTAAAAAAGGGATATTACAGTGGTATCAAAGAAAGATCTTTGGCTCAGCCTGTGGCTTCAAGAAAAAGTGTTGTACAGTAAGGGGAAAGGTCAAAATTATGGATATCATGGGTTTAATATCATTAGCTTTAATATCTAAGAAGAACCTCTCCAAGGAGGTTGAATAAGAAGGAGAAAGAAGAAGCAGTGAAACTCCTAGAAAGTTTCAAGAGCAAAAAGATCTTCTAATCAGATCTACAAGATCTATACATGAGGAAAATTATGAATCCTCGTCTCATGGATATATGCACTAAGCCATATCACCTAAGCTTCAAATTTCTATCAGTAATTTCTTCATGAAGAGGAAGAAAGGAGGTGTATCTAAGAAGGAGACTCTTAGGGATTATTTGGAGGAGTATGAAGCTCAATCCAAGGAGTTCAAAGATGATTTAAATTTCTAAGGGTTCTGAAAGATCAAGGAAAGCAAAGGAACAAAGAAGGAGTAGCATGACATGGGTAGATTCTATCTATCTATCTTTGATGGATCACCTAGATGTCCAGTCAGGGTTTGGGTGGAGGAGCTAAAAAAATTTGTGCAACAACATCAAGTCTCTAAAATTGAAGCCATCAAAGTAGTAGCACTGCACTTTGGAGGTAAGGCATATTCTTGGTGGTTATTTGAGTCCTTTTCCTTGAAGAATGAAAATACACCTACTTATGCAAGTTTTATTGCAAGATTGATAGAAAATTTTGATGAAGCCCCATGTGTAACATATTCTGGTGACACTATCAAACCATATCAGTCAAATATTTTTCATGAGTTGGAAGGGTCTATGAATCCAACTCCATTTTTGAAGAGCATGGGAGAAGGTGTGATTTTTTTTTATGCCTTTCCTAGGGCGAGATCTCCTTTGAATGAAGGGAACTCTTCTCAAGAAGGAAGCATGGAGATTCCTCCTTCACAAGATGAGCAAGGTCTAAGGTCTCTTGTTGATGATGAGGAAATTTCAGTTATTGGAGAGGAGAAGGAGAAGGCAGGAGATAACGCATTCATGAAAAGAGCACCTCAAGAATTTCATGAAGAGGAGGATGGATCACTTGCTCCAAGAAGAGAAACTCTTGCACTCTTGCAAGGAGTTCCAAAAGATCTCACACATGGAGATATTGATACAACACAAGAACCGCATGCATCATCATTGTCAAATGATGAAGTATTGAAGATAGAAGGAGGAAGAGAGGAGGAAGAGCATCTCAAGAAGAATATCACATACCCTTCTCTATTTCAAGGGTTGGAAGACCAAAGAAGGCAAGAGAATCCATGCAAAAAAGGTAGGGGCAAATCTGTCCACCTACATTCACATTCTTCTCTATGCCTTGATTCCTCTTTGCAAGGAGGCATTCCACCAGGAAGACCTCCTGATTGGAGGAAAACTAAAGTTTTCTCTAAACTATGGGAATCATTTGCATACTTGGATAATGAAGGAGCCTTGGGAGAAGCAAGCACAGTGCAGAGGATCTTTCATGAATTCAGAAAAGAGGTAAGCAATTTTTTGAATAGGACATTGTTATCTTCCATTCATTCATCTGCGCTGAGAAATGAAAGATCAGAAATCTATGATGGTATGGATATGAGGATACATGGCAAAACCATATCTTTGGGGTAGCCCATGGTCTTCTCACTTACAAAGGAGATTTTTGAACATGACAACAGGATCTTAATACTCTTGCATGCATGGGATAAATTGAGGAAGTATTGGAGGACAAGAAATTTCCAAGGTGTTGTGGCCAGCAACAAACCCCTTCTTATTTAATATTAGTAATAATACTAAATAAGTGGGGACCCTTAGTTAAAAATCCAAAAAAATCAATTAGTACTTGTTTCCCTTTTCAAATAAAACTTTCTATCATATCTTAGGAAAATTCCTTAGAAAAATCCTTAAGAAACACTTAAGTTTATGATAGATTATAATAAAATCTTTCTTTGAGAGAAATAGCGCATCCATCGCAAATGGTAGATATCTTTTGAAAAACTGAACCTTTTAAATTGCGACTTTGTGATATTGCGATAACGCAATCCCAAAAAGCCTATACATTAAAATATTGGTCGCAAATCGCATATCGCAGAAAAGATGTTAAACGAATACTTTTTATATGTTATATCTGCGATATTGCGATTTTGCGATATTATGAGGATGCGATTTATAAATATTGCGATATGCGATAAGTATGTTTTGCGATGACTGTGATCTTTGATATTACGATTTTGCGATATTGCACAGCAAATTGCAGATCGCAATGTCGCAGATTCGTAAAAGCCATTGTCCAAAGAAAATCCTTCCATAAATCAATATCTGTTTTGCGATTTAATGATTGGATTAAATGAATAGATTGTCAATTATTAATAAATGGGATTTTGTTTTGATTGAAAGGTCGTTTCACGTTAAAATAATATATTTCATCCGCCTTCAGCATTTAAAACTATCTCATCACCTTTCTTATGTCATTACTCTCACTTAATTCGTAAAACCACAGGCGCGAAGGAGTAGAAGACTATACAAAGCATTCACAGAGCATTATGGGTAAGAAGGAGAAGATTTCAAATTCTGAAAACAAAGAAATGGCTTCACTGTATGCGGATACTGCTTGCAATAAGGATGCCAGTATCACCACCTGGGAAGGAATGTATAATTTTCTCGAAGAAGAAAATCCCGGGGTGATGCAAGTTGCAGCTACTGCAGGCTCAAGTAATTCATCTGAGGCAACCCTTAAAGAACTGGCTTGTTCATTTCTGCACCGGATAGCGGCAAGACCAAGAATTCTTCCGTATACAGACATCGTAAAATGGGTGCTGGATAGCACCAATATTTCAGACAGGCAATTTATAACTCTAGATCAAGAGCTCATCGGGTCGTTCACTACGGAAGATTTGAGGCTGATGTATCATTTGCCGGAACCTCAGGCAACTTATAATAAACAATTTATGGAGAATTTTTCCAAAGAACATACAAATTTGGCGGAATGCACAAAGGAATGGACCAAGAGAGATGAACCATTGAAGAAAAGCAAACACGGTATGTACAGTACTGGTTCACTCACCTCTCCATATTATTTTGCTGCTGCTATGTTATACGGGCTTTTTGGAAATCCTGACATAAATATGATCTTTCCTGAATGGCTCCCTTTGTTGAATGCTGCTGTTAACGCTACAATTGTAGACTGGGCCAAAATCTTGTCTGATAATTTGGCCACTGCTATTTTCCATAACCGGTCTAAACGGACTATTTCTCAGAGGATTTATCCTCCTTTTTATCTATCTGCCTATGTTATGGACGCTATCTGCTTTGTTTCTAAATTCCCCTTGATGGGTTGGCAATGGACAATTCATGATCCTTTGCCTATTCATGTGTGTCACAAGGAACTGTGGGAATCTAAGTTTTTCCCTCATTTTTACAAGATTTTCCATGGCATAATGCTGCCATTGTACAAAATATTGCATAATAAGGATGCTCCAAGGTTATCCCCAGAAGCAGAAGTCGACATTCTCCCTGTCGCAAGATGGTTTGGAGAAGAGTTGTTTACTTATGTTAGGGTTTTTGGAAGTTCTTCTTCCCCCCATGTTTTACCCCTGTATGTTCCGGAAAAATTGCAGCTCGGGAGATTGCTTATCAAACCTGTGGTCAAGGAGGTTTGACAAAGGAATTAAAAGAGAAGAAGAAAGGCATTTGGCCACAATTTCCCATAACCTGTGGAACATTTTCACTTTTTGATGTTGGTCACGCATTCAAAGAGGTAAGCAATATTACATGCTTACAATTGTTCAAGTTTTCGAGAAGGTTATTTCCCAAATAATGTTGCTAAAAATTTTACCACTGTAATCAAGGTAAGGGAATTTTCAGGAGAAGAAGATCCTTTTGATGATATGTTTCAAAAAAAAGGTTCATTTAAAGAAGTTTTGCATTCAGCTCAGATACAACTATCTCCAGAAGAATTTCAGGAATTTAAACTTTACAGAGAGAGAAGACTAACTACTATCCCTTTGGAAAATTTACGCTTGGAACCCGCAAGGGAACCAACTCCTAGTGTCAGTCTCAACGGAAGTTCAGGTACAGATAAGTCTAAGTCAAAATCTAAAAGAGATACTTCTGAACGTTATAATAAGTCTAATGAAGAGTAGGATAGAAATGAATAATTAGTGAAAGATACTGCTCAATCGAAAGAGCTTTCACAACAACAAATTTTGACTTCTCAGCAGATAAATCCTCCTCCTACCAATGTACAGCAACAGTCAGTCACAATTGAATTAGAAAAAGAATGGGAAAGCTTTAATCAATTTCTTAATGTGGAAGGACAGAATATACAGACCCCTGTACAAACAACAAAAGTTTTGAGCACAGGAATAAGTGGCACAGTCACAGAAACTGAGCACATACCTATCACTCCTTCGTCTGAAATTTTACTTAATGTAGAGGACATTCCCCCTCTAGATGTATTCTACAGCCCGAAGTATAAGGAAGTAGTAAAGAAGCAAAGGAAAAAGAGAAAATTGGAAGGTGCAATTGCTACTGAAGTAGAACAATTAGATGTCTTGTGGAAGGATCCTACTACAGAGCCTACTGATAATCTTGCCAAGTGATCTCAGATTACAGGGGCTTATGCTTTCGCAACTATTGACAAATAATTTGAGGTACAACTCTTATTAAATGAAAAAGAAGAATATATACAGGTTCTGCAATAGCAATTGCAACAGGCATAGGCCAATAATGAAGCACAGATGAAGCTTGAAAAGTTACAGCAACAACTTCAAGAAATGCAAATTGGATATCAAAAAAGTTTGGCTGATAAAGAGAAACAAATACAGATTATCCAAGATCAGCATAAAGATGATCCTAGGCTTCCAGAGTTTATTTCAGAAACTATTTATTTAAACAATCAACTACTGCAACAAGAAGAAGTATTATGCCAGAAAATCTCGCAATGGAACTCCTTCTGTCAAGAAAGTGATAAGATCACTAATCATGTCGTAGATTTACGAAATGATTATGATTCAATTAATGAAAAAGTTACTGATTATTTGATATGGCAAAAGACAGAAGAAGGAAGAAAACTTGGTGCACCAATTATTAATGAAAACCACAAAGAAATACTTTTCAATAACTGGGATGCACAAATCAGAGAGGTAGAGAAAGCAGCAGAGGAGTCAGCTACAGCAGCAAACAGTCTTACTGATTGTGTAAATGAGAATTTGCAAAAAGAAAATTTAATTTCAGAAACTGTTCCGGGATATCTTCCACAGGCGCATCAATTGAAAACAGAATGGAAACAAAAGGCGGAAGAAAAAGCAAAATCAATTCAAAGATTGACAAGATTAAATTGGGATTCTTACTGGACATATCTAGTGAAACCACACAGTCAACACAGTGCGCTTAATTGCATCATTAATTCTGCTGAGAAGATTGCGCCTACACTTGCCGATTCTGTCTTTTCAGGACAGTTGAAATCTGAAGTCGGCCAACCACCTCTTCTCAAAACAATGTTGGATGCTTGCAAGTTTAAAGAGCAAGTTCATAAGTAGTTATTTAATAGTCTTTATTTTTAGACTTAGTTTTAGTTTTACTGTATTTTTTCCTAAGAAAAGGACGGTCATTTAAACCGAATCCTTAATTTTTGTAATAAACTATTTTTAGATTTAGCTAGTAGTATTTAAACCCTTCTCATGCATTTAGAGAAGGGTCCTGAAATTTGTCAAGAACTTATCCTCAAAACATGCATTTCTGCACCCTCAGAGGAGGCTTTGATAAATGAATGGATCGAGATTTATTTATACCTGTGTCTAATATTCGTTACTGATGTTGCATTTTTGTACTCTTAATTGATATTAGATTAGGAAGAGATAAATCATTATTGCTTCTAGCTTACGAGTAGAACCAGCTATAAATGGTATTTTTATCTCTTAACTGTTTCTGTTTCTGTGCTAAAAGTGATATTTATTTTTGCTTGTTTATATGTTAATGTTTGAATACTTGAGTTATCATTTGGCATTTTTGTACTATGATAGCAATTTATTTGTACTTGATATATGAATAGTTTAATATGCGATATGTATTTCATAACTGTTTCATCTAATTTTTTATATGAAATAGTTTATCTATATTGAATCCTTTTCTTATGATAGTTGAATGATTTTTATTATCAATTATTATCTGAAATCATTTTAGATCGCATAACTGGAAAAATTTACATCCCGGGTTAGTTTAGAGTTAGATATTTCTTAGAATACAGTTTTCATATAAATAGAAATAGATTAAAAGCATTTTCACTTAGGAATCTTAGATAAGAAATATCAATTCTAAAACACACACACACATATTGGGAAACTGGTCCCATCATCCCCAATCGGGCCCACTACACCAAACGGAAAAGGAACTGCTAACCAAGGTCCGGACCGGGTGGGTATCCCTTTTGTTGTAGACCCAATTTTTGGGGCTTCAACATATTTGGCGCTAGAAGGAGGGAGAAACTATGAATGGCAATTGAATCGACATCTAAATACCGTTCTGAGAGTAAATTACCCTCACCATCTTCCCCGAATTCTCCATCATAATCAGAAATTTCAAATCCAGAGCTAGAAGTCGAAAGAAGACCTGACACTGCTACAAACCCTGACTTTTCAGACGAATCTGCTATTGAACCTCCTGAAGTCGAATCTCTTATTCATAAACTTCAGCGATTTTCAATATCACCTCAAAAATCTGATAAATCTCAAGGTAGTGTGACTTCGCAATACAATCCTTCTCATCCTCTTACGAGATTACAGAGTGGAAAGCTTGGCATTCAGCCAACTGAGTTACCTATACCTACAAGGAAGAGAGCTAGGAAATCACCCAAAGGGTCTGACAGTGAGACTCTTTCATCATCATCATCCATCTCAAACACTTCATCGCGAAGTCAACCACCCACTCCTCCACTCTAGATTACTGTCCATCAGTCCACTCAATCGTCCACATCTCCTTCTCAAATCATAATATCTTCATCTTCACAGTCACAAATATCATCATATGCACTTTCCTCTGTTAGTAGTTCAGCGATGGCCCAAATGCCATGGAATAATCCAGGGGCAGTCTTAATGCCTGCACCCTTGAGTCAAATACCGGCCCATCCCGAAAAATGGTTGCCTAAGTTTAATACTGAAGTAGGCACGCTAGCAGAAGAACATATCAACAACTTTATGTTATCCATAAATCTCAATGGAGTTGTTAATGAAGATGCTGGTGTCCGACTTTTTCCTTATACCCTACAAGGAGCAGCTGGATCATGGTATTTCTCATTACCATCTGGATCTATTACTACTTGGGATATCTTTCAAGATCAATTTTTAACTAAATTTGGTGATGACAGGTCTACAGCAACATTAATCAATGATTTGTCTAATCTTAGAACTAATTCAAAAGAACTTGTCAAGGATTTCAATTCTTGTTTCAACAAATTGTTAAACAAAATTCCTACTGCTTCCAAACCAAGCGAAGAAGTGCGAAGTGAATGGTACATTTCTACTTTTCCATCAAACATAGCAATCTTTGTTGATAGGGCTAATAAAACAACTTTAGCAAACAATATGAAAGAAGCAATAGCAGTAGAGAAACGAATCATTGCTTTAGAAAAGAAAAATGCAATAGAAGAATGGAAATCCAAGAAAGTCACTTTTAAGGAAGATCCCAAGAAAAAACAACCAAAAGATCCATTTGATTTAGAAGGATTGCAAAAAGTTTTGAAAACTATGTCCAATGAAATGGTTGATATCAAGAAACAAGTGGTAGAAACATCTTCTAAGAAGTCTTTTAAGCCTTATAGAAGAAATCCTTCAACTGATTCAAAACTGCCAAATGCTATTACAAATGCTGAATCAGAAGAAGAAGAAGAGGAGACTGCTACTGAAGAAACTACTGATGAAGAAGAAGTTGTAGAAGTACAAGGTATGTGGGATTTCATCCTCCCAGATGAGGAAGATCAAGAAGCATCCCCAGTTAGTACTTGAAGTAGAAATCAAATTGATCCTCCTCAACCTACTCCAAAGTAAAAAAGCGTACGCTCAATGACTAAGGATAAAGTTGCACCCAAGAAAACGACATCTAAAGCAATTCAAACTAGCCCAGTCCAAACAAATTCGTCAACTCCATTAAAAATATTAATTGTTCTGGATGAAATGGATTATAATATCATAGAAGATATGAAGAAGACTAGGGCTAATATCACTTTTTATGAATTGAGAAAGTTAAAACACCAACAAAAGTTACTTTTGAAAGAATTACATGCTGTGCCAGAAAAACCTTTGCCCGATCCTATAATCTCTCAAGCTTCCAATGAGATGGGAAGACCTCCAACTAATATGATTAGTAAAGTTGATCTTGAAAACATCGCTTTAATTGGAGGAAGGTCAAGATCTCATACTCCTCCATTCCTTCGTACTTATTAAGTTTTCAATAAAAATTTTCATAATTGTTTAGTGGATTATGGAGCTTCATCTAATATTCTACCAAAATCAATATGTGCAAAGTTGAATATTCAACCACAAAAATCTGCTGTGCACATAGTCAAGCTAGAACGATCGCAAGTTGAAGTGATTGGCGAATTAAATCAGGTTACCATAAGGCTATCATCTAATCGAAAGGTATGTCAAGTTATTGATATTTTAGTTGAATATATTCCAGAATTTTATGGCTTAATTCTTAGCAGAGATTGGTCACAAAAACTTCATTGATACTTTGCAACTGATTGGTCGCACATGTGGCTCCCTTACAATGGTAAACCAAATCAGATAAAGGTTGAGCGAGAAAAGCATCAGAAATACATAGTAACAGAATTGGAAGGAGAAAATGAACTGGTTGCATACACCAATAATATCATTGGCAATTACTCAGTTGATTCTTTCTTAGGAAATTTTAATGCTCATACTTCACCCTACTTAGAACATTATGTTTTGTCTCAAATAGAAAATTTTTCTCAAACAGATAGTTCTAAATGCATTAATTTTGTATATACTCCTGTAAATAAATCTTTATTTTGGAAGTTATTTTTTGATGGTTCTAAATCTAGTGAAGGAGCAGGAGCAGGGTGCGTGTTGGCTAGTCCAGAGGGAAAAAAAATTATGCTAACTTGCAGACTTGATTTCGATTGCACCAATAATACCGCAGAATACGAGGCTTTAGTTCAAGGATTATACAAAGCAATCGGATTAGACATCAAATATCTACAAGTTTTCGGAGATTCTGAAATTGTAATCAGATAGGTACGCAGTACTATACATTGTTTATCAGGTCATTTAAAACACTATCAATATTTAGTTCTAGATCTGACTGAACATTTTATAGCATTCAATATTTCCTCAATTCCCATAATCCAGAATGCTAGTGCAAACCTCCTAGCCAATGTAGCCTCTAATAATTCTACACGAGAAGACTTTGAGTCACATTCGATTTTTCATTGAATTAATCTTTCGACCTTCGATTCTTTGATAACGTACCAATTGGAGTATTTTCAATGATGATCCTGATATTGTAAGCTTTCTCACATCTGAAGGATCTTACACCAATCAGATAATTGATGAGGACCAACATGAAAAACAAATAGATAGCACTAATAGTGTTATGCCAAAGTCAGTAGTCAAGTTAGAAGACCCTTATGATTTGAAAGATTGATTCAAAAGATCTACCAATTCAAAATTACAAAGTTCAACTTTGAATTATGAATTAGTAAATCTAGGAACTGATACCAAACCACAGAATATCAACCTAGGCCTTGGTCTAGATCCTAAAGAAAAATTAGCATATATTCGTCTTTTGAAACAATATAAAAGTGTCTTTGCTTGGAATTATGATGAACTCAAAACTTATGACACTTTTATCATCCAACATACTATCCCAATGATAAATGATGAAAAACTTGTCCAACAAAAGCTGAGAAAGATCCATCCCAATCTAGAAAATCAGATTAAGTCTGAACTTAATAAGTTATTGAAAGCCAAGATTATTTTTTTTGTCTGAAATTCTAAATGGGTTTCCAATATGGTTCCTGTTAGAAAGAAGAACGGAGACATTAGAATTTGCATTGACTTTCGAAATCTTAATAAAGCCTGCCAAAAAGATAATTTTCCTTTGCCTCCTATGGAGCAAATATTATAGGCAGTTGCAGGATCAGAATTAATGTCTTTATTAGATGGTTTCTCTAGCTACAACCAAGTATTGGTCCATCCTGATGATCAATTGAAACCTACATTTAGAACCAAATGGGGCAGTTATGCATATCAAAGATTCCTTTTGGTCTGATCAATGCTAGTGCCACATTTCAGAGAGCCATGGACATAGCTTTTAAGGGATTAGTTAACAAATCAGTGGTAATCTATTTGGATGATATAACTATATATTCCAAAAAATGAAGTAATCATCTTAGGGATTTAAAGCAGATCTTCCAACGTTGTCAAAAGTATGGAATTTCACTTAACCCGAAAAAAATCCTTTTTTGCATTAAGCGAAGGAAAATTTCTTGGATTCATAGTGTCATAATATGGAATTCATGTTTATCCTGATAGAATCAAGGAGATTTATGAAATACCCTTACCTCACAACAAAAAAGCTATGCAATATTTCCTTGGCCAGATTAATTTTGTAAATATATTTGTCCCAGATTTTTCAAGAATTGTATCTCCTTTACAAGAAATGATTAAAAAGAATTCAAAATTCAAATGGGGAAAAAATGAATATGAGGCATTCAATCTGATCAAACAAGCAATTGTTAATGCTCCATATTTAGCAACTCCAAATTTTTTCGATCCTTTTATTTTATATACATTTGCCTCTGATAAATCTTATGCTGCGATACTCACTCAAGAAAATCAAGACAAGGCAGAAGCTCCAATTGTTTTTTTTCAGTTCAAATTTATAGGGAGATGAGTTGAACTATTCAGATGTAGAGAAGCAAGCTTATGATGTTTTCAAAGCAATTAAATATTACAGACCCTTTCTACTTAAAACCCATAAAAAAATCATAGTACCGTTTCTAGCAGTAAGAAATATTTTAGTACAGAAACATGTGGGTGAGAAAAGAGCTAATTGGGTTACTACCTTACAAGAATATGATGTAAAAATCAAACCAGAAAATATCGTAAGAGGTCAAGGCTTTTGCAAAATATTAGCTGGAGCATCGCTTATTTCTGAAAAACCAGCTGAAGAGATATAAATGTTTGAGGTAAGCCTAAACGATGTTGAATCCTTATCTGCTGATATTATATTTTATCTAAAGAATGGATATGCTCCTCCAAATCTCGATTATACGAAGAAAAGAGCTCTAAGGTTGAAGGCTAAGAAATATCAGCTTGTGGGTGATGTTCTTTTTAGAATGAATTATGATTTTGTTCTCCTTAGATGTCTGGAGAAATCTGAAGCTGAAAAATTCTTACAGGAACTTCACGATGGGCCAACAGGTGGACATTATGCTGGAGATACTACTGCACATAAAATCGTTCTCGCAGGCTATTATTGGCCCACATTATTCAAAGACTCACATAGTTGCGTCAAAAAATGTCAAGTTTGTCAAACCACTGCTGAAAGACAAAAGAAACCATCATTGTCGTTACAACCAGTCAACATTGAACAACCTTTTGATCAATGGGTATTGGACATAATAGGTGAGATCGTTCCTCACTCTTCTAAGCAACATAGGTATATCATTACATCAACTGATTATTTCACTAAATGGGTAGAAGCAATACCTCTTAAGACTGCTAATGCTGAAAATATCATCGAATTCATAGATTAGTTCATAATCACCAGGTTCGGTTTACCTTCTGCTTTAATGTTTGATAATGCATCATATTTTTCTAGTAATGCTATGACTGAATTTGCACTCAAGAGAGGTTTCAAACTTAAATACTCTGCCAATTATTATCCACAGGGAAATGGGTTAGCTGAATCCACAAATAAAAACTTAATCAGAATCATTAAGCGAACCATTGATCAAAATCATAAAAATTGGCATAAGTATTTAATATATGCTTTATGGGCAGATCGGATAACACATAAAGCTTCCATTGGCACTTCTCCCTTTAATTTGGTTTATGGGAAAGAAGTGGTTCTTCCAACTCATCTAGAAATTCCTTCTTTGGCCTTAGTTCAATACATTGATGAAACACCAACTTCTTCTTTACAACTAAGACATCTAGAAATAATTAAGCTAGAAGAAAAAAGAGAACAGGCTAAAATAACTCATGCTCATCACCAAGAATTAGTCAAAGCTTCTTTTGATTCAAACATGATATCCAAAAGAGAATTTCAGGTCAGAGATTTAGTTTTAAAATGGGACAAAGCTCATGAGGAAAAAGGGAAACATATGAAATTTCAACGAACGTGGCTTGGTCCTTTCCAAATTGCAGAGATCATAGGTCCATCTACCTTTATGTTACAGGATTTAACAGGAAAAAGTGAGTCTTTACCTGTTAATGGACAGATCCTCAAAAAATATTTTCCATAGGAGATTATTCTTCTATTTTGTATATTAGTTTTCTTTACTTTCATAATAAAACCAGTTGTTAATGGTTACATTTGGAATTCACGAAAAAGATACAAATTCTCTTTTAGATTTTTTTTTTCACTTGTATAAATAGAATTCTTTTAGAAAATTGATCATTATTATTTAAAGATACAGTTAAAAGATTTAGCCTAAAAATGATACTAATTTCAACTTTGTAAAATTTTGATAAAAAACGACCTCTAGCAAGAAAATGTTTTATATCAGTCTAATGAAAGGTATCAATAACAAAATGAAGATTCTCTGTAGAAAATTTCTTTCCAAAAAACTCTACCATTGTCATCCAGAGATATCTTAAGGAAACAATGACTTCCTCCCCACCTAGAAAATTATAATGTTCAAGGAATAATCTAATGATACATTTTTTAACTTAAAGAGTAAGAGGTCTCATCACGAGCCGACTTATCATGATCATAGATACTATAGCTTGCTGAATTTTCCAATACTGCATACCATAACAGGGCAATGACTCAAGATTATTGCAATCAAAAGAGTAAGGGGTCTCATCACGAGCCATCTTGTTCAGCAAAGTTATAAATCAAGTGAATGGCATTGTCATAAATTGGCTACCAAACCAAGACATTGTTCTTTAAGGATAAAAAAGAAAAATAAAAGCAATAAGTGTGAATATGGATTTCTCTTTGAAAATTGTATATTTCCCTAAATAGGACATAGGATCATTGCTGGGTAACGGGTAACCATCGAAGCTATAAATGCTTGTGGCGATGGCTCTACCTACGACAATTGGTATATTTGTGAATTTACGAGCTTTTGTTTTTATCTCTATAAACCAAGTAATAACTGATGTAAATACAAAGTTAGCTTGAGGAAGTGAATAATCAAAAGTTGAATATAGAAGAAATGAAGTATCATCTATAAATTAAAACATAATACTTTGTCTTTTTTTATAATAAAGTTTGATTTTTTAAGGAAAATTTTACTGTTTTGAAAAATTTAGAAAATTCAAAAGAAAAGCAGAAATATTTGGTTCTCCCAAGTGAATCGCCAATTGTTGTAGGCAACAACCCCCTTATTATTTAATATTAGTAATAATACTAAATAAGTGGGGACCCTTAGTTAAAAATCCAAAAATATCAATTAGTACTTGTTTCCCTTTTCAAATAAAACTTTATATCATATCTTAGGAAAATTCCTTAGAAAATCCTTAAGAAACACTTAATTTTATGATAGATTATAATAAAATTTTTCTTTGAGCAAAATAGCGCATCCATCGCAAATGGTAGATATCTTCTGAAAAACTGAATCTTTTAAATTGCGACTTTGCGATATTGCGATAACGCGATCCCAAAAACCCTATACATTAAAATATTGGTCGCAAATCGCATATCGCAGAAAAGATGTTAAACGAATACCTTTTATATGTTACATTTGCGATTTGCGATTCTGCGATATTGTGATTTTGCGATATTATGAGGATGAAATTTATAAATATTGCGATATGCGATAAGTGTGTTTTGCGATGACTGTGATCTGCGATATTACGATTTTGCGATATTACACAGCAAATCGCAGATTGCAATGTCGCAGATTCGTAAAAGCGCATTGTCCAAAGAAAATCCTTCCATAAATCAATATCCGTTATGCGCTTTAATGATTGGATTAAATGAATGGATTTTCAATTATTGATAAATGGGATTTTGTTTTGATTGAAAGGTCGTTTCACGTTAAAATAATATATTTCATCCGCCTTCAGCATTTAAAACTATATCATCACCTTTCTCATGTCATTACTCTCACTTAACCACAGGCGCGAAGGAGCAGAAGACAATACAAAGCGTTCACAGAGCATTATGGGTAAGAAAGAGAATATTTCAAATTCTGAAAACAAAGAAATGGCTTCACTGTATGCGAATACTGCTTGCAATAAGGATGCCGGTATCACCACCTGGGAAGGAATGTATAATTTTCTCGAAGAAGAAAATCCCAGGGTGATGCAAGTTGCGGCTACTGCAGGCTCAAGTAATTCAGCTGAGGCAACCCTTAAAGAACTGGCTTGTTCATTTCTGCACCGGATAGCGGCAAGACCAAGAATTATTCCATATACAGACATGGTAAAATGGGTGCTGGACAACACCGATATTTCAGACAGGCAATTTAGAACTCCAGATCAAGAGCTCATCGGGTCGTTCACTACGAAAGATTTGAGGCTGATGTATCATTTGCCGGAACCTGAGGCGACTTATAATAAACAATTTATGGAGAATTTGCCAAAGAACATACAAATTTGGCGGAATGCACAAAGGAATGGACCAAGAGAGATGAACCATTGAAGAAAAACAAACACGGTATGTACAGTACTGGTTCACTCACCTCTCCATATTGTTTTGCTGCTACTATGTTATGCAGGATTTTTGGAAAGCCTGACATAAATATGATCTTGCCTGAATGTCTCCCTTTGTTGAATGCTGCTGTTAACGCTACAATTGTATATTGGGCCAAAATCTTGTCTGATAATTTGGCCACTGCTATTTTCCATTACCGGTCTAAACAGACTATTTCTTAGAGGATTTATCCTCCTTTTTATCTATCTGCCTATGTTATGGACGCTATCTTCTTTGTTTCTAAATTCCCTTTGATGGGTTGGCAATGGAAAATTCATGATCCTTTGCCTATTCATGTGTATCACAAGGAGCTGTGGGAATCTAAGTTTGTCCCTCATTTTTACAAAATTTGCCATGGCATAATGCTGCCATTGTACAGAATATTGCATAATAAGGATGCTCCAAGGTTATCCCCAAAAGCAGAAATCGACATTCTCCCTGCCGCAAGATGGTTTGGAGAAGAGTTGTTTACTTATGTTAGGGTTTTTGGAAGCTCTGCTTCCCCCCATGTTTTACCCCTGTATGTTCCGGATAAACTTGTAGCTCGGGAAATTGCTTATCAAACCTGTGGTCAAGGAGGTTTGACAAAGGAATTAAAAGAGAAGAAAAAAGGCATTTGGCCACAATTTCCCATAACCTGTGGAACATTTTCACTGTTTGATGTTGGTCACACATTCAAAGAGGTAAGCAATATTACATGCTTACAACTGTTCAAATTTTCAAGAAGGTTATTTGACCCAAATAATGTTGCTAAAAATTTTACCACTGTAATCAAGGTAAGGGAATTTTCAGGAGAAGAAGATCCTTTTGATGATATGTTTCAAACAAAAGGTTCATTTAAAGAAGTTTTTCATTTAGCTTAGATACAGTTATCTCCAGAAGAATTTCAGGAATTTAAACTTTACAGAGAGAGAAGACTAACTACTATCCCTTTGGAAAATTTACGCTTGGAACCCGCAAGGGAACCAACTCCTAGTGTCAGTCTCAACGGCGGTTCGAGGTACGGACTAAGTCAAGGTAAAATCTGAAAGAGAGAATTTTGAACGTTCTAATAAGTCCTGAACGTTCTAATAAGTATAATGAACAAGCGAGGATAGAAATGAAGAATTAGTGAAGAATATTTGCTCCGTGACTTTCATAGCAGCAAATTTTGACTTTAAATGAATAAATCCACCTCCTGCAATGTCTGACAACGATCGGTCACAATTGAACTAGACAAAGAATGGGAAACTTTTAACGAAATGCTTAATGTTGAAGGACAGATTACACAAACCCCTGTACAGACAACAAAAGCTTTAAGCACAGGAATAAGCGGTAATGTGACAAACACAGAACATATACCTGTCACTCCCTCTTCTGAAATTTTACTTAATGTAGAGGACATTCCCCCTCTAGATGTATTCTACAGCCCGAAGTATAAAGCAGTAGTGAAGAAGCAAAGGAAAAAGAGAAAATTGGAAGGTGCAATTGCTACTGAAGCAGAACAATTAGATGTCTTGTGGAAGGATCCTACTACAGAGCCTTCTGATAATCTTGCCAAGTTATCTCAGATTACAGGGGCTTATGCTTCTGCAACTATTGACAAAGCATTTGAGGTATAGCTCTTATTAAATGAAAAAGAAGAACAGATACAGGTTCTGCAACAGCAATTGCAACAGGCACAAGCCAATAATGAAGCACAGATGAAGCTTGAAAAGTTACAGCAACAACTTCAAGAAATGCAAATTGGATATCAAAAAAGTTTGGCTGATAAAGAGAAACAAATACAGATTATCCAAGATCAGCATAAAGATGATCCTAAGCTTCCAGAGTTTATTTCAGAAACTCTTTTTTTAAACAATCAACTACTGCAACAAGAAGAAGTATTATGCCAGAAAATCTTGCAATGGAACTTGTTCTGTCAAGAAAGTGATCAGATCACTAATCATGTCGTAGATTTACGAAATGATTATGATTTAATTAATGAAAAAGTTACTGATTATTTGATATGGAAAAAGACAGAAGAAGGAAGAAAACTTGGTGCACCAATTATTAATGAAAACCACAAAGAAATACTTTTCAATAACTGGGATGCACAAATCAGAGAGGTAGAGAAAGCAGCAGAGGAGTCAGCTACAACAGCAAGCAGTCTTACTGATTGTGTAAATGATAATTTTCACAAATCAAATTTAATTTCAGAAAATGTTCCGGGATATCTTCCACAGGCGCATCAATTGCAAACAGAATGGAAACAAAAGGCGGAAGAAAAAGCAAAATCAATTCAAATATTGACAAGATTAAACTGGGATTCTTACTGGACATATCTAGTGAAACCACACAGTCAACACAGTGCGCTTAATTGCATCATTAATTCTACTGAGAAGATTGCGCCTACACTTGCCGATTCTGTCTTTTCAGGATAGTTGAAATCTGAAGTCGGCCAACCACCTCTTCTCAAAACAATGCTGGATGCTTGCAAGTTTAAAGATCAAGTTCATAAGTAGTTAGTTAATAGTCTTTATTTTTAGATTTAGTTTTAGTTTTACTGTATTTTTGCCTAAGAAAAGGATGGTCATTTAAACCGAATCCTTAATTTTTGTAATAAACTATTTTTAGATTTAGCTAGTAGTATTTAAACCCTTCTCATGCATTTAGAGAAGGGTCCTAAAATTTGTCAAGAACTTATCCTCAGAACATGAATTTCTGCACCCTCATAGGAGGCTTTGATAAATGAATGGATAGAGATTTATTGATACCCGTGTCTAATATCCATTACTGATGTTTCATTTTTGTACTCTTAATTGATATTAGATTAGGAAGAGATAAATCATTATTGCTTCTAGCTCACGAGTAGAACCAGCTATAAATGGTATTTTTATCTCTTAATTGTTTCTGTTTCTGTGCTAAAAGTGATATTTATTTTTGGCTGTTTATATGTTAATGTTTGAATACTTGAGTTATCATTTGGCATTTTTGTACTATGATAGTAATTTATTTGTACTTGATATATGAATAGTTTAATATGAGATATGTATTTCATAAATGTTTCACCTAATTTTTTATATGAAATAGTTTATCTTTATTGAATCCTTTTCTTATGATAGTTGAATGATTTTTATTATCAATTATTATCTGAAATCATTTTAGATTGCATAACTGGAAAAATTTACATCCCGAGTTAGTTTAGAGTTAGATATTTCTTAGAATACAGTTTGCATATAAATAGAAATAGATTAAAAGCATTTTCACTTAGAAATCTTAGATAAGAAATATCAATTCTCAAACACACACACACATATTGGGAAACTGGTCCCATCATCCCCAATCGGACCCACTACACCAAATGGAAAAGGAACTGCTAACCAAGTTCCGGACCGGGTGGGTATCCCTTTTGTTGTAGACCCGATTTTCGGGGCTTCAACATAAGGGGAAGTTGACTTCCACATGCTTCAATCTTGTCTTGAGAAAGATCAGCTGCAAGGGAGGTAGCAAAATAAAGTTTATGGGACTCCAACATGTGACCTTGGCGCCAAGTATGTCAAAGAGGAGAGTCATGACATGATAGGGGCTGCATTTCAGACATCTACGACGTTATCATTCTTGGGGAGCCTAGATCCTTATTGGGATTCTCAACTTTTGATGGAGTACAACAAGGACCCTTTCACATGTGACGTTCTTGATCGGAAGGTAATGGATGGGAGGTATAAGGTAGTTGGAGAAGTCATCTATTTCCATGATCAAATTTATTTGGTTAAAGGTTCCAAGCTTAGGGAGAGACTGCTGAATGCAACTTATGAGATCCTACTTTCCAAACCCACTGGTTTCATTGGAGCATATCATACTATCTTGGATGGATTCATGTGGGAGAATTTCAAAGAGGAGGTGCACTCTCATATGAAGAAGTGCATGGACCATTTGTTAGATGAGGAGGAACATAGCTCTTGGGAAAAATTATCATATACACCTCCTTATTCATTGAGTGTGAGAGGAGGCTCATCCATGAGAAACCTTGCTGATTTTAAACAAGTGTATGACAAATATTATATTGCTGAATCTCATGATGTATACTTGTATTTTTCTAACACTCATTTGTAGGGCTTTTCTCCAAGAGGGAGCACTATTTATGATGGGCTTCATGAGCCACTTGAGGCCATGAACTTTTTTAATGATGATCATCCTTTAGAGGATCTTAGAGGGGAGATACACTTCCCATGGTGTGACTCGTTTACACCAATCATTAAACACCTTTTCCAAGCATGCAAGAAGGATGGGGCAGCAAGAAAGTGTTGGAGGAAACACTTGTAATCTTCTATTCTATGGCAGATGAGGGTAAAACTGCATTGGTTGCACATGAGGAGGCATCTTCCTTCTCCTTTATCATATATGGCAGCTAGCATGATCTTAATCATGATTCCACATACTGAATATGTTCTTATTCTTGGGAACATGGTTGGGGGAGAGACACATTTTTCGAATGTGTACTTGGGGAAAGGAGTTTCCCACATCCTTTGCACTACATGTTCTAGGGGGAGTATGGGAGGCCATATGGCCACTATAGCACATTACTTGTCTCTTTATGATGTGGACCATATGATTGTATGTATCACTTGGAGCATGCCTCTCATGGGCATTTGGGAGGAGCTTCACTATGAGTTACCATGTTGGAAGGAAATTCATTTCATTTGGATGATAGCATGGAGGTGGAAGACCTTCATTGATGGTTAAATTCCCAATTATGACCATCACTTCTATCTTGATGAGTACATGGATCAGCAAGAAGGTCTCCATATAGACCTTCCTTTACTTCATAATGAGAGCTATTTGGTTTATCTATCAAAGGCCACTTTGCACACTTGGGAGGAACCATTGGGAGATGGAATTATTGCAGAAAATTTGAAGTAATGGTGGAGACTGTTCAAGGAGGAGGCCACAAGAAGAAGGGGGGAGATTTTGCAGCACCCTTGTAGTTGCTTGAGGACAAGCAACATTTGGGAGGGGGAGACTATAATAATCCTAAATTAGCTGCAACTAATAGGAATATTAATTTTTTATTTTTTATTTTTCATTTCATGTATTGACGAATAAATTGTAGAGGACGACATGTAAAACTCCTAAAAACCAAGAATAAATCAATGCCTATGTGAACAAAGACATATCTGGGCTATACAAATAAACTCGTGCAGGTGTGAATGGGTTAAATCACAAGAATGGGTCATCTTTGACCAAGTAAAATAGCACATTCTAGATGCATTGAACCTCTTTGAGGGACATCGCAGTTCTAGAAGGAGGTTGTAATGTAAAAAGGGTTAAGTGATTCAAGGTGGTTTAGTGTAATATTCCTTTTCAGGAATTTCTGCAATCTAATCCTCAAGGACGCTATATAAGGAATTCAATGCAAAAATAAGCTAAAAGGGGGCTTGGATCCCCATTTTTACTCTTCATACATGACTATCCCAAAATATTAGCTCAAAGAAATAAGGCTAGGGGGGTTATACAGATCTCCCCAAACTAGGTCCCTCAAAGATTTATCGAATGGAGAGCTACAAAAATATATGAACTTCTACATGCAACAGAAATGAAATATCAATACATATGATGAAGAATATTGCATAGCCTTTATATTATGTGCAGCATAAAATAGATATACAAGAACTTGAGGAAATACCTCTCAAGTTAAATCAAATCTGCCTCAAGACAAATGTATATATAAAATGAAAGTACCCAGCTACACAACCCAGCATCAGCTATGACTGCGCAGTCTATAGAGGGAAATTATTGAAAACTAATATATATAAAAATATATGACAATAATAATCTCAAATAAAGTGAGGGAGCAAGATCTCAACCTCAGGAAACAATCCTACAACAATCCTCCAAGGGATTGGCCAAAATACACTAAATGGAAAAATGTTGGAGTTTCTTGATAGCAGCAACAACTCAAATGCAATATATAAATGGAGAAGGATGGAAATGCTGCAAAATGACAGAGAAAAATCCTCCAATGATCTTCAAATTTAAAGGTTGCTCCCTTCACTAAAGTGTACTTCCTCCAATCCACAGTGTGAACCCCTCCTGCAAGTGCCCATAGAAAATAACGCAGTAGGAATAAGAGACTGCACTGTGCATGAGATGAAACATATGGCCTGATGCCAAAATCTGAAAATAAGCTCCAGGATCTTCCTCACTGATCTCCCAGAGAAAGAATGAGTTCCTCCTCTGCAAAAATAGCTCTGGAAATGGGTGATGATGAATTCCTCACTGCAACCCCAACAACTCAACATTTCTGCCAAGATAGAAAATGCTATAGCCGAACATGGTCATCTTGGACCCAAGCTTGGATGTGAGGAGAATGAAGAACAGGTCCTTCAAAGCTTCCAAATGAAGGAGAGGAAACTTCTAAACAGAAATCTCCCTTGTGCTAAGCAGCGCAAGCTATCTAAGTTGAACAACTGAAGAGAGCAAAATTGAAATCTTCAACATAATGAGCAATGGCTCTCCTTTCCCCTTTTATGTCAAGATAAGGCTTCCTTGTCATGGACCCCACCCATTAGGTTTTCTCTCACTCAATAATATTCCTCCTATGAAAACTGCACTGTCCCACTAGGTGACTTACTCCCTCCATGCAGCACCGTTTGACTTGGTCAAATTGGACCTAGTCTTCTTGTATTTTCTCGTTTTCACACTAGGAGATGATAAATAAGCCACTTAAGCGACCACTTTGAAAATTTGGAGTGTTTATTAAGCTACTTCATGGGATCCCTTACCCATTTTATTCACTTTATAAAAAGGAAAGAAAAAATAATGTTCCAATTAACTTAATGAAAATTTTGGAACATTACAGTCCTCCCCTCCCAAAGATTGCTTGTCCTTAAGCAAGTGCAAGGGTAGACTGATTATTCTCCTCCTTCCATGAAGCACCCATGTATGATGTTCTCCTCCAATAAAGAGGATGCTATCATATCAAATAAGCTCCCACAATGTCTCTCCTCAGCATGTAAATTAGCTATCAAGCTGTCATCATGAGAAAGTGAGGTGCTCAAGAAAGTGGAAAAATGTTTTCTAGAGGTAATCCCAAGGTATGGAGTCTAAAATATGTTGGGAGACATCCTCCCCATGTGTATCCTCCATCCCCAAGCAATCAACCATACAAAATGAGTCACCTTCCAACTAGGCAACTCCGGGTAATCATCCTCCACCTTGAGTCCATGTAGAATAGGTGGGCTGAAAATCTAATCATGGTAAGCCTCATAACCTACCCCTCGCTGTCCTCTTCTCCACTCATGATAAGTGTGGAGTGAAAGCTGAATTTTGGCTGCAATAGTTTTTCCCTCAAGTGGCAATATGAAGTTTAGTTCTCCAAGGATCTCTCCCTCAGCGTTGTACATCAAGCTGGCCCAAATCATCTCATATGTGATGAGTTGGAAGTCATCATCATATGGTATCCAACCAATCATATGGTTCACCTCATGGAGAAACAAAAATTCTGTCATGGTGACCATATCCTCTTCCATACTCCCCTTAGACCATGTACTGCAAAAAGTATGGAGTCTCCTCCCCCAAGGAGCACATCCTCCCAATGTGTTTCTCCTCCCTTATGATACATATGGGGCTGCTTCTGATATATGGCTGAGACATAATGATCTTCAAGTGAGACCCAAGCCATCCCATCAAATCCAACACCCCTGGGGTGCCTCCCCAAAAAGCTCAAGCTCTCCAAATGGCTCCTCCCATTCGAAAGAAAATGGTGTAACATGGTAATCAAGGCTGGCCCATTTGTTTTTCTGAAACATGCAATGTGAGAAGTATGGGAAACCAAACTCTCTATTGGCATCCTCAACTCTTGTGCCATTCTTCCAATGATGCTTCCCATGTCCATCGTTCTTCTATTAGAATATGGAAGCATAAACCTGTGAGAGAAAGGAGGTGAAACATAGCTCCACAAATGGAACCAATGTAGGGCATCATTGGCTTGCCACAATATATAGTGCAACAATTGTCATTTCAGCCACTTGTTTGCTGCCACATTCATCCTGCAAGATGAGATCATGAAAACATAATTGGGTGCCAATGGTGCACACCGGAAATCCTATGGCCTTCCCCCACAATCCACCAATAAGATGGCCATCATAATTTCTGCAATATAATATAAGTACAACAAAACATAATGTGCAAGAAGGAAATATCCTCCTAGATATGATATGCTACTCAAAAAGATAAGAGAGTGCAAAACATAAAGCAAACAGTTACCTCCCTCATCATGTACTCCAATCTTTGAGCTGACATGGCTCAAATGAAAGTGATCCCTTACTGCAACAATGTAGGGAAGTGGTTGTGCCAACCATATCATCATCTCTCAGGCTATGCATTTGACCATATGCTGATATACATCCATTAGGATGCCCTCCCAAGTGGACTTCTCCATCAACAAATAGTATGCATGAGAATGCATGAAAGGAGAATCCATAAATGTTGCATGTAGGTGTCCCTCCTTGTGCTTGTGAACCCAAGCCAAGAAGATCAAGATATAGAAAGGGATGCTACCATCCATTAATCCCTCATCCTCATATCCTACATGCCTCCAAGGTACATCACTTGTGAAGTGATTTTGAAAACACTCCAACAAGTAAACCCAACTCTGAAGTGACAGTGTTGTTGGCCTGTGGAGTGGGACCACTGTCATCTCAAAGCTCAATTCTTTGAAATGGATCTTGTCAAAGACTACAATCATTGTGTTTCTGCATATGTATATTTCCTCCCATGAAGAAGGTACTTCTTGGGCATCTAAGACCAAGGAGAAATCCCCTGACACTATGCTAGTGCCTCCTCATGCTCTTGCAACATCTGAATAAAATTTGAGCAACATGAATGTTTTATGCTCCTCCATAATTCTACCATAATAAATATGAGAAGGTGGAATAATGAGTGGAAAGAATAATTCCATCTCATCATGATGTACCCATGCTTCTCTCTACCCCATGGTGTAAGTATCCTGCCAGTCCTTCTCCTTCTTCAATCCCCATGAAAAAGGATAGGTCTTCTCCCAGCCAAACTCTCTCAAGAGTAGCCAACGTAGCATTGCCTCTTGATGCCCTGTATCATAAATATGCAAAATTCTCACCATCCTCTTGCCTCTCATCCACATCCACTCAATTCCTAGTGGATGCCTTCCTTCATCCTGCATCTTGGCATCCCTCCAATGAGGTCTACCATCTACCCAAAACAGTTTCTTGCCTTTGCATTTCATGGGGTATTGAAATGCAATCTCTTCCATGACAAGGGTTTTAAACCCTAACCCCAATGGTAGTTCACAACACATAAATGGTGTATGAAGGTGATGGCATAGCGCAGTGAAGGTTTCCTCCTCCAGACAATCAGCATGCATAGATATACAATCCTCCGTAAGAAATAAAAACTTAGGCATACCTTGGAGAGTTTCGAAACAATCTTGTGTTGCTGCAATAATTCCTTCCTCAATATTTTTGGATGACTCAATAGCTGGAAATTAAGTTTGCTCCCCCCTCACTATGACAGCACTGGTATGTTCCTCTACCACTGGTGGTGAGGGCTCCTCCCTCTTTTTACCAAACCTCCTGATCAATATTTGAGAAAAATCAGCAAGAGTAGAAACCCTTGCATGGTCCCAATTGCTAACCCACCAAGTATTTGCCTCACCCTCAAGGTGAAGTGCTGCAAATTCTATAGCCTCTCTGTTTACTACCAGATGTAGTAGGAATAAAGCCTCTAGCTTCCTCACCCAAGCCTCTGCTGCACATGTGAGTGATCTGTCAAATGTGGAAAATAGAAATCTATTGCCTCTCATCATCCCAAAGCTATGGGGTCTTATTTCTTCTTTCTATTGAATAAATTGTGGAAAATCTAGAGCTATAGGGTTTTACCAGTATTCAGCAAGATACTCACTTATAATTTCAAATTCCAAGTGTTCTTCATGCTTCTAGCCTTCTTTTCTATGAGAATAGGAAGTGCATGGTCCTTCCTCTTCTCCTCCTTCAGTATTCTCACCCTCTTTAGAGATGTATTTGCTGGATCTAAAAACTGATGAGTGTAATATCATCTTCTAAATCGTCTTGATCTCTTCTGTCTCTGATACTGCTGTAAGTTCCCTCTTTAGGAGTATCAAGATTCTATTCCAGAGATTGACTGCAGGGGCATTTACTGGATATGTCACCTTTGAACAAAGGATGAGATCCAGAGGCTACCTGGCCTTCTGTAGACTCTGTCTATAGATATTGAAATATTCCCCTTTAGGGATTCAACACTTTGGTTTGAAGCCACAGGCTGAGCCAAAGATCATGCTCTGAAACCACTGTAATATTCCTTTTAGGAATTTCTACAATATGATCCTCAAGGACGCTGTATAAGGAATCCAATGCAAAAATAAGCTAAAATGGGGCTTGGATCCCCTTTTTTACTCTTCATACATGACTATCCTAGAATATTAGCTCAAAGAAATAATCCTAGAGGGGTTATACAGGTCTCCCCAAACTAAGTCCCTCAAAGATTTCTCGAACGGAGAGCTACAACAATATATGAACTTCTACATGCAGCAGAAGTGAAATATCAATACATATGATGAAAAAGAGTGCATATCCTTTATATTATGTGCAAAAACAAATATACATACAAGAACTTGAGGAAATACCTCTCAAGTTAGATCAAATCTGCCTCAAGACAGATGTACATACAAAATGAAAGTACCCAACTACACAACCCAGCATCACTTATGACTATGCACTCTATAGAGGAAAATGACTGCAAACTTATACATATAAAAAGATATGAAAATAATAAGCTCAAATAAAGTGAGGGAGAAAGATCTAAACCGCAAGAAACAATCCTACAACAATCCTCCAAGGGATTGGCCAAAATACACTAAATGAAAAAATGTCAGAGTTGCTGCGTAGCAGCAGCAACTCAAATACAATACATAAATGGAGAAGGATGGAAATGATGAAAAATGACAGATAAACGTCCTCCAATGATATTAAAAGTGAAACGCTGCTCCCTTCACTGAATATTACTTCCTCTAATCCATAGTGTGAACCCCTCCTGCAAGTGCCCACTAAAAATAACACAGTAGGAAGAAGAGACTGCATTGTGCATGAGATGAAACACATGGCCTGATGCAAAAATCTAGAAATAAGCTCTGATATCTTCCTCACTGATCTCCCAGAGAAATAATGAGCTCCTCCTCTACAAAAATAGCTCCGGAAATGGGTGATGATGAATTCCTCACTGCAACCCCAGCAACTCAACGTTTCTGCCAAGCTGGAAAATGTTGTAGCTGAATATGGTCACCTTGGCCCCAAGCGCGGATGTGAGGATAATGAATAACAGGTCCTTCAAATCTTCCCAATGAAGGAGAAGAAACTTCTAAACAGAAATCTCCATTGTGCTAAGCAGCACAAGCTATCTAAGTTGAACAAATGAAGAGAGCAAAATCGAAATCTTCAACATAATGAGCAATGTCTCTCCTTTCCCCTTTTATGTCAATATAAGGCTTCCTTGTCATGGAACCCATGCATTAGGGTTTCTCTCATCCAATAATATTCCTCCTATGAAAACTGTGTTGTCCCACTAGGTGACTCACTCCCTCCATGCAGCGTTGTTTGACTTGGTCAAACTGGACCGAGTCTTCTTGTATTTTCCCCTTTTCACACTAGGAGATGATAAATAAGCCACTTAAGTGACCCCTTTGCACATTTGGAGTGTTTATTAAGCTACTTCATGGGCTCTCTTACCCATTTTATTCATTTTATAAAAAGGAAAGAAAAATTAATGTTCCAATTAACTTAATGAAAATTTTGGAACATTACATTTAGGTTTTGGCAAGACTCCTATCTTATAAAATGAAGAGGAGGGCAGCAAGGAAAAGGTTATTGAAGATATTATTTATGAAGGTATGTCTACTTAGACATCCCTTGTTGGGCATTCCTGTTTAGGAATCCCACCTCCTTCCTTGAGCAGCTCTTGGAGGAGAATTGTGCTAAACCTCTCCACTATCAAGCTTGGGCCAAGTTTCACCTTATATTATAGCACTACTCATGTTAAGGGTTGAGCTACTTTGTGAGTTGCAGCAAGTGGAGATCTAGATCTTCTCAGATCTAGATGATAGCAGTGACTCTTCTAAGTGAGTGTGTCATTTAACCTCCTGAAGAGTTCATTTGTTGAGTATACTTCAGATCTACATCTTGGCATCAGGCCATATCATCTTCAAAAGCTAAAACGTTGTTTCTCTCCCTAAGACAACATTATTTGTAGATCTACAGCTACGGGGTGTTATACTTGCATTTTGGAGGAGAGATCTTCGGTGGTTGGATTCATCCTTCACTGTGATGATCCATAGATTGGCCACAAAATCTGTGTTCTATTTCAGAACTGATATTCTACATGTTCATGATTCAGTGATTTTCTGAATCATTCTGCAGATCTGCATTCTTAGATCTCAAATCTACTTCCGGTGCTTCATGTTTTGAGCAAAACCCCAAGGGGAATGTATAGATCATATTTTCTTGTACATGAATATATATTGGATCTATCCTTTTATGTACAGATCTGATCTAGATCTGAAGAATTAATAAACTTCTGCTTCAGCCCTAGAAATCACACTGTCATGGTTATGCAGTCTTTTTACATGGTTGTAGCACCTCTTTCTTGAGGATTTACTCTGTCTTATTTCATTCTTCTTCTGTAAAGTGTATGAGTTATGCCCCCCATATTATTTATGAATTTTCATACTTTATTTCAGTCATACCCTTTAGAAAATCACTCTCACATGCTTCAGTAAATTTCTGCATACTTCTAGTCATGGGAAATCAGGGTTTTCTAGCCTAGTTAGGAAAGGAGGAACTGTTTAACATAGTAAAACTAATTTTTTTTTTCTTAAATTAGACATAAAGTACCTCATAACCCTAGATATCATATCCAACTTCTCTCTCATCTTATTTTTACACAAATATCTTAATACACTCGTTTTAGGGCCAAAATCATCACTTTTCCCCATATTTTGCTTTATAAAGCACTATATAAGGGTGTGGCTACATAATTTATTGAAGGTTAAGTGATTTTTTGTCTATATATGACATATTTATGTAGCTCCACATTGGTAATAACTCATATTATTCCCAATCTGTAGTTTTTCCTGAAAAATGGATATTACAAAAGGTAGTCAGCCACAACATTAGATTTTACTGGTCTAGAAATAATAGTAATATTAAATTCATGTAATAAAAGTAACCACCTAGTCACTCTTTCACTATTCAATGGTTTACTCATTGAGTATATTATAACGGAATGGTCTGTATGTACAAATACTTCATATCCTGTAATATAGTGTCTGAATTTATTTATAGTAAAAATCACGGCTAAAAACCCTTTTTCAGTTATTGTGTAATTTAATTCAGGAGGTGAAAAGTTTTTATTGATCAAGTAAATCGCATAGGATTATTTGTTTTCTTCTTGTCCTAAAGTTGTAAAAATATAAGTATCTAAGGCATCGGAGGAAAAATGAAATGGAAGGGACTAGTTAGGCCCTCGCAGCACTGGTGCATGTACTAGCTTTTCCTTGAGTGCCTCAAAAGCTTTCTCGCAAGATGTAGTCCAAGAGAAATCAATATCCTTATCTAGAAATTGAAAAAGTGGAGTATCTATTCAAGAAAAATGCTCATTGAATCTATGGCAATAGCCTACATGTCCTGAGAATCCCCTCACTTCCCTTTGTGTTTTGGATGCAGGAAGACGTACGATAACCTCTATTTTATTTTGGTCTACTTGGATACCTTTGTCAGAGATAACATGACCAATAACTACTCCTTCTTTGCACATTAATCTACATTTTTTATCACTCAAAGCAAGGTGAGCTTCTTGGCAACAAAAAATAACTTTTTCTAATTTTTGAGGGCTCCTTGGAATGAATCACCAAATACCGAAAATTCATCCATGTAACTTTCCACACACTCGAGGTCAGAAAACATAGCCAAAAATTCCCTTTAAAAAGTAGCTGGGGCATAAATAGTCCAAAGGGAAACACTCGATAGGAAAATTTTCTCCATGGGCATGTGAAGGTAGTCTTATCTTGATCCTCAGGTGAAATTTATATTTGGTTGTAATCGCTAAAGCCACCCAAAAATGAAAATTAATTTTTACCGGCAAGTGTATCAAGCACCTGATTGATAAAAGGAAGAAGGAAATAGTCCTTGAGACTGGATTTGTTCATTTCTCTATAATCAATGCAAATATTTCGTCTCCCATTCTTTTTCGGAACTATCACCAATGGAGAGACCCATTGGATATCAGATATAGGATAAATGAAATCAATGTCTAAGATTTTTTTGTAATTCCTCTTTCACAACTTCTCTTAGTGCAGGGTTCATACACCTTTGGGGTTGTCAAACGGGTCGGGCTCCCTCCTGAATATAAATATGGTGAGTATAAGTTTCAGGAGGGATTCCTTTCCTGTCCTCATAACCCCATGCAAATACATCAAGATGGTCTTGCAAAAAACTCACAAGATACTCTTGTTGGGATGAATCTAGGTCTGAGCTGATGTGTAAGGATTTTCCTGGACTATTCTCAACAAGAGTGGTTTCAGGTTCGAGATTATAGGGAGGTGTTGCTAGAGTCTATGGTGGAGAAGGTTGAGAATTGTAACTTTCTTGAAAATCTAGGCTAAGGATTTCACGGAGTGAGTTAAAATTTGCATTGTATCTAGATTGTTCAAGAAGTATTGTATCTCACTCTCTTGAGTTGACTCGGTGTGATGATGTATCAATGAAACAGATTGAGTCTCTTCATCACTACTATAACCTAGCCATAAGGTATCTTGAAGCTCCTGTATAGATCTAGTAGGTGGATATAAGGTGACTTTCTTCCTATTACCTCTATGAGAAATATACATATCACTAGAATGACACCTAATTTAAGCATCAGTTGTGGCAAGCCATGATCATCCTAGGATCAAGGGATGTTATCCAACATGATTCTTTGGCTGAAGCACAATAAAATCTGCAGGGTATTCCTAAGAGTCAATTGGAACGACCACATCTCTTACACACCTTCTGGCTTGATTTTTGATCTATCTACAAGTTCAAGCACAATAGGGGTAGGATGAATATGAACCAACCCAAGTTGATCCATGCTTTTCTTAGTCATAACATTAATGGATGCCCCTAGGTCTATTAACACATGGGAGACAAGGACATCACCTATCTGAATAGAAACAACTAGGTTTCCAGGGTCAATATATTTCTCCATTTGTACGCATTTTTTCATTAACTTAGCTTCTCTTCCAATGAACTAAATGGTTTGAGGTTCTACTCTTTTCCTTCCTAGCTTATTAAGATAGAGTTCCCTAATAATTTTTGTATAGATGGGGATCTATTTGATAGCCTAAAGCAAAGGGACCTTTATAAAAATATTCCTAAGCTCTAAAGCCAGACTAGACTCGGGAGTTGGGTCATTCTTCTCCATAACTAGCCTCTTTGAGTAGGGAGGTCGGTTTGAGGAGGATGGAAAAAGCTCTGAAGGTGTGGGGATAGGTTGAATGGTGACATCTCCTTTCGAATTATTAGGATTTTCCTCCTCACTTTTCTCCTCAATAATCACCATGGGTTGTTTTTTCTGGTTTTAATACCCTCCCCGATCTCAAGTGAAATTCATTGACCCCAACTGGCATGGTCTGATGAATGGGTGGAGAAAGCGGTCTCATGGTATGAATCATTTGAACCACCTTATTATTGGGGTTTGGTAGAGGTCGAGCAGGAATTTGGGGTGGTCTAAAAGGTTGAGGTAAAGATAATGGTGGCATAGGTTGATTATATTGAGGTAAGGCTCGAAATGACGGTTGTGACATTGGATAAGGTGCATATGTAGGAGGATATAATTACATGGGTGCGGGGATAGGAATAATGAGGATGGATTGATCCCTTCCATCCTTGTTTCCAAGTTTGATGATATTTCCCATACGAAAAATGATTCCCATGCTTCCAAAGTTGAGAGTGATTTGTATTATGATAGGAATATGGTGGTGAATTATAGCCAAAAAATGTGGTGGATGTTTAGGAACCATACCTGTACCTACCTGAGGCCAAGTTTTTCACGCTCCCATAGCATGTAATGGATCAGATTCAGATTTATTTCCTTCAAATGCTACTTTCAATCCTGGTATAGAAGGGCACTCCTCAGTATTATTATTTCCTACACAAATCACTCAATTATTAGCACCTTTAGCATGAAAAATACATTCTCTTATAAGATGATTTTTCCTACACTTTGGACAATAAATAGACAATGACTCTTGTTCTTCTATAAGTTTTTGTTGAAATTTCGAAGAGTCTATTTATTTTATAACGATGTTCATTATTTCAATTTTCATATTGTCCATTTTATTCTCCAAACCAATGATCATATCATCTGTAGATCCAAGTTTATTATTTTTACTTTGAACTCCTCTATCGGATCTAGATTGGTTCCTTGAGAGCTTCCTACACAAGTCACAAATCTGATCAAAATATTTTTGAGAAATATCCCCCTGTGTTGGCTTGAGGGGTCCTGACCCAGGTTCGGAGATTAAGGTTTGCCAACAAACCCCTATACTACAGGCCCTTTTGGTAGTGACCTGCTTGCGTAGGCCAAAGTCTCACCTGAAGTAGTATGGGAGGGTGCTAGAACCAAGTTTCCGCACCCTAGGAGAGGGTAGGTAAGTCAGGCAGAGCTATGTTTGACTTCACAAATATCAGATTGCATATTACAGAACCCATATCTATCAATGCCTTTGCATATACGTGTGAAATACCATATATAATCACAATAGATAACAGATACAAGACAATAAAGCAACTATCACAGTTATTCTTGCATAAATTCTAATAAGAAGACTCAGAACAATTGTCAATGCAGCATAAGTACATAACACAGTCACTTGCAGATCTCAATATAGAATTATGAATAACATAATAGATCTAGATCGCAGTATAAACAAGTAACACAAGTACTTTCGTAGCTTAAATCAATGAAATAGAGCATACATAATCAGATATCACAGATTCATAATTCCAATAGATTCAGATATTCCAACAGCCTTCCGCATTCATTAATCCTTCAGATCCTTTTACAATACCCAAAACCCAACTTGTGCACACAGCAGTAGGGTCCACACACAGCAGGACTGAGGATCTCCGCACACACAGCCAGTAGGAGTCCTTTCCCAAAAAACCCAAAATAGATCTACTAATTCTCAATTCGCACCAATCTTAGTTCAATATTTGCCTTACAACTCAAAAAAGGTTCAATTACTTATACTACTTTAGCCTACACATCCAATGGTCTGCAAAACATGGTTTACAGATTATTGGTATACCCTTGACCCACTTACAATGCATTAGGGGCTCTGACCCACCCCAAAACCCCTGCGTTAGACTAAATATAATCCAAAATATACAAAAATGGACCAGATTCATAGCTTTTGTAGGAGACCCTATTCTAACAGTCCCCAAACATAATCTTGTGACTCGTCCTTAGTCACTGTGGTGGTGGGGTCTCCACTTGCGCTTGTATGGATACTCCGGCCATAGAGTCAGTTGATCTGATACAATTTGAGTGGGCTACCATTGATGTAGCCGGGGAGCATATATTCGCGTAGGGTAGCAAGCCTAACCGCTCTGCCATCCCTGATCTCCTTAACTGTATAGGGACCAAGCCAATGCTGCTGGAACTTCTCGGGATGCTTTTCAAACTGGCTATCATACAGGAGGACCAATTTTCCTTCCACGAAGGTCTTCTGGCGAATGTGTCAGTCATGCCAGGCTTTATCACGGGCCTTCTGGACTTGCTGATGGAAATTCGCAATAAACCGATCTTCCTCCAAAGCCATAAGCTGCACTAATCGCTCCTCCATGATGTCCGGTTATGCCATGTTCGTAAATGTTGTGATACGCATACTAGGAACAATATAATCCATGGGAATAATGGATTATTTACTGTAAACCATATGGAATGGGATTTTTCATATTAACTTCTTGCAGGTTGTTTGATAGGCCCAGAGGACCAATGGGATGTGCACGTCCCAATCGCTGCGATCAACATTGCATACCTTGGTCAGTGCTTGCTCCAAGATTTTATTAAAAGCTTTGACCGCGCCATTGGCCTAGGGGTGATATGGCATGCTCTTCGCATGATGGATCTGGAATTCCTCGGTAAAATCTTGGATTGTTTCATTAAGAAATTGTGTACCTCTGTCACTCATGAGCATCTTCAGACATCCAAATCTGGTCAGGATTTGTTCAAATATGAAATGCGTAGCAGTATCCATAGTAAAATCCTTTATTGATTTTGCTTTTTCCCACCTGGTTACATAATTAGTGGTCCTAATAATGTAGCGCCCACTCGTATTCTTTCTTGGGGAGCTGATAGGCCCGATGAAATCGATAGCCCACTTATCAAATGCTTATAGAGCCATTTGTGGTTGAAGGGGCATTTCATATCTGCGGTATGGTCTCCCTATTCATTAGCACGTATCACAAGCTTTACAATAGTCGTGGGCGTCAGTATGCAAGGTTGGCCACCATAACCCAGCCCTCAATATCTTCTGCACCATTGTTTTCCCTACGTAGTGACCTCGTGTTACTCCGTCATGAGCGTCTGCCAAGATAGCATGCCTTTCATGCTCCAAAACATATCTCCGCAATACTTCATCTACTCCCATCCTATATAATTGACTTGCGATGATGGTAAAGTCTGCTGCTTGGGTGACTAACTCTTTTTTCTGCTATACAGAGTACTTTGGAGGTGTCATCCTAGTAATCAAGAACTGAATGATATCAAAAAAGTGTGCATCTACTACCTTGATAGAAAATAGTTGCGCATCACAAAATTTGGCTTCCAAGTCGGTTGGCTCCTCGCCACTCTCTATTCAGGACAAGTGGTCCAGCTCAGCATTCAACTTCCCTGGCTTGACTATGATTTCAAAGTCATACTCCTGAAATAACAGTCGCCATAGGCATATTTCCCCCCCCAACACAAGATTATTGACCAGGTATTTTAAAGCTAAATGGTTTGTGAACATTTTGAAGTGTCCTCCTAACAATTAATGCTGATATTTCTACAATGCGTAAACCATGGCCAATCCCTCCCAATATGAAGTGGAGTAGTTGCATTTCACTCAAGAGAGCTTCCTACTTGCAAAGGCAACCAGATGGTCAATATCTCCTTCTCCTGGCTACGTAAGGACAGCCCCGAGAGAAATTCTCGATGCATCGATGTGAACATGAAATACCTTCTCCCAATTCGGAAAGATGAGAATAGGTTTCGATACCATCTTTTCCTTTAGTAGCTCGAAGCTCTTTTGACATTTCGTCATTCCAAAAGAACAAAACATCCTTCTTGAGAAATTTTTCCATAGGGGAAGTAATCAGTGCATAACCTTGAATGAATTTCCTATAGTAGCCTGTGTGTCCAAGGATCGAGCACAACTATTTTTCCGTGGTTGGTACTGGAAAATTTATGATAACTGTGATTTTGGCAGGATCTACCATTAGTCCTTTTTGACAAACTATGTGGCCGAGCAAGATTTTGAAGGGTACACAAAAGATACACTTCTTGATATTTAGGGAAATTTGGTGTTTACGACACGCATCCAACATCATGAGTAGGTTTGAGATGTGTGCCTTGACCAGGCCGAAGATATTCCAATCATCAAAATACACTTCGAGGAACTTGTGAATGAATTCTTTGAACACCGCGACAACGAACCGTGACAAGATAGCAGGGGCATTTTTGAGTCCAAATGGCATGACAGTATACTGAAAATATCCCCACTCAGTGGCGAATGTGGTTTTTCTGCGGTCCTCAGGTGCAATTCTTATCTGATGATATCCTGAGAACCCATCCATGAAAGAGTATGCTTCCTGTCTCCCACACTATCTAAGATTTTGTCTAAGAAAGGAGTTGGGAATGGATCATGAACGCAAGCATCATTTAACTTGTGTAGGTCCACATAGATCCTAATGTCTCCCTTATTTTTTTTTCTCCTGAACCACCATTGGACTGACCCAGTCTGACTATTCAATAGGTTCGATGATACCTGCAGCAAGCATTTTATCGAGCTCATCTTTGACCTTCTGCTTATACTTGGGGTTCAACCTATAAGGTCACTGCTTTATGGGCCACACATTGGGTTTGAGAGTGATATGCATGACCCGTAAGTCCCCCATGATCCCCTTTAGCTTGGAGAAATTTGTAGGGAACAAGTCCTGATATTCTGTAAGTAATTTAGCCACTTTTCCTACCGTATTCTCATCCTAGTAGTCCCCAATCTTAGCCAACTTAGGGTGCTCTTTCATCCCAATGTTTAATTCGTGCAGCTTGAGAGGCTTAGTTACATCCACTTCCTTCAGTGGAGGTCCTTCAACGACGCGCTCCCCTTCTGACTCTAGGATAGAGACAGACCGCGGATCATCTTCACCTTCCTCTCTTGCCAAGCTGTGGCAGTTGACAATATCCTGCATTTGTGTTTCCCAAGTCGGCGTCCTGAATACTGCAGAAGAGCCGGTCTTGCCAAACATGAATATATCTATGTCCTACAAAGCTTCATAAAGTGCCTCATAACCCCTTATCAATCCGAATGTTCCTATAAAGTCATTCTTCAAAGTTTCCCAGTGGCAGGTGCGCTCATGTAGCTCTGCATCTAGGTAACAGGAAGTAGGGATTGGTCCCAACACATGAGTGAACAAGTGAATCCACTCTCATGTAGTTCAATCACCCCACGCCTCCATCCATGCAACCAAGTGTTCAAGTGGATCCCCTGGGCTAAGGAACAACTTGAACCATACCTCCGCCGGAGTCTCAAATCACATGAGCATCATGCCGCGACAATCCTCCCACTCCGGGAACGCTTCCTTATGCGTCTCCCACCATCATGTAGGGGTTTGATGCATCGCTAGGTTAAGGGCCCATAACCTTTGTTCCCTGGGAACCTCAGCTTCAAATGCTCACAAAAAGTCCCTAACGTTACCATAACCATCAAAATAAGGTAGATCTCTTACCTCTAAGGGGATGCAGTGGAAATTCTTCATGATCCAAAGACATCGTAGCACAAAGACATCATGTAACTGATTTTTCCAATTCTCTATATCCCCATCAGAATCAGAGAAACATTCACTATCCTTTTCACAACAGATTACCCCCTCCACCTTGGGGTTGATCCAATCTTCATCTCGTGCAGTCAACTTATATATGTGATCCACATCCTCTTATTCACGCACTGGTTCTGTGTATCATTCGCGTTCCGCTGGGTCTAATGGTACTATTACCCTTATACCGTTATTCTCGAATACCATGCTTATATTCTTTAGGTTAATGATGCCACCCATATCAATGGCCCAATCCAAGCCTAGGAGTGCAGGGTAGGGGTCCGCATCTTCGACAATCTGAATTACTTCAAAGTTAGCCCAAACCTTAACCCCTGTGATATCCACCACGATCTTCGATAGTCTTCCCAATGGTATGATATTCTGTTGAATATCCATACACAACTGGATATTGGACCATTCAAAATTAGGTTCCCCCATTCGTTTCCAAGTATTTTTAGGTAATACATTTGCATCTAACCCTAGGTCCAAAATAACCTGATCCATCTCGTAATCACCAATCTGCATAGTCAACTGCATCTCCCTACCAATGCGTTTCTTATACCTATAGAATTTTTGTACATCCTTGACTTTCAGAGGGAGGATAGGTCATGTTGCGTAGCTATCTATCAATTCCTGAAGATTTCTCATAGCCTTTGGGTTGCGCAACAGCTTCATACATGCCTATAAAAAGGGTTTTACTTCCTCATCTTCCTTGAGGCCTTCAGGCAGCTACGAGGTAGATGATTCTGCCTCCACAAAGTCTTTGCGAGCTGCGACAAATGTTTCTTTCTCCTTTTTTAGATCCAAACCATCATTTTTTATAATTGATGGTCAGATTAGAGGCTCAGTTGTATTTTTCTCCACAAGCCCCCCAATGTCCATCCCACTGCATGTGACGACATTCACTCTTGGATCTTTGTCTCATAATTTTGCCTTAACCCTCTGCACATTTTTCATAGGTGTCGGCTGCTTTTCCTGCATCTTCACCATCAATATTGGACAATCTTCAATTGCATGGTCCAACTTCCTGCAATATCGACAGGACTATCTTGTAGGGTTTGGACAGTCCCTAGCAAAGTGCCCTACCTATCCATAGTTATAACAAATTAGTTTCCCTCGTCCCCAACCTGCGCTTCCACCTATTCCACCTCCCCTGCCCCTTGCTATGGAGCCCCCTACACTCGAGAGGGATCTGGGTGAGGATGGATCCAACTGCACCCTATAGAGATTCCCTCGATCGATAATCAAATCATATTTCTAGCAGTTCTATTCATCATGTCCTACCGACCTACAGAACCTGCACCATTGATGTTTTACTTCAAGGATGTATGCAACAAGGTGGGGACAGTGGTTTGTGTCATGGAGCCCTACAACGCGGCAAGCATCACACCATAGTTCCGGCCCACTTGGTCCTGCAACTTCCCTAGGGCGCAATGGACTAGGTCCCCCAGTTTGCATGTAGTTTGTTAACAAAGGGTAGTTATCCTTGGTGTGACCATTCCTCCTACATTATATGCACCATCTTTCAAGGCTAGCCTCTGTGCCTCACTCCTTTCACAAGTTCTGGATCTCCATGTGCATTTCCTCCAGTTGTCCTTGGATTTGCTGGACACCTAGCTGGGTATCATCTTTGGGCACAGTTTCTAACTTCATAGCGACCTCTAGGGATTTTTTCGATGAATCAAAAGTTTGGTGACCCATAGGTACGTGTAGGTGAGGCAACAACATAGCAATGAACCATTCAGTGTGCTGTCTGTCATCGTACTAAAATCCTCCTTCCCTGATCACCTTCTTCAGTCATTGATTGGCCTCCCACATAGACTTAGAAGGCCCTTGCTTGAAATCCTTTAAATCGACCACTATTTTAGAATAGGACTTAGGCTTCTTAAACTATTTTTTCAAAGCATTCTTGATATCTTCAACGGTTGAGTTTGCATGTTTTCTGATGTATCACATGTACCAATCCAAAGCCCTTCTTTCAAAGGCAAGGGACAGTTGTGCCCTCTTAACCGCATCACTAGCTACATTCTGCGCAGTCCATACCAATTTTGTGACAAACCAGAACTGATCCATGTCTTCATCTCCCACACCCTTAAAGGTAGGCAACTTCATGTGCACAACCATGTCATCTTCTGGTGATGGAGGTGTAGGTGAATTCTTACCCCTACGCTGGTTCGAAAGTGGTGTGGCTGGAGGAATTTGCACAACTGCTTCTCTTACCGAGCTGTAGATTGATCTACCTCCTTCTAGGTTGGTCCGATAGTATTTTCCACTTCGCGTCAAACTCTTGTCCAGATTATAGGTCATTCATTCAGTTGTGGCTACAGAAAATAATTTTTCTGCATAGTAATATCTTAATAAATAATGGTAAAGTATTTAGAAACTTACCCCTAAATCCTTTGAAGAATCTTCGCTCTACTTCAGAGTAGGAGACAAATTTATCGATGGAAAATTCCGTCACAAATCCTCCTAGAACATTGTCCACCCAGTGTTCTAATGTGTGAGTGATGTTTTTATCAGCCTTCTCTAATTGTTGGATTAATTCTGGGGTCCACTGTGTGACCCGCTCATCCTTCCAACACTTCTGAAATTCAACCAACCTTGTGAGCCACTCCTGGAGCTCGATCGCAATGGTTACGAAGAAGATCTCGTAGATCTCCATGAAAATATACTTATTTTTCCACTCTTTGGTGGTCAACCTCCTACTGAAGTTTTATTTTACTGCGAATTCCTAAACTTGTTGTTAAAACAATTCATCAATTTTTTTTCTTTTAGGTTTCCAGTACGACCTTGGCACTACCCCACCCCTCTCTCAAAATGCTCTCGGTCTTGGCAATAGAACCATTTTTTGGCTTGAGGGGTCCTGACCTAGGTTTGGAAGTTAAGGTTTGCCAACAAACCCCTATAATACTGGCCCTTTTGGCAATGACCTGCTTGCGCAGGCCAAAGTCTCACCCAAAGTAGTATGGGAGGGTGCTAGAACCAAGTTTCTGCACCCTGGGACAGGGCAGGTAAGTCAGGCAGAGTTGTGTTCGACTTCAAAAATATCATATTGCATATTACAAAACCTAGATCTATCAGTCCCTTCACATCTACGTGTGCAATACCATATATAATCACAATAGATAACAGATACAGGACAATAAAGCAACTATCACAGCTATTCTTGCATAAAGTCTAATAAGAAGACTCAGAACAATTTTCACCACAGCATCAGTACTTAACACATTCACTTGCGGAGCTTAATATAGAATTATGAATAACATGATAGATCCAGATCGTAGTATAAACAAGTAACACAAGCACTTTTGCAGCTTAAATCAATGACATAGAGCATACATAATCAAATATCACAGATTCATAAGTCCAGTAGATTCAGATATTCCAATAGCCTTCCATTCATTAATCCTCCAAATCCTTTTACAATACCCAAAACCCAACCTACACACAAAGCAGCAGGGTCCGCATAGAGCAGGACTGAGGATCTCCACACACACAGCCAGCAGGAGTCCTTTCCCCAAAAACCCAAAACAGATCTACTAATTCTCAATTCACACCAATCTTAGTTCAATATCTGCCTTACAACTCAAAAAGGGTTCAATTACTTATGCTACTTTAGCCTACGCATCCAATGGTCTGAAAGCTGTTGTTTGTAGATTCCTGGTCTACCTTTGACCTACTTACAATGCATTAGGGGCTTTGACCCACCCCAAAACCCCTGCGTTAGACTAAATATAATCCAAAATATACAAAAATGGACCAGATTCACAGCTTTTGTAGGAGACCCTGTTCCAACACGTTTTCTTAACAAATTCAAACTATTTCTAGCATCATCAGTAAGCCCACGTAAGAACAAGGTTCTAATAGTACTTGGATCAAATTTATGTTTCGACCTTTCGAGGATATATAGAAATCTTTCTAGATAATCTTCCAAGGTCTCATCATCACTTTGTACAGTGGTGAAGATCTCATCCTTCATTTCTCTAGTTTTGCAATATTCTTGATATTTGAAAAAAAAGACTCTCTTCACCTGTTCCCAAGAAGCTATAGTATTCCCTCCCAACCTCATGAACTAGTGCAAGGATGAATCCTTTAGAGTTGCAGGAAATAACTTTAAATTTTGGGAATTTGTGAAGTAATCATAGCTTCTACATAATATATCGAATTAAAATAAGAAAGAATCTGGGTCTTCATGTACCTTACCATGGAAATGAGGAAGATTTGGTGGTGGAATGTTATTCATTTGCACAACTATGTTTGGATCCACGATCAGAAAACCAAAGGTAGATATGTCCTCATTTACCTAATTCTTGCTAGTCCCCTTAACATGGTCCTCGTGATCTTCCATTTTTGTACCTCTAATAAAACCACTCTCAACATAATGAGAAGGTTGAATATGGCTCAAATTAGTTTGAATTCCAATAGTTCCATTCTTCCCCTTGGTTGGTTATGTCACACCCGAATTGCTATCTCAAGAGTCCAAGTGGACAATTCCTGCATGATGGGTTTGTATTTGTTTGGACTTTCTGCCTGCAAAAGAAGGCCCAATATGAGAAAAAGTTTCATATTTATTAGTGTTTCTTTGGCCCTTATTGGGTTTCGAACCCCTACCCTTTCTAGGCATTCATCTTAAAATAATCAACCCAAAAATTAAAAAAATTAAAAGCACAGGAAAAAAAGTCTCAAATAAAATGTTGCAAATAAAGAATCAACACTAACAAGAATCCTTTAGACAATAGAAGAAAATTGCACAAAAAAAAGCAGACTTACCCCTACTGCAAAAAAAATCATAAATTTCTTACCAAATGTTCAACGCCTCCCCAGAAAAGGCACCAAAATGTTGGGTGTTAGAGTTGCAGTTCAAAAAACTCCTTCAACACTTAATTTTCAACCCAAGGCTACATAAGCTTAGAGGCATAGGATAGGAAATGACGAGAAATGGTATGAACCGTCACTAAATATGTTCCTATCTTCGCTAACTACATTTGTGGAATCAAAATATCACAAAAAAAATTATAAGAAGAGAATTCTGGTGCTGGAAATGAAAAAGAAATTACTTTGCAAAAGAAATCAATGAAAGGAAATTCCAATCAGCATAAACAATCTTGAGTAATGAAAAACAAATATTTGAGGCTAAGTTCAGTGCAGTCATAAGACAAGGAAGTAATCAGACTATTAAGTGCATTTTTCTTTGTTCCAAATTTTCCTTCCTGATCTAAATCATCGTTCCTGCACCGCAATAGTGCTCCTTCTCTGCAACGATGTTCATGTACTAAAGCGATGTTCCCACACCAAAAATATGTTTTGTTCCTACACTGAGTATTTCGGACTTCATATAAGAATTCTGGGTTCCTGTACTAAAGTACTCTGTTCCTATACCAGGATATCGGTTCCTATACTGAAACAGAGATCCATATACTAAGAAATCAGTATTCTTATATTGAGCTTCCAAACCACTTGCATAAAATGTAAATTGTGCTAACTAGAAAGTAATTGCAAGGAAAACCAAAACAGAGGAAATAATTGTGAAAAACCAAAAGACTCCTTATGTAATCATTCATTCAGAAGTAAGAAGTACTTCTAAATTCAAAGGAAAACCTCTGCTACAACATGAAACTTCTTCCTGTGAAAAATTATCATCCAATCTAAATATGGGGCATACTTTTTTTCGAAGATGACTATTGTTAAATGACCCAGATCTGCTCTCTTATAACATGGAGGTTTTAGTTCAGAGGTCCCTTTACTAAATTCCAATATTAAACTGGGTTACTTCCAGAGGGAGATACAAACAAGTACATATCTTTTATAATGAAAACAATGTTTCATTAATGCTCAGGGAGATTTAAATATATCAACCTTAAGTTACAATTTTATGGTAAAATGTTTGTAACTTATACTCAGAAGTAAAACACAATTTTCATAAGGAAAAAAAATTAACTTCCAAAAGTAAATTGAAGGAACCTTCACTTGCAGAATTAAAATGCATTGGTGAAAGTAAACTAAAACAAACCCTTTGCATAAAGGAAGATAATACATGACACATCAAAGGAAAGGAGTGAAGTCATAACATTCAATAAATGAACACACCCACACCTGCACACCTTGGATCTGAATCACACACGACCTATGAAGAAGACAAAACCTGTTAACAAAATAGAATAACGAAATATTTCTTGCTCAAAACCCTATGTAAGAAAATAGATCTAACACACCTTATGAAAGAGGGAGAATGAGCTGGGTTGGCTGGGCCCTAGCTAACTAGCTCGTTTCCCTGTTACGAGATCTAGAAAATCAAATGCTCAAATAATGCATCATATAAAACATTAGAACGGGAAATGAATAACTATCATAGCTCCTTATATTAAACTTAGAAGTTGAAAATGTACATCGTGGATTACTAGATCCATCCCAAAAGTATGGCGACACAAAATTATTACAATATAAGACAAAAATTCTCCAATTTATTGCTACCCTAGCTCTACTAGAAACCTATTAAATATACATCACTCAGCTCATGGCCACAATAGAAATAAAATAATATTTTATCTTAGGCTTTCGGCTATTGACAAAAATATGAAATCAAGGGTATTCAGTCAAAAGCCCAGCCTCCATATCATGTATTTTACTCAGTGCTCCAAGCCAAACAAATTGCAACTAATATTTTGGCAAAGAATGTGTGCATATTTCCAAGTTGTATCGAACCTAAGCGATGAACCATGTTGGTGTTTCTAGCTGCCAAGTCAGTGCAAGAACACAGACGGTACAAGAATCATTCCTGCACCAACCCACCTTTCACATTGATTAATACTCTCATTTTATCAAATCATGTTAGGAAAGAAAACATATAAGTTGAAAGGCAAATAGACTATTTAATATTTTTAATTAGTAAGTATGTTCATATAACCCTTAATAATTAAAATCATGAAATAAGTGCAGGAATAAGTACAAGTATTAAAAGAGGTATAGGAATAAGTAGGTTCCAACGGTAAAACAGAAGGTTTTGGTGATTCTTGGGGTAAATTGGAGGTTAAAAATAGGACAATTATGATGACCAACAACTGTTTTTATCGACACATAAGTCATCAATTCCCCCTTAGATTAAAATATTCTTTTTGGTTGTAGCTACACCTATGCGATGTCAGCTATCGCATCTTCGGTTCATTACAAGATGTTCTTTCCCCATAATGGAAATATTGTCACCATCGACCAGTTGACATATTACAATCTGAAGTCTTATACATCACCCCAATCTACCAGCTCTTCGATGAACAAAAATCAAACTGTCTCACCTCATTAGGGGAACTTTGAGGTCTAAAATAGGCCTCCTAAGGAAAATGTACAATCAAAATTTACTTTATGAGAGCCAATCACATTTTAGGGGATGACATCATATTTAGGTTGAGGTGGCATTGCTTGAGTTAAATGTACTTACTTATCACATTCTCAATGGTGGATAAAAACACATGGTTAACCATGGTAGTGCTCTAGGTACTTTTAAAGTCAAATTAAAGTACTCATAATAAATGTCATTTCACACTTATTATTGTCATTTCATATTTCTTGAAAGAAACAATGCATACCCCTATACTTTTATTATATTATATTATATTATTTTTATACAGTATATTAGTTACATGTTATTAAACAATTTAAATAATATAAATTTTAATTAATAGCATATAATATCATTAAGAATTTATAAATTTATATTTATATTTTATTTTAAGTTATTTAAGTACAAAAGGAAAATGCATTAGTTGTTCAATGATAATGACTTTTTCTTGAAAATCTCATTCTTATTTATAGTCACATCAATACAATTTTTTTTATTAATTTTATTTTGGTACAAATTTTGAATTGAATTTAACTATGGTTACATGGATTGTGGTGCAAAAAGTGAATTGAAAATTCATAAATATTATTTTATTGGTTTAGCTATTATTTTATTATTTTCTTAGGAGGTCCATGTTAGACCTCAAAATTCCCCTAATGCTCATCAATGTCTCTCTAGGAGTCTATAAAGATTCCACATTTCTTGGTGCATAATATGGTCTAACACCTACCCCTTCTGAGCCCAGATCGTCCAGTGTTTTCATGTTGCAAGAATCATGGGCTAGCCAAAATTGGTCTGGTATGCCTATCTAGCATCCAATGTCTTCGCAGCGTACTCTTGTTCACTCAACCTAGCCATCAATAAAAACTCCTCAAGGAACTTCTCCTTCTTTTGGTGTCTCTCCTTATACTTTTCAATCAAGAACAGTTTCCCAAACAACTCCACCTCCACCTAAGCCTCCAAATTTGACACCTTCATGTGCTTTCTATGATGTTGTTGGGCATGCCACTAATAATTTTCCTAAAATCCAAATTCTCAAAGAGGTTGTTGACGATATGTTTCCCGACTCTAACATCCCATAGGTACATGCTACCTTACCTGAGTCTTCCAAAATAAACAATTCGTTACGCACAAACCACCCATGCGCTATTTGTGAGAGTTATGGTCACTACTCCCATCACTGTCCCCTTCTTGAATACTTTCACAATACCCTTCATGCACTTCATGAAATAGAGGTCACTTGTAATGAACCCACCACTTCCTTACCTGTGAGTTCTAGCACCATGATTGAACCAGAACATGAAACACACATTATGATTCCTATTATGGATATCGATATGATGGATTCTACACCAATTTTTGGTCATCTAACCTATTACTATTAGATGGACCAAAGTACACCATGTAAGACCAATTTTACCATAGTAAAATTGTTTTCACTATGAAAAATAAACCCATAGTTTATTAAGTTATTTCTGGTCTAAATGGGAAACCGCATGAGGAATATGTGAGGTCCCTATATTACTAGTATATTCCCTTATTGTACCTTTGTAACCCCCATATTGTTATTATTTTTCCCTTAAATTATTATTGTTAGGTCGGCTAGGATTCCATTGTGGCCCCACTAGGATTACATTATGGCCCCATGGACTCCTATATATAGAAAGGAGGTTTTGTAATTTGAATCATCCAAGAATTGTTCATTCATGTAATGTATTGGAGGTTTCCCCCTCGAAGTGGCTTATTTCTAAGGTGTTGATTTCTTTTTTCTTCTCTTTTTGGAGCTAGTTTCACAACATTTGGTATCAGAGCTTTGAGATTCTAGGGTTTCGCTACTCCAAATAGGTCATCGTGGAATTTTCGCAATAAAATTTTTTCTACGAAGACTCAGAATCTGAAATTTTTAGAGTACGAAGCCAAAATCCTGAGGAATATCATTGCAAAATTTCAGAATTTGGTTTGCAATATTTTCGGAGATATGATCTGTGCAAGTTAGGTCATTTTGCAGGCTCCTGAATTTAATCTAAACAAGTCATCGTGGTATTTTCGTAATAAAATTTTTCTAAACAGGTTTAGAAGCTGAAATTTTAGAGTGCGAAGCCGCAATTCTGAGGAACATTATCGCAAAATTTCAGATATTGGTTCGCAATATTTTCTGAGATATGATCTATGGAAGTTAGGGCTTTTTGAGGCTTCTGAATTTCATCTCAAAGAGGTGATCGTGGGAAAATATTCATACTTCTCTCTCTAAGCATCGGATTGGAATGTTGTAAAAATTGGCCGCAAGTACACAGACCGTATTTTTTGTTCTATCAATTTTAGAGCCAAAGGAGGAAATAGTGACACGCGGCAAGTCGTACAAGTTCGCTGTACTGCTCAAAATTGGGTCATTGTGGGAGATTGGACATAACTTTTACTTGAGGAATCCAAATTAGATTAGACCTGTGGAATTTGAAAGAAGCTTCAGAGGGCTAATATAGGGCTAAATTTCAGATATTTAGGATCTGCAATTATAGAGATAATTCAATTTCAATATCGAGCTCCTCAAAAGCAAGTAAAAGGTGTGTATTTTTTTTTCTAAACTGCATAAGTCTTGTTTGAAGAATCAAGTTGAATTGATTCCAAGGGCATATTGTAGAATAGATATCAGTATTGGATTCTGAACTGGCCCCTAAAAAGAATTCAACACCCATTAAGCCTTTAGAAAGCTCTACTATGAATCATGAAGGCGAAGAATGGCAACATGACATATCAAAATTACAGGAGCAAGTGCAACAAATTTTGTTCTCGCAAAGAGCAACAAAAAATGACATGGAAGTTTTGAAGAAATGCGTGGAAAGTAAGATGGATGGTTTGAAGAAAGGCGTGGAATCTAAGATGGATGGTTTGAAGAATGGCATGGAATCTAAGATAGATGGCATGGAAGCTAGCATGGAATCTAAGATGGATGACATGGAAGCTAAGATCGATGAGAAAATGGAAAACATGAAGAATGATCTAAAATCATACATGGAAGCCTTGACAAAGTTGATACAAGAAATGTTTTCTAATGGTGAAAATATAGTAGAGGAAACTCATGATGAGAACAAAATAAATGTTAATCGTGATTTCATAAAATCTAATGTTGGCGGGAAGAACCACCATATTCCAAAAATGGATATGAGGAAGTTTGATGGAAAGGATCCTGTAACATGGATACTACGGATGGAGCAATATTTTGATCTCCATAACGTGCAAAACACACAAAAGGTACGCATTGCAACTTTACATTTAGAACAAAATACATTTGTATGGTATCGATGGCTTTGCTCCCGTAAAAAAATTGTCACTTGGTCAATTTTTATGGAGAAAATGATAGCACATTATGAGGATACAAAGAGAAACACCTTCTTTAGCCAATTGATAAATCTCAAACAAAAGGGTTTAGTGGGGGAGCACATTGAGGACTTCCAAAAATTGAATATAAGGGTAACTGATATTCCAGAGGAACAGAGGATTGATCTCTTCATAGGTACTTTAAAGGATAACATCCAACATGAAGTTCACGTTTTGGAACCTGATTCATTGGAGAAGGCATTCAGGTTGGCAAGAAAAATTGAATGTAAAATTATGGCGACAAGGAAGCCTACCACTCACTTCTATAAAGAGGGAAGTGTTGCTACTCCTAGATTTCCACAACCTATAAGGTTGACACCACAAAAATTGGAAGAAAAAAGAGCAAAAGGGCTTTGCTATAGTTGTGATAGAAAATACACTAAAGGTCGTAAGTGTGCTGAGAAGAAATTATTTTACATAGACTGTGAAGAGGAAGAAGAAAATGAACAAGAAGAGGATATACACCAGGAACCAACCCAAGAAGAGGAAGAAATGAGTCTGACCATATCGCGTAATTCATTGGAAGGAATTATCACTCCTCAAACTATCAAGATAGAAGGACATATCAAGAAGAAAAAAGTAATAGTGTTGATTGATTCATGTAGTAACCATAATTTTATTCATTGTAAGGTAGCCAAGGAATTGAATTGTTTCCTACACCCAGCACCAGAATGTCAAGTGAGCATTGCAAATGAAGGAACTTTAAATTGCTTTGGAAAATTCCATAATATCAAGCTAACCATGGGGGAATATGTATTGAATAGTCTAATGCTTTCCATTCTTATGGGAGGTGCTGATGTTGTACTAGGAGTACAATGGTTACAATATTTGGGGACGGTAGCTTTTAATTTTCAAGAACGTTTCTTGAATTTTTTTTCAGAAGGAAAGGAAGTCGAATTACGGCGTATTGCAGGGAAGCTGGGAAAGATAATAAGATCTAATGTCATGAAAAATCTTCTAAAGAAAGAACAACGAGGCATAATTGCACAATTATTCTCACTAAAATTTCCAGCATCAAAATCATCTAGTTCTGCAGATCTCCAAAAAATCTTAGACAATCATTCCAAGGTTTTTGAAACTCCCAAAGGACTCCCACCAATTCATGATCATCATCATGCTATTCATTTGATTCTAGGAAGTGTTCCTCCAAACATCAGGCCTTATAGATATCCTTATGTCCAAAAGAGCAAAATTGAACGTATGATTGCAGAAATGTTAGAGGCGAGTATAATTCAACCTCCTCAAAGTTCTTTCTCTGCTCCTGTAGTATTGGTACACAAGAAGGATGGATCATGGTGCATGTGTCCAGATTATAGGTAGCTCAATAAGCACACCATTAAATATAAATTTCCCATTCCTGTGATTAATGAATTATTGGATGAATTACATGGAGCAATTTATTTTACCAATTTGGATCTTTGTTCAGGGTATCATCAAATTAGAATGAATATTGAAGATATTCCGAAAACAACATTTCGAACTCATGAGGGTCATTATGAATTTTTGGTCATGCCCTTTGGCCTTAAAAATGCACCTTCTACATTTCAAGGGTTGATGAATTCCATTTTCAAACCCTTCCTTAGAAAATTTGTGCTAGTATTTTTTGATGATATACTAATCTGTAGCAGGTCTTGGAAGGATCATGTTGAACATGTTGACAGGGTGCTCAAACTATTGCAGGAGAAACAATTATATGCAAAAACATCCAAATGTTTCTTTGGAGTACAAGAGGTGGAATATGTGGGTCATATTGTATCTCACGAGGGTGTTAAAGTAGACCCTAACAAAATTAAAGCCATTAAGGAATGGAAAGTCCCCACAACCATAAAGCAGTTGCGAGGATTTCTTGGGTTAACAGGGTATTATCGCAAGTTTGTTAAGAATTATGGGAGAATAGCAGCACCTCTAACAACATTATTTAAGAAAGATGCATTTTCATGGACTCCTGAAGCAACTAAGGCCTTTGAAAATCTTAAAGAGGCAATGTGCCTAGCACCGGTCTTAGCTACGCCAGACTTCACAAAAACATTTATTGTGGAATGTGATGCCTCAGGAAATGGAATTGGTGCGGTTTTAATGCAGGAAGGAAGACCCATTTCTTTTGAAAGTCTTCCAATCAAAGGAAAGTATTTACATAAACCTATTTATGAGAAGGAAATGTTAGCAATACTGCATGCACTAAAGAAATGGCGAACTTACCTAATGGGAAGACACTTCAAGGTAAAAACTGATCATGATAGTCTTAAACACTTTTTCGAACAAAGAATATCTTCAGAAGAGCAGCAAAAATGGGTCACAAAGATGTTGGGCTATGACTTTGAAATGATCTACAAAAAAGGAAAGCTTAATGTTGTTGCAGATGCACTCTCAAGAAAGAATGAAGAGGTGGAAGCATTGCTTTGTGCCATTTCTATTATCCAACCAGATTGGATAACCGAAGCAGGAGATGAATGGAACAAGGACGAAGAATTGTGGACACTCATTCAAAAGTTGCAGCAAGATCCTAGTACATCTGATACATTTAGTTGGAAAAATGATTCCTTATGGTACAAAGATCGCTTATATCTTTGTAAGAATTCCCAACTAAACAAAAGATTCTTCTGGAATTGCACACTTCTCCTTTAGGAGGACACTCAGGATTTTTAAAAACTTACCACAGGGTGAAGAAAGATTTTTTTTGGGATGGCCTTAAATCTGATATTCAAAATTTTGTTGCGGAATGTTTGGTTTGCCAGCAGAATAAAGTGGAGACAATTAAGACCCCGGGACTTCTACAACCTTTATCCATTCCAAGTCAACGTTGGGAGGAGATTTCAATGGATTTTATCACAGGTTTACCTAAGTACGAAGGAAAGAATGTCATCATGGTGGTAGTTGATAGACTTACCAAGTATGCACACTTTTGTGCATTATCTCATCCATTTAAAGCAAGTACAGTTGCTACTACATTTATGGACACAATTCAAAAGCTACATGGAAACCCAAGGGTTATTTTGAGCGACAGAGATCCCATTTTTACTGGAAATTTTTGGACGGAGTTATTTTATTGTTTGGGTACTCAATTAGCTCATAGCTCATCTTATCATCCTCAATCTGATGGTCAAATTGAGATAGTAAATAAATGTTTGGAAGGATATATTCGTTGTTTTGTATATGATAAAAAAACACAATGGGTCAAGTGGTTACCTCTCGTTGAATGGTGGTATAACACTTCCTTCCATACTGCAGCAAAAATGACCCCATTTATGGCACTTTATGGATATCATCCACCATCCATCACATCATATTTAAGAGAAAATTCGAAGGTTCAAGCAATGGAAGATCACATCGAGCATCAACATGAAGTTCTCCAACTCTTAAAGGACAACCTAAATTTGACACAAAATCGAATGAAACAACATGCAGATCAACATCGTAGCGAGAGAAGTTTTGATGTAGGAGACTGGGTATTTTTACAGCTACAACCATACAAACAAATGTCCCTCAAGCAAGCTAATAAGGATAATAAATTATCACCAAAGTGCTATGGTCCTTACAAGGTGTTGCAAAAGATTGGTACTATGGCATAAAAATTGGAGCTTCCTGCTTCTTCACGAGTGCATCCAATTTCCCATGTTTCATGCTTAAAGAAGGTTATAGGTGAAAATCTTCCAGTTCAAACAATATTGCCAGAACTTGATAAGGAAGGAAAAATCATATTGTAACCTAAAGCGGTCATGGACAGAATCAATCAGTTTCAGAGTATCTCATCAAGTGGAAGAACTTACGCACTAAAGATTCTACATGGGAGGATGAGAATTTTATACAGAAGCACCCAGAGATACTCAAGCATTGAGGACAACACTTTTTTGAAGGAGAGGGGAATGTTAGGTCCCTATATTACTAGTATAGTCCATTATTGTACCCTTGAAACCCCCATATCGTTATTATTGTGCCCTTAAATTATTATTGTTAGGTCGTCTAGGATTACATTGTGTCCCCTTGGACTCCTATATATAGAAATGAGGTTTTGTAATTTGAATCATCCAAGAATTGTTCATTCATGTAATGTATTAGAGGTTGCTCCCTCGAAGTGGCTTATTTCTAAGGCGTTTATATCTCTTTTCTTCTCTTTTTGGAGCTGGTTTCATAATAGAATAATTGAATAAATCCTTGTTTTTTTTATTTTACTCAAGGGATAATTAATCAAACCACTATTTAATTAATATTCCTAGTCATATTTAACCCAAAACATGAAAATTAATTAGATAAATCATTATTTATCTTATTATTTTCTAGGAATAATGATTTAAAACACTATTTAATAATATTCCTTGTTAAATTTGACTAAATCATTTATAAATAATTGAATAAATCACTATTTATTTAATTATTACTAACCCACATTATTAAAATAATAAATAAATAATTTATTTATTTATTATTTCTAAATAAAGGGATTTGAGTAAATTCAAATTCTTTTTCCCTCCAACAAAAATAATAAAATATTCCATAAAAGTTGGATCTAGAATTGGTTAATAATATTTTAATTATGCATCAATATCTAGAGTAACTCAATATTTTGTTATAAATAGAAGGGTTTTTCGATTCATTCAATACCTTTTGTTGTCTAGAGATCGCTCTTGATCTATACTTTTGGTCTGACTTTGATCCTCCCATCATTGTCATATTTTTCTACTTTTTTCTTGTGAGCTCCCTTTGAGTTCCCTTTTTTTCTAGGTTTTCTGCACCATCAAGAGAGAGAGATCTTAGATCTAAAGCACTGAGGACATACAAGAACCCATCCCATTGAGGGGGACTAGTAACATCTTTCTCTGTTACCTTCCCATGTGTCATAATACAAAAAATTCTTTAAAAATTCTTGTCTTTTTATTGGATGCATCAAGCAAATCTTTTATCATTTGTTGTTTAATCTCTTTAATTGCATAGATCTATATTTTTGTAGCATTTATTCTGATCACTAACTACAAATATAAGGAAATTGACAGCCATTTTTTATGTTAGGGTTTTTTGTTATGCAAATATAAAGTGAGTTTTTATTCATACGCTTGTGATTAGAATTCACACTAACAACTGGTGACTCCATAAGGGTTTATATTTACGACCATTTTCGTTTTTCAATTCCCTACATGACCAGCTGCTTCAACCCCTAGGGTTTTTCTTCAGCTTCTTATTTTTCATTTCTTGATGTTGTTTTAAACCTTTTTAACCCTAAAACAGTAAAAATTATAACTTTTGTGTGTTTCTGGGCCCTTCGCGCAGGTAATAGGTATCAGCCACAGTAGAGATGACACTTTTTTCTGAAACCTGCTACCGAGATAGCTGAAAGTGAAATTCACACTATTTGGGCCAAAAACTACTACCTCAACCCTCAGGTAGTGGAAAAAAGCCTGAAAAATATGACCTCAATGGAAAACAGGTTAGAAACTGCGACCTGTACTTTTTGCAGGATTTTTTCTATGATTTTTCTGGGTTTGTCTAGGGCACTAATCAGGGTTGTCTGACCTTCCTCTTCATCTATCTTGGACCTGTACTTGCATATTTTTACTCGTCGAAGTAGGAATTAAGCCCCTTAGGGCTTCAATATGCTTCCACCTTTTTAGGAGGAGTTTAGCTGAATCAGGTCCTCTGAGATTTCAGTGTTTTTCAACTATTTTTCAAATCTGAATCTGTGCTTTCAGATCCATTTCAAATCAGGTTATTTATCCATCCAAAACACCTCTTTTCAATTTTTTTTAGTCCTTTTTTAGGGTTCACCCCGTTTCCCTTCAGGTTTTAGCCTTTCACCACCTTTTTGCAGCATTTTTTCCTCTGGTTTTTTGTTTTTTTCTACCCCTCTTTCGAGCAGATCTGACCTTTAGATCCATATCCCTCTTGAATTTAGATCCATTGGCCATTTTTTTTGTTTTTACTAGATTTCGCCCACCCATAGACTAGTTCTTGGGAAGCCCTCCTCCTTGGGTTTAATTGATGCATCTTTAGATATTTATTTTACTGTCGCATTCAGTTTCCTTTACTGTCATTTTCAGTTTTATTTACAGTTATACAACATATTTTTTCTTTTTTTTCTACACATTTCTGGGCTTAATTAATATTAACACACTTATCACATACACGAACACCCTAAGCGAAGAGCACCTGGTTTACACTGCCAAGCCAAGACTTAAACATTGTAACCAATTGATCTTCAACCTCCTTGCCCTTGTTTACCTCTCTTCCTTATTGTGTTTCATGTCTCTTTACCATCATTGCACCCCCAAGGCATTTATCCCAGAGACTCTAAGGCATTCATCCCCAGTTTCTGTTAGGAAGACTTACCCCACCCCGTAGGGTTTGTGTTCGTCCTCCACCGAATCCCCATTCTGATTGTGACTATGGTTTATCGGGTTACCCTTATGGTTATATCCCTGGATCTCCTCCACCTTTCACCTTCATCATGTTTGGTTCAGGACCTAATGCTGGTGGTGGCCCCAACCCTAATGCTATAAACTCCACTAGTGGTGTCGCAATAGGAACTATTCTGGTTTCTCCCTTGCTTCCTTATATGGTAGGCCTAAGCCTTCTTGATTTTAGCCAGTTGATTAATGACCCCATACACCATGATCCTGGTTGGCCTGCTATGCCAACTAAGCTTCCCTCAAACATCCCCAAGTTTGAAGGAAATACTGGAGAACTCCATCACTGATGACTCTGTCCCTCTTCGGTTATTCCAGCATACACTTATTGGAGAAGCTTCAAAGTGGTATGTCGACTAGGCCTCCTCCTCTCTTACTAATTTTGCAACCCTTTCAAAGGCCTTTCTACCTTACTTCTAGCTTCCCCTTCTCTATGACACCGATACCGAACTCTTGATCTCTTTCTGTCAAAATTCTACTACCCGCCTATCTGACCATATTCAAGAATGGCATAGAAGGAAGAGCCTATGTCGAACCCCTGTTTTCGAAGATTGTATCTACATGCACTGGTTTCTCGGATCCCTTTTTCCTGCTATTATAAAATATGTTGCATCTCACTTCCCTCAGGCCGAGGAAGCTTCCCTCCAGGTTGCGTTGAAATATGACCTGATCTACGCATAAACTGGTTATATTTATAACGTCTTACCTGATCTCTATTGATGTGGTGGTGCCAACACACAGGGGGCATCCCATGCTACCGATAGTATAGTTGGATCCCTTTCACATCCATACACTCACCCTCCCATGGGTTATGGTTTCCCTCAGGGAGGGGCCAGCTCCTCCAGCACTTTTCCCCTTCCTGGAAACATGTATCTAGGATACGACATGCCTCCTCCTTTTTCCCAACCTATTTACCCAATTTTTTCCCAACCTCCTTATTATCCATATTCGCAACCTGGTGCTCCAACTCCTCCAGCACAAGCACCTCAACCTACCTTTCCTTCTTAAACTCCACAGCAAAATCCACCCCCCCCCCTCAGGGTCAGGTGTATTCTCAACATAGTGCAACTAATCCTCCTACTTCCAAAAAGAATAGGAAAGAAAACCAAAACCAATATACCCTAGGTAATCTAGGAAAAAATCCCCAAAGGAATACATCTAACACTGCAACCCAACAACAGGGCACTCAACCCAAGTAGGACAGGAATATTTGAATGAATAAGCCTTGTTCTTGTTGCAGTGTCTATGGTCACTATACCCATGATTGTCTCTATTTACCTTAGATGCATCAGATGTGGGAAGCTAAAACCATATCCCGAGGAAAGAAAGCCTCCCCTTCAGTTCCTCCTAATGCTTCCCCTACTCAACCGACTATGTTTACCAATCCTTTCCCCCAACAAGGATATGTGGCTTCCCAACCCCCTAAAATTCAGGCGGCCACCCAACCTCCTCCCTCTAGTACCTCTAATTACCAAATCCTCTTGATTAACTCTAACTAAACCAATATCGTTGACCTCAACCTTCAGACTCGGTCCCGTCATTACAACAATCCCCCTACTATGTCTACTATTGGGCCCTCATCTTAAGGTTTCATAGAGCCTCTTTCAACACCCAATGGTCCTTTATTGATCCCTTAGCCTAATGTAGAGGTTCATACCAAGATCCCCAAGGGACCATTACACCAAAACATTACTTCCGGTAAAGCCTCCCACTCCTACAATATAGTAGATAACTTGGCGCAATCCCCTGTTGCCATGTCAATGCTGGAATTTCTCCAATCGTGCCCTTCACAACAAAAAGATATACTAACTACTATGGGCATTGTGGATCCTTAATATGATCATTTAGTTGTCTTCAATGTTGACAAGTCAGTGCATCCCCCCCTTCCTGCATTCGTCACCTTCCAAATCCCTGTCAAGATCCGGAATGCCAACGTCTCCCATTGTATCATTGATTAGGGGGCATCTACTTGCATGATGTCCAATTCTATTTGGAAACAACTCAGATCCCCTGAGTTAGCCCCTTCCACTATCACTCTCTGTGTGTGGGATGGACACTCTTTCCAGCCCCTTGGCATGTTCCGTAATGGTCCTATTACTCTTGTGGGCAATACTGTTTGTGTTGACATTGAAGTCATTGATGCCCCCTTAGACTACAACATTCTATTGGGTCATAGCTACACTTATGTGATGTCTATTATCCCATATACGATTTAGCGTAAGATGTACTTTCCTTGTAACAAAAATATAGTCACCATTGACTAGTTGACATATAATGAACCGAAGTCCCAAACCTCTCTAGATTCCATTATTTCTTCAGTGGAAAAAAAACAAGCAGTTGAACCTCCAACCAGTGTCTCACCTAGAATCTATAAATATTCCTCTTTTATTGGTTCATTCCCTATTCTTCCCCCTCTCATCTTTGACCCTAGCTCATTGAATGTTTGCATGATGCAATTGTCTCAGTACAACGTCAAATGGACTGGTTCGACTAGCCAGCAGCCCTGCCCTCCACAACCTGCTCCTAGTACATCAACTCCACCTTCAAGACCCCCTCTTCAAGGCCCCCTAATATCTAGCTGGTGTCCATGATCCTCTCTATCCCCCTAGAACAGTTCCCCCTAGCCTTAACCATCTCGAAGTTGTCCTGCCTATCCATTACCCCTCAAGTCAAATATTGTTTCTTGTTCCCCTTCGTGGAGTATTTTTTATTCCTGTTATGGCTACCTTGTCTCTTCCCAACATGAACCTGGGGATCCCAGTCTGGTTCATTGATCCCCAGCCAATACGCTACCTGGTCAGCCCAAAAATTGTATAGCTTTGACCTGGTCCGGTCACCATTACCCCTCCCTTTTCTCTTGTGCCTTAGCCACGTCAACAAGAACCTACTCTTGTTACGAAAGCATTAGGTGAGGGGGGAAAATTCCGCGAGAAGGCACTTAAGGAAAAGGCTTCCTAGACAGCCTCTACTCCTCCTCAGCCTCCAAAGCGTACACCCCAGTGTGCTTTATGTGATATTGTTGGTCATGCCACCCATAATTGTCCTTAATTTCCTCATATCAAGCCCATGGTCAACGTAGTGTTTCCTGAGTCTAAGGTCCCATAAGTCCCTGTTACTTTACCTACTGTAGCAAAACAACCCTATACTGTGCACACAAACCACCCCTGTGCTTTTTGTCATCTCTATGGCCACTATACCCACCTTTTTCCCTGCCTTGTAGACTACCGCACTTCTTTGGAGGTAGTTCACCAGTATGAGGTCAATCATAATGAATCCTCCTCTCCTTTACTTGCGCAATATGCTTTGGAAACACTAGAGGAAAAATCCACTTCCATTGACATTCCCCCTCCCAATGTCGAGATGGCAGAGTCTTCAACCACTATCCTCTACCTGTCATCATCTATGAGATCCACGGTGGAAGACCCCTCTGGGGCTTTCCCTTCTATTTTTCCTAACCTCCCTTCAACGATCACCCTAGGCTCAACATCACTGGATCCTTCATCTACGTATTTTTCGGTCACCCTCTGTGACGATGCACATGTGAACCTCTCTTCTCATGATGGTGAGTTAGGTAGCTTCACTGCGTCATGTGGTTATCCTTCCACCAGTCACCGCATCTTCTACTATGATGACGACATCACAAAATCCTTTTCCACCCCTCCCTTCATTTATCCAGCCCATAAGAAAAATGGAATCGTCCATGTCTATGGTGAATTTTGTGACCTGAGCACAAATTTCCACCAAGGAAGTTCCCCCACACAATCCTCTTTTCAGCATGCGAGGGGCAGAAATCCTACCCATAAAATTCCCTCTAGCAGTGATTTTTTGATTTCTACCTTTCATTTAGGTTGCCAGCATTTTTCATCATCCTCTCTTTTGTTGCCTTATGGCACCATTCATATGGATCCCTCATCCACATCATATATCGGCTATTGCAATGGTGCAAGTCGCTACTCCCAGAATCTAGCTTTGACAACTTGGGCCATTTTCACCCCCTTGCATTTGTTTTTCCTCTCTAATGGCGTATGCATTGGTACTGCCACCAATAATGAGGCCAAATATGATATAGTGAAGTTTTTTAGTCGATGCCCTTGAACATTGCATCCTCCACCTTCATGTTCATTTAGATTATTTTCTACTTGTCATGGAATTGAATGGTGTCTATCATGTGCATAATGCTATCCTTTTTAGAAGATGTTTACGAGTAAAGCTCTTAATGCATGAATTTGACATCATTACATTCAGTCATGTACCTAGAGCCCAAAATCACTATGTAGATAACATTGCAAACAATATTCTTGATTGGCATTTATCACACACATTTAACACAAGACAATAACAATAAACCATAAAATGATGCATATCCACAATATGTGTCATTAAAAATGTTTGAGAGTCCATCAAATCTGATACATATGACATGCCCATAGCATGTTACAAAAAATCAAAACTGGGGGAACCTCATGGCCCTACATCTAATCACTCTCTGAAGGATCTCGGGCCAATTGCTCAACTCCTGTAGCCCGTAGATCGTGCATCCCTTGTCCGGCCATTTCCATGCACTCTATGACTCCTCGCCTCTCCGAGGGTAGACCAAGGAAAATTTTAAGGGACAATTTTAGCCCAAGGGTGAAATTTAAGGGGTTTAAAATTTTAGAGGGGTGAATTTTTTATATAAAATCTCTTTTTTTATAGTTTTGTATAGTTAGCCACAAAATTATTTTAAAAATAATTAATTATTATGCTTTAGCCCAAAAAAAAAGGGTGCACAAAACATGAAATGTTGGATTAGCCTCTAGATTTACTGGCCTGGACGGTTTTGGGTTGTATTCTCCCCCGATTTACTAGGTTGGAGGGTTTTGGAACGACATTCACCCAGGGAAGTGGAGTGTTTTGGGTTGCATATGCCCCAGATTTACACTTATGATGAGGGTTTTGGGTTCCATACGACCTAGATTTACGCTGATGATGAGACCAATGGAGGGTTTTGGGTGGATTTTTTGGGACCAGAGCTTAAGCATACAATATCCAGTATGGCTGCAGGGTAAAACTTGTTTGTGTTATTTGGGATGCACATGTCAACATAATGGTGGTAGAGGGCCTGGAAAAAAACCAGTCGATGACATAACTGCAAATATCTGAGAAATGGTTTTCAACTGTGTTCGCTTGACTTTGTCCCTCTTCATGTTCATAGATTCTTCCCTTGGCGCCATGAAAATTAGGAAATATTTGAGAAAAATGAACCTCTCGGATGTCGAGGTAGGGGTTGCCACAAATAACCCGGATCTTCTTGATTTTCCTATCATTGAAGTATATAAAAGAGTAGTTTCAATCTTACGCTCCAGTGGTGTTATGGCTATCTGCAATAATCATATCAGCAAGCCAAGTTGGTGTTGCAGCAATACATATGGCAATGTGTTCTTTGGAGATAGGTATTTTGATCCAGATACCTTGAATAAAGGCCAAATTTCAGTAGCTTTGTTGTGAAACCAACTCCAAAAATAGAAGAAAAGAGATATCAACGCCTTAGAAATAAGCCACTTTGGGGGGGCAACCTCCAATACATTACATAAATGAACAATTCTTGGATGATACAAATTACAAAACCTCCTTTCTATATATAGGATTCCATGGGGCCACAATGTAATCCTAGTGGGGCCATAATGTAATGCTAGCCGACCTAACAATAATAATTTAAGGGCACAATAATAATAATATGGGGGTTACAAGGGTACAATAATAACAATAAGGGGGTTGCACTAACAACAATAAGAGAATATAATAGTAATATAGGGACCTAACATTCCCCTCTCCTTCAAAAAAGTGTTGTCCTCAATGCTTGAGTAGCTCTGGGTGCTTCTGTATAAAATTCTCATCCTCCCATGTATAATCTTTAGTGGGTAAGTTCTTACACTTGATGAGATACTCTGAAATTGATCGATTCCATAGCTGTCAAGTTCTTGTTTCCGTGACCGCTTCAGGTTCCAATGTGATTTTTCCTTCCTCATCAAGCTTTGGCAATATTGTTTGAACTTGAATATTTTCACCTATAACCTTCTTTAAGCATGAAACATGAAAACTGGATGCACTCATGAAGAAGCAGGAAGCTCCAATTTGTATGCCATAGTACCAAACTTTTGCAACACCTTGTAAGGACCATACTACTTTGGCGATAATTTATTATCCTTATTAGCTTTCTTGAGGGACATTTTTTTGTATGGTTGTAGGTGTAAAAATGCCCAGTCTCCTACATCAAAACTTCTCTCGCTGCGATGTTGATATGCCTGTTGTTTCATTCGATTTTGTGCCAAATTCAGGTTATCCTTTAAGAGTTGGAGAACTTCTTGTTGATGTTCGATGTGATATTTCATTGCTTGAACCTTTGAATTTTCTCTTAAAGATGATGTGATGGATGGTGGATGATATCCATAAATTGCCATAAATGTGGTCATTTTTGCTGCAGTATGGAAGGAAGTGTTATACCACCATTCAGCGAGAGGTAACCACTTGACCCATTGTGTTTTTTTATCAGATACAAAACAATGAAGATATCATTCCAAACATTTATTTACTATCTCAGTTTGACCATCATATTGAGGATGATAAGATGAGCTATGAGATAATTGAGTACCCAAACAAGAAAATAACTCTGTCCAAAAATTTCTAGTAAAAATGGGATCTCTATCGCTCGCAATAACCCTTGGGTTTCCATGTATCTTTTGAATTGTATCCATAAATGTAGTAGCAACTTTAATTTCTTTAAATGGATGAGATAATGCAAAAAAGTGTGCATACTTGGTAAGTCTATCAACTACCACCATGATGACACTCTTTCCTTCAGAATTAGGTAAACTTGTGATAAAATACATTGAAATATCCTCCCAACGTTGACTTGGAATGGATAAAGGTTGTCGAAGTCCCGGGGTCTTAATTGTCTCAACTTTATTCTGCTGGAAAACCAAACATTCTGCCACAAAATTTTGAATATCCAATTTAAGGCCATCCCAAAAAAAATCTTTCTTCACCCTGTGGTAAGTTTTTAAAATCCTGAGTGTCCTCCTAAAGGAGAAGTGTGAAATTCCAAAATAATATTTTGTTTTAGTTGGGAATTATTACAAAGATATAAGCGATCTTTGTACCATAAAGAATCATTTTTCCAACTAAATGTATCAGATGTACTAGGATCTTGCTGCAACTTTTGAATGAGTGTCCATACTTCTTTGTCCTTCTTTCATTCATCTCTTGCTTCAGTTATCCAATCTGGTTGGATAATAGAAATGGCACAAAGCAATGCTTCCACCTCTTCATTCTTTCTTGAGACTTCATCTACAACAAAATTAAGCTTCCCTTTTTTGTAGATTATTTCAAAGTCATAACTGAACATCTTTGTGACCCATTTTTGCTGCTCTTCTGAAGATGGTCTTTGTTCCAAAAAGTTTTTGTTGGGAAAAATACTAAGAGGGGGGGTGAATCAGTATTTACAGCATATTCAAAACTTTTTACTTTTCTTTACTTCAAAAACCCATACGCTACTTTCCTGAAGAAGACTCGCGTATATACGCGGATACCCTTTATTAAACTCGCGTATACACAGAGAACTAATTATGTCATTAATTCTTCACTTAAACCATTCCATCATTTATTCATCAGATATTCAATAAACAGTAAACATGTGCAGTAAGAACAGAATAAACCATCACACAAAGCATCACACATGAACACCAGGATTTTTGGGTGGAAACCCAAGTCGGGAGAAAACCACCGCTGCAGTTGCTCAGCCTTCAATATTTTATTATAGAGAAAACATCTTACAACATATGTGCTGGCGCAGACTTGACCAGCACGCAGGCACCCACCTGCGCTCGTTTACCGGCCTCTCCTGGAAGGGAGCTCCAACCCCCTGACTCGTTTACCAGCCTCTCCTGGAAGGGAGCTACGACCCCCTGATCTCGTTTACCAGCCTCACCTGGAAGGGAGCTACAACCCCCTGACTGAAGGCTACAACCCTCAGCACCCCTTCGGACCACGTTTCATCAATTTTCACATTGGATCCAACAACTTCAATAGAACAATACTTGTAGGCCACGTTTCATCATATTTTCAGACTGGACCCTCTTCATAGATTTAAGCTCAATCATACAACCAAACTGATGCAGACAACTCAGAACAGTAGAATACAGATAGCAGAAATACAGCAGAATAGATCAGTCATTTCTTACCACAGACTTCAACAAACCCTAGTTTGCATACGCGCTTTCACTTCACTGATGTCGCGTATATACGCGCTTCCATTCACACAAACCAGCGTATACTTCTGTACATATTATAGAACCAATTTAATTGTGCATACGCGCTTTTCTTTCAGCGAAGCCGCGTATATACGCGCTTCCTCTTCGGCGAACTAGCGTATGGTTCTTCAGAGATTTTAGGTCATTGCATTTCTTCAGAACAGATACTTCACACAGATTTAACCCTTCACTTCAGACAGATGTTCGCCTCTTCTTGGATCTAATCATTCCATAAACAGATCTAGCAAATACACGCACATTTCAGATCTAGATCCCCTTCTTCATCATTGGTGCATCATACACTCAGATTTATCATTCAAGTGTAACCCTTTCCATTCAGATCTACTTCAGAGAGAAGTATTTATTCAAGCTCAGACATCTTGCACCCACACCCATGATTTGCATAATGAATTTCATCTCTTTATATAGGTTTATCCTTTTTCAATACCATGAGCCCCTTTTTCAATACCATGAGCCAAAACAACATTACTTCCGATGGTATTCCTGGACGGGGTCAATTAGGTGGATCATTACCCAATACAATGGGTCAATACCATGGTGGTCACCCCTGGTTTTGCACTTTTATAGCGCTTTTAGCCCATACGCGACTTTGCACGTTCTTTTCCGCGTGCATACGCGACTTCCCTTAGACAGATCCGCGTATGCCTTGAGACATACTCTTTCACCATAGATTTAGCACAATCTGAATTCCTTTCTTCACTGCCTTCTGTACTCACTGTAGATACATCAGATTTACTTCATTAAGAACATATTCTATCCAGCACAACTTCATCAAGTAAGTTGTCATCATCTTCATCAAGGTGGGTTGCCATCAAGGACAACACTCTGCATCATATTGCCAACAATCTCCCCCTTTGGACTTGATGGCAACCACAATGGTGTTTGGTTACCACAACAGATAGGTACATTAAGAATACGATGACACCATGTCACTCTCTCCATTTTTGACACTATTCAAACACCATGTCACTCTCCCCCTTTGACATCAAGGGCAAAGGGCAGAACAAAACCAACATACTCTCCCCCTGAGTTCATGCTGAATTTTCAAGCATATTTTTCAATGAAGTACATGACTCTATGAACTTCCTATCACCAATGACTCATACTTACATCAAAGATCCATCCAGGTGGATTTACATATGAGACTCAACTACCCAACCAAGTGGGTTTACAAAAATTGACTCAGCTACCCAACCAAGTGGGTTTACAAATTCGACAAGTCCTTAGAAGACTGAATATTAAAATCTTACATCATGGGTCTTAACAAGACCTTTTCATCAAATTACAAATGTGACTTTTCATAACCAACACCAGAAAGTCCTCAAGAAGGAGAACATATTTCAGAATCATCATAATGCTAATAATGCATTATACTCAGCAACGCTAAAGCTCCCCCTGAATCTGTGCATCCAAGCATCCTTTCCATATGACTAAGGCTCCCCCTTAGTTTGTGCATCCTGAACACTTTCACCAACAAATCATCAAGGCATCTTTATCAAAACATGAGAAATAGAATTATGAGAACTGGAACACCACCAGAGATACCAAACAGTATCAGAAATACCAAACAGCACTGCATCTATGCTGAAGAGAGCCGACTCCAACCAAAATTGTCATCAATCAGACATACGCGATTTTCTGTGCAGGAACTCGCGTATATACGCTACTGTGTTTGAGGAAACCCGCGTATCTAATGTCATCTTCTAAATTTATGCAGATTTGTTATTTTGACTGGTAGAGACCACTCCCAGCTTCTGTCTTAGATACTCGAACGCTTCCCTGGGCAGAGGTTTGGTAAAAATATCAGCAACTTGTTCTTTGGAGGGAACATATTCCAACTTCACTGTTTGCTCAAGCACTTGTTCACGTAAAAAGTGATACTTGATGGGAATGTGCTTGGTCTTTGAATGCATAACAGGATTCTTTGAAATACTGATGGCACTTGTATTGTCACACTTAATGGGGACAGGAGGAGTACATTTGATTTGAAAATCTTGTAAGGTTTGCATCATCCAAAGGAGTTGAGTGCAACAAGATGCGGCAGCCACATATTCTGCTTCTGCTGTAGATAAGGCAATAGAATTTTGCTTCTTGTTGAACCAAGATACTAACCAGGGCCCCATGTAGAATGCACCACCACTAGTGCTTTTCCGATCATCAACACTTCCAGCCCAATGTGCATCAGTGTAAGCATGAAGAGTAAGATCAGCATTCTTTGGATACCATAGACCAAAGTCTTGAGTTCCTTGAAGATATTTGAAAATTATTTTAACAGCCTGAAGATGAGACTCTTTTGGATTAGCTTGAAATCGTCCAACAATCCCAACAGCATGCATAATGTCTGGTCTAGTCCCAGTGAGATAAAGTAAACTCCCTATCATCGATCTGTATTCTGGTTGATTCACCATGGGAGAATCATCCTGAGAACTGAGATTGCATCCGGTTATCATCAGTGTACTTACAGGTTTGCATTCTTCCATGCCATTGCCAATTTTCTGAAGATTTTCTCAGGTAACATTGATCTTTGTAGCCCTTTAGTATATACAGGTTGCTTGTATTTCTTTTTCCTTTTATAATAATTTTACCTGTATCAAGATCACGAACCACACATTCTTTTGAACTAAAAACAACTTCTGTTCCTTGATCACACATTTGACTTACACTTAACAGGTTATGCCTCAATCCATCCACATACATGAAATCTTTAGCCTTCACCTTTTCTTTTAGAAACACTGACCCTTTTCCTTTAATTATAGCAGGAGTATCATTTCCAAATGTAACTTTCTTTTCCTTTTCTAGAGCATTATATGAAAGAAGTTTGCTTTTGTCACCTGTCATGTGTCTTGAACACCCACTATCGATGTACCATTTATTTTCTTCACCTTCTGCAAATAATGCTATCCCACAATTTTCAACCGGCGGTTCTTTCTTTTTCCACACTTTAGAGCTTGAGGGAACATGTTCTTTTGGCTGGAGCTTGTTCCTGCATTCAGATTCTTCATGGCCAAAGTTATTGCAATAAGTACATTCAACTTCACTTTGAAGAGGAGAAAATTTGTTATAGGTATTCTTCTTTGGTTCAGTATCCAATATTTTCTTTCTTGCTTCTCTTGTCATGATGGTTTTATATGCAACACATTGAACAACTTTATGACCAAAATTGTGACATGTGAAACATTGCCCATTGAAGTAGAAATTTCTGCGATCATGGAATCTTCTATTTGAATTTACCTGTTGGGTGTAGCGTCTTTGAAAGCTATCCCTGTTAGTGTTCCTTCAATTGAGATGGTCCTGCTTTCCCTGTAGAGATCCTTTATTCCCTTGCTGAGTTGCTGAATGTAGTAAACCACCTGTAGCTGCTTTTAGATAGCTTGGTGCTGAAGCTTGAGAAGATTCTCCGGTATATCCAAGACCTGTCTTTATAAGAGGAGAATGTTGTACCTTGATAATCTCATCTAAGGTTTCACATCCTTTAGAAAATCTGAGATTCAAGGTCTTTTCTTTCTCAACTTCTTTTCTTTGACTTACCACTTCACATTCCAATTTTTCAATATGTTTCTTTGCTTCTTCAAGCTGCTTTTCAATGGTCTCTATGATTATCTTTTGTTCTTCTAAGAGAATTTTATAATCTTCTAAGCGTAGTTTGAGTTGATTTTTTTCTTCAAGAAAATCATTTTCCTCTAGAGCATCCATAAAAGTATCCTTTTCTTCTTTTTGTTCAAATTCCATGAGAAGTCTAAGATCTTCTTCACATTCTTCCTCACTATCAAATGACCCATCACTGTCTTCATTAGTATAGTAACTTTTCTTAGAGTTAGATCGGTTCTTATTCCTTCTTACTACTTCTTTTCCTTTATAAGGACATTTTGCAGCATAATGACCAACTTTTCCACACTCAAAACATTTGAAAGGAAGCTTACCTTTGAATCTTCCAGTTCCTAGTTGGAGTTTTCTCACGAAATTCGCTTCTTATTCATCGGATATGTAGCTGGATTCTTTGACGACTTCCTTTTCTTTTCCTCTTGCAGATACCTTAAAAGAAGCTTCTCTGATTTGAGAAGGACCTCCTTGTCTCATTTCAAAAGCAGTCAGAATACCATGTAATTGAATAATAGTAAGAGTTTGCAGATCTTGCCTTTCTTCAATAGCTGAAACTTTAGAGTCAAATTTTGAAGTCAAGGATCTTAAGACTTTTTCCACCAGAGTAGTATCAGTTATGGTTTCACCCAAATTTCTCATTCGATTTACAACATCATCTAGACGAAGGAAGAAATTGGCAACACTTTCATCACTATGCATCTTCAAATTTTCATATTCAATTCTAAGAGTTTGGAGTTTTGCATTTTTTACCTTTGTATCTCCTTCATAGCTCAGAATGATTTTGTCCCATATTTCTTTTGCTGAATGTAGCTGCATCACTTTAGCATATTCTGATTCAGACATGCTTCCTAACAAGACATTTACTGCTTTGGCATTAGTTTCATACTTCTTGCTTTCAGCTGCATCAGTAGGAATACTTGCCGGGTATTGATAGCCTTCTTCCACGATTGCCCATACATCTGCACCAAGACTTTGCAGATACGATTTTGTTCGTACCTTCCAGAATATCAGATTGCTTCCATTGAATAGAGGTGGCTTTATAGACATCACTCCTTCTTGACTTCCCATTGCGACGGATCTTCTTCAAGCGATCAAGCTTCTGCAGAAGAACCTGCTCTGATACCAATTGTTGGGAAAAATACTGAGAGGGGGGGTGAATCAGTATTTACAGCATATTCAAAACTTTTTACTTTTCTTTACTTCAAAAACCCATACGCTACTTTCCTGAAGAAGACTCGCGTATATACGCGGATACCCTTTATTAAACTCGCGTATACACAGAGAACTAATTATGTCATTAATTCTTCACTTAAACCATTCCATCATTTATTCATCAGATATTCAATAAATAGTAAACATGTGCAGTAAGAACAGAATAAACCATCACACAAAGCATCACACATGAACACCAGGATTTTTAGGTGGAAACCCAAGCCGGGAAAAAACCACCGCTGCAGTTGCTCAGCCTTCAATATTTTATTATAGAGAAAACATCTTACAACATATGTGCTGGCGCAGACTTGACCAGCACGCAGGCACCCACCTGCGCTCGTTTACCAGCCTCTCCCGGAAGGGAGCTCCAACCCCCTGACTCGTTTACCAGCCTCTCCTGGAAGGGAGCTACGACCCCCCGATCTCGTTTACCAGCCTCACCTGGAAGGGAGCTACAACCCCCTGACTGAAGGCTACAACCCTCAGCACCTCTATGGACCACATTTCATCAATTTTCACACCGGATCCAACAACTTCAATAGAACACCACTTGCAGGCCACATTTCATCATACTTTCAGACTGGACCCTTTCCATACTTTTAAGCACAAACATACATCACCAACAGATACTTATCAACACAGATCAGATAGCAGAAACACAGCAGAACAGATCAGATATTTCATACCCCTTGCTTCAGCAAACCCTATTTTGCATACGCGCTTTCCTTTCACTGATGTCGCGTATATACGCGCTTCCAGTCACACAAACCAGCGTATACTTCTGTACATATTACAGAACCAATTTAATTGCGCATATGCGCTTTTCTTTCAGCGAAGCCGCGTATATACGCGCTTCCTCTTCGGCGAACTAGCGTATGGTTCTTCAGGGATTTTAGGTCATTGCATTTCTTCAGAACAGATACTTCACACAGATTTAACCCTTCACTTCAGATAGATGTTTGCCTCTTCTTGGATCTAATCATTCCATAAACAGATCTAGAAAATACAAGCACATTTCAGATCTAGATCCCCTTCTTCATCATTGGTGCATCATACACTCAGATTTATCATTCAAGTGTAACCCTTTCCATTCAGATCTACTTCAGAGAGAAGTATTTATTCAAGCTCAGACATCTTGCACCCACACCCATGATTTGCATAATGAATTTCATCTCTTTATATAGGTTTATCCTTTTTCAATACCATGAGCCCCTTTTTCAATACCATGAGCCAAAACAATACCATGAGCCCAAAACTACATTACGTCCGATGGTATTCCTGGACGGGATCAATTAGGCAGATCATTACTCAATACAATGGGTCAATACCATGGTGGTTACCCCTGGTTTTGCACTTTTTGAGCGCTTTTTCCCATACGCGACTTGGCACGTTCTTTTCCGTGTGCATATGCGAATTCCCTTAGACAGATCTGCGTATGCCTTGAGACATACTCTTTCACCATAGATTTAGCACAATCTGAATTCCTTTCTTCATTGCCTTATGTACTCACTGTAGATACATCAGATTTAATTCATTAAGAACATATTCTATCAAGCACAACTTCATCAAGTAAGTTGTCATCATCTTCATCAAGGTGGGTTGCCATCAAGGACAACACTCTGCATCATATTGCCAACAATTTTTAAGACTATCATGATCAGTTTTTACCTTAAAGTGTCTTCCCATTAGGTAAGTTCGCCATTTATTTAGTGCAAGCAGTATTGCAAACATTTCCTTCTCATAAATAGGTTTCTGTAAATACTTTCCTTTGATTGGATGATTTTAAAAAGAAATGGGTCTTCCTTCCTACATTAAAACAACACCAGTTCCATTTTCTGAAGCATCACATTCCACAATAAAGGTTTTTGTGAAGTCTAGCATAGCTAAAACCAGTGCTAGGCACATTGCCTCTTTAAGATGTTCAAAGGTCTTAGTTGCTTCAGGCGTCCATGAAAATGCATATTTCTTCAATAATGTTGTTAGAGGTGCTACTATTCTCCCATAATTCTTAACAAATTTTCGATAATACGCTGTTAACCCAATAAATCCTCGCAACTACTTTATGGTTGTGGGGACTTTCCATTCGTTAATGGCTTTAATTTTGTTAGTGTCTACCTTAACACCCTCGTGAGATAAAATATGACCCAGATATTCCACCTCTTGTACTCCAAAGAAACATTTGGATGTTTTTGCATATAATTGTTTCTCCTGCAATAGTTTGAGCACCCTGTCAACATGTTGAACATGATCCCTCCAAGACCTACTGTAGATTAGTATATCATCAAAAAATACTAGCACAAATTTTCTAAGGAAGGGTTTGAAAATGGAATTCATCAACCCTTGAAATGTAGAAGGTGCATTGGTATGGCCAAAAGGCATGACCAAAAATTCATAATGACCCTCATGAGTTCGAAATGCTGTTTTTGGAATATCTTCAGTCTTCATTCTAATTTGATGATATCCTGAACGAAGATCCAACTTGGTAAAATAAAATTCTCCATGTAATTCATCCAATAATTCATCAATCACAGGAATGGGAAATTTGTCTTTAATGGTGAGCTTATTGAGCTCCCTATAATCCGGACACATTCGCCATAATCCATCCTTCTTGTGTACCAATACTACAGGAGCAGAGAAAGAACTTTGACTAGGTTGAATTATACCCACCTCTAACATTTCTGCAATCATACGTTCAATTTCGCTCTTTTGGAAGTAAGGATATCTATAAGGCCTGATGTTTGGAGGAACACTTCCTAGAGTCAAATGAATAGCATGATCATGATCACGAATAGGTGGGAGTCCTTTGGGAGTTTCAAACACCTTGGAATGATTGTCCAAGACTTGTTGGAGATCTGCATAAATAGATGATTTTGATGTTGGAACTTCTAGTGAGCATAATTGTGCAATTACGCCTTGTTGTTATTTCTTTAGAATATTTTTCATGACATTAGAGCTTATTATCTTTCCTGGCTTCCCTAAAATACCCCGTAATTTGACTTCCTTTCCTTCTGAAAAAAAATTCAAGAAAAGTTCTTGAAAATTAAAAGCTACCGTCCCCAAGGATTGTAGCCATTGTACTCCTAGTACAGCATCAGCACCTCCCATAGGAATGGAACACATTGGAATATTAAATACATATTCCCCCATGGTTAGCTTGATATTATGACATTTTCCAAAGCAATTTATAGTTCCTTCATTTGCAACCATCACTTGACATTCTGGTGCTGGGTATAGGAAACAATTCAATTCCTTGGCTACCTTACAATGAATAAAGTTATGGGTGCTAACTGAATCAATCGACATTATTATCTTTTTCTTCTTGATATGTCCTTCTATCTTGAGAGTTTGAGGAGTGGTAATTCCTGCCAATGCATTACATGATATAGTCAGACTCATTTATTCCTCTTCTAGGGCTGGTTCTTGGTGTATATCCTCTTCTTATTCATTTTATTCTTCCTCTTCACAATATATGTAAAATAATTTCTTCTCATCACACTTATGACCTTTAGTCTATTTTCTATCACAACTATAGTAAAGCCCTTTTGCTCTTTTTTCTTCCAATTTTTGTGGTGTCAACCTTGTAGTTTGTGGAAATCTAGGCGTAGCAACACTTCCTTCTTTATAGAAGTGAGTGGTAGGCTTCCTTGTCACCATAATTTTACATTCAATTTTTCTTCCCAACCTGAATTCCTTCTCCAATGAATCAGGTTCCAAAACGCGAACTTCATGTTGGATGTTATCCTTTAAATTACCTATGAAGAGATCAATCATGTGTTCCTCTGGAATATCAGTTACCCTTATATTAAATTTTTGGAATTCCTCAATGTGCTCCCCCACTAAACCCTTTTGTTTGAGATTTATCAATTGGCTAAAGAAGGTGTTTCTCTTTTTATCCTCATAATGTGCTATCATTTTCTCCGTAAAAATTGACCAAGTGACAATTTTTTTACGAGAGCAAAGCCATCGATACCATGAAAATGTATTTTGTTCTAAATGTAAAGTTGCAATGTGTAACTTTTGTGTGTTTTTCACATTATAGAGATCAAAATATTGCTCCATATGTAGTATCCATGTTACAGGATCCTTTCCATCAAACTTCCTCATATCCATTTTTGGAATATGGTGGTTATTCCCGCCAACATTAGAGTTTATGAAGTCACGATTAACATTTATTTTGTTCTCATCATGAGTTTCCTCTACTATATTTTTACCATTAGGAAACATTTCTTGTATCAACTTTGTCAAGCCTTCCATGTCTGCTTTTAGATCATTCTTCATGTTTCCCATGTTGTCTTTCATTTTTTCATCGATCTTAGCTTCCATGTCATCTATCTTTGATTCCATGCCAGCTTCCATGCCATCTATCTTAGATTCCATGCCTTTCTTCAAACCATCCATATTATTCTTCAAACCATCCATCTTAGCTTCCATGCCTTTCTTCAAAACTTCCATTTCATTTTTTTTTTCTCTTTGCGAGAGAGAAATTTGGTGCACTTGCTCTTGTGATTTTGATAGATCATGTTGCAATTATTCATCTTCATGAGTCATAGTAGAGCCTTCTGAAGGCTTAATGGGTGTTGAATTATTTTTACGGGGCATTTTTATAACCCAATACTGATATCTATTCTACAATATGCCCTTGGAATCAATTCAAATTGATTATTCAAACAAGACTTATGAAATTCGGAAAAAAAATACACACCTTTTTCTTGCTTTTGAGGAGCTCGATATTGAAATTGGATTATCTCTGTGATTGAAGCTCTTCAATATCTAAAATTTGGTATTGAGGTATCCTTCTACATTATCTTTTGAATTTCACAGGTCTGGCTTGATTTGGATTCTCCAAGGCAAAGTTATGTCCAATCTCCCACAATGACCTAATTATGGACTGGTTCAGTAGAGTGAAATTGTATGATTTGCCACGTGTCACTATTTCATATTTTAGCTTTGAAATTGATAGTAAAGAAACTACAATCTGTTTCCTTGCAACTCCTTTTAACAGCAATCCAATCCGATGCTCAGAGAGAGATTTATGAAGATTTTCCCACGATCACCTCTTTGAGATGAAATTCAGGAGCCTGAAAAAGCACTACCTTCCACAGATCATATCTCCAAAAATATTGCGAACCAAGCTCTGAAAATTTTCGATGCGTTTCCTCAGTGTTTCAAATTTTTGCCCTAAAATTTTCATATTCTTAACCTTCGTAGAACAAAATTTATAGCGCAAATTCCACGATGACCTGTTTATATTAAATTGAGGAGCCTACAAAAATACCTAACTTCCTCATATGATATCTCCAAAAATATTGCGAACCAAGATTTGAAATTTTGCGAAGATGTTGCTCAGAATCTCGGCTTCGCACCCTAAAAATTTTAGCTTCTGAAACTCCATAGAAAAAATTTATAGTGAAAATTCCACGATGACTTGTTTGGTGGAGTGAAATCCTAGAATCCAAAGCTCTAATACCAAATGTTGTGGAACCAGCTCCAAAAATAGAAGAAAAGAGATATCAATGCCTTAGAAATAAGCCACTTCGAGGGGGAAACCTCCAATACATTACATAAATGAACAATTCTTGGATGATACAAATTACAAAACCTCCTTTCTATATATAGGAGTCCATGGGGCCACAATGTAATCCTAGCCGACCTAACAATAATAATTTAAGGGCACAATAATAACAATATTGGGGTTACAGGTGTTAACACTCAAATTTTCCTTGAAGTTGTTGGGAAGAGAAAAGGAGTCCGAGGTAACCACAAACCAACTTTTAGGTACAAAATATAGCCAATTTGTACCCAGAGAGGGCTCTCTCTGTAAAATTTAGCTTTGTTTTTAGAAGATATCAGGCTAGTTATAAAGTCCAAGGGTTTTGATTTGAGTTTGGGTGATGGAATTAAATAGCTAAGGGTAAGATTGAGTAATTTAGGCCATTGGGCTAATGGAGTCAAAGAGGATAACTTAACTGGATTAAGTCTCTTAACAAAAGATGGTTTCACAGGGCAAGATAATCAAACAGGGAACAATTATAGATCTCAAGTAAATGGGATGAAAGGAAATTAAGAATCTTTCAACACATTCAAAGAGGGAAATTGAGTGATTATTAATAAAGAGAAATTAAGTATTCTTTACTAAATAATCAAAATGCTTAAACTAGGAAAACAGGAGCAATTAAGAATTCACTGTTTAAACCAGTTCAGAAGAAAAAATTTAGAATAACAATGATTAAAATCAGATTATGCTTAAGCACTTTCTGATTTATTCCTTTTCATTAATTATTCAGAAATGAAACACAAATGATATAATAGACAAATATAAAGACTTCAACACATAAGAGATAGATGACTTATTGATCCGTAGTCTGACACATGAATCCAATAAAAATTCTTTCGCATCAATTTCTCATCCAGCTAGCCACACAAAATTTCTCCAACAACAATTTATTCCAAAATAGTCAATGTTAAAGCAAAGTCTAAAAAATCCACCCTCAATACTCCAATTGAGGGAGTATTTATACAAAAAATTATAAAAAATATCTCATAATAGATTGATATATAATCTAGGATGACTCATAAGCATGTTACAACAAACTAGAGACAGATGGTCTCATAGATAAGAGAAATGATAACTGATGTTGTGCTATTTCCTTCTTTCGATAATGTGCTGGAGGCAGGCCCTATGATTTGGCTAGCTGCTATCCTCTTCAGTAATTCTATGTTGGCTGCTTTGTTTAACTGATACTCTTTAACTGCACTGATACTATTTAATCATTCTTTATCATGACTTACTGTAGTACATAATCAAAATTTCATGTAAGGATAGTTTTTACAAAAGTTCTAACATTTCTTCCCACCATTTATCTTCCGGTATTTTGGTTCTTTGCAGCTTTCTGAGAGTTTCATCAGTCTCTGTATACCTAAATAAAGTAGGTTGAATTGGGAACAAATGCTTTACTTCATGCTCGAGATAAAAAAAAATTTCCTATCTATCATGAAGACTTTTTCCTGTAGGCAATGCTGTTGTTGATGAACTAGTTGAGGCACTAGCCTGATTGTCAGCATGCTTGTCCAATTTTTCAACATAAATTTCAAGTTCCATCAATTTATCCTCTGAAACTAGAGGACTGGGCAATCCTTTATTCAACAAAATATCAAATCTTTTCAGGAAGGCAGTGATTTCTTCTTGCATATCAGAACATCTTCGTTCTAGATTCTGCATCAGAGTTCTTTTGGTAAAAACTCTTTTTATTTCCAAAATTGTTCCTGTCCTGTATTGAATGCCAAGTTCTTCAATTTGATGCTTGTTCTGAGTATTTAGAAAACGGTTAAGTTCATTGGCTTCTTCAGGCATGTTTCCCAATTCTTCTCTTGCTTCTAGGACTTCTTCTAGAGCCAATTTGACTAAATCATTCTGTTCATACATTATTTGAATTGAGGGCCAAACATCTCTTATTGACTGGATGATGTTGTCCCAAAGAATTTCATTTATTTCCTTTAAAGGATTCTCCAATGTGAGATCCTTCTCCAATTTGTTGACCAACTTTTCTAATCTGTTGACCTCTCTTGTTTTATCTGCAATGTAGGAAGCAAAATCATACTTGACAGCAGGGGGCTGTCCAGGGATAAAAATTGATAACAATACTAGGGTTAATTGGTCAAAATATTCACTAGTATTGAAACCCATTATAGAGGATATCATATTCATAATAAGTCTGCCCACATCAGTGAAAAAGGTGTAACCATAAGGGGGAGGGCCTTTGGGCTGATGTTCTGGCAACATGAAGGTTTGGCAGAGGCGATTTAACTCTTCATGGGACAATTTGGTAGATTTCTCAAGTAATTCTCCCATGGATAGGGGAGTGAGGGCTTGACCAGGTTTAAATTGCAACATCTCGTTGATAGACTGAGCAGTTATGGGAAAAAGGATAGTCTGACTCGGGGACAAAACTGCTCTTTGATTGTGATCATAATTTGCATGGCAGTAATGGATTATCTCAGGAATAATATGGACTGAAGTAAGAAGATACATGGGAAGATTGGATTCCCATAATCCAAAATTTTCAAAACCTTTCAAGTAACTATCTCTGCAGTATCAAAAAATTCGAAGGGGATTTTCACTGAGAACCAGGTCTTTAATTTGGAAATCTCTATCTACTAAAGGCAGATAATCTAAATCTTTGTGAGGGGAATTTAGGGGTGCAACATTCAGAGCCACGATAATCTCCATTTCTGGTTCTTATGGATTCGGAAATGAATTGTGGGTTTTGATGAAAAAACGTGCACAATCACAGGTTTAGGAATGCAATTGTAGTTTTGGGAATTGAGGAATGAACTAAAGAGCAATCTTGAACCCTGTTTCAGTTTTTTGTTTGGAATTTGAAACAAAACTAGGATTTTTATAGAGTTTAGAAGGAATTTGGGTAAATACCTATTTTCCGAGAACTAAACAGTGATGAAAACAGGTGCTAGTTATGGCGGATGAACTCTGAATTACTTGACTGCAACTTCCTTCAGCAGAGTAGTGGTTGGAAAATTTCGACAGTTGATTTCGAAATTCGTTTGCATGGGACACTAGTTACTGCATGAAATAATGAAAATGATGTGGGTTCTTTTTATTTGCAAAGTCAAAGGCTGGCGGGGTTTTTTATTTTTTAATTGATGACGTCAGAAAGTATGGTGGTTTCGTCACGGGAGGTAAGCGGTCAGCGGTTTCCATCGCACCGCTTTTGGGGAAAGGCGGTTTTCAGCGAAGGGCGAGCGATTCTATACAATGAACGACGCATGGCGCAACACTATTCAGAAAAATGCTTGGCCATCGCGCGTTATTTTTCGGACGAGGATGGCCAGCGATATTTATAATAACCATAGATCTGAGATTAGTCGATCGGACGGTCGTCGGGAAAGGAAGATGACAGGGAATTAACTGGCGGGCCCGACGTAATTTACTATGGAATAATTGCATCGGGGGCATTTTGATTGGTGGATTAGGCTATTAATTAACCTGGAGGATTAATTAATCCCTTTATACGACGGAGGTTAGGTTTATTTATTTATTTGGAAATTTCAACCAATTAATGAATTCTAATAAATATATGGTTATTTTTCAACCATCGGGGCGAGATATATATTATATGGGAATTATTTAAAATAGTACGGGGAAAAAGGGAATTTGCGTAGGGATTTAAATAATAAGTTTAAAATGAATATGAAAATGAACATAAGCGCTAAGTGTAAAACATCAAGATAATGTATTTAACTTATGCTTTTATGAATAAGGGTTTTATGAAATATTGCATGATTTTCCTAAGTAAAATGAGATTTTACTTAAGAAAAGATTTTTAGAAGTGAATGAATGTCATGATGAATGATTTTAAGTACTTAGGATTTTCCAATTATTGGGCCGAGGGTCCGGTCCCTCCAAAAGTCAAGGAAATGCCTTGAGCCCCTTTAATTTTCAAATGCCTTAGTACTTAGGGGAAATTAGTGAAATTTTTAGGGAAAAATGAGAAGGGAAGTTAATAATCTGACTTTGCTTTGTTTTAAATTCTTCCAATGTAGTGTCTGCCTTAGCACTTGTGATGAAAGTAAAGATTTAACACATCTAGAGTCATTATCCATCACATGTAATTTTGTAACAACATCTACCTACCCTACCTACTTTACCCTACAATTTTTTCTTCTTTATTAGGGTGCACTTAGACTGGGAAACCCTTTATCACACTTTTTCTTTTACATCTGAAAAATCTATCTAATTCTAACCTTATTACATCCAAGGGCTCAGATTAAACTGTTGATCTCCTTTTATTTACTCTACCTATCTACTTATCTGCCAAGATTAAACAGTTTGGTCAGATTTTATTCTCTATCTCTAAAACATAAAATTGAAAGATGAACTAGCCAAGCTTAAAATGTTTGACTGTTCATAAATTGTGGCATAAAATACAAGTTGCACACAATTTTATTTATTAAATAAGAGCAAAAAACTAGTGGCATTTAGGCTTGCACACTTTCCTTGGCCTATCTTTTGGTGGGGTTCATTTCTTTCACTTTTTTGGCCATTTTATTCTTTTCACCCTTTGATTTTTCTTTTAGGGTATACCCTCTTTACATTTTATAAATTTTTTTATTTTTTGAGAATATGGAAAACCTTTGCAACAAGAAAATGTATGAACATATTATATAGCTTATCAAGTCAATCATGATAAATGACACCTATTGGTATAGGAGTCTAACACTGGCTCCACTTGGGGATGGCTTTTCCTGGTGAAAAATCAAGAACAACAGGTCAGTAGCCCTCAGAATGATTTTGACTGAATCATAGAATCTTCTTTTTCTTGTTGCTTTATTGTATGTATGACAGTAATACTTCTGAAGCTTAGGGCATTCTCCTCGAGCTTCAACTCCAGTAAGTTACTATCCACTCCAAACTGATACATTACAAAGGATATAATATGTACATGTTAAAAATCAGGATATCCTAATAAATAGGATCAAAGTAATGTTTCAACATTCGACCATTAACTGGTCCTTCTTCAGTTTCTGTACCATCCAAGTTTTTCAGAAAATATGTATTATTTCCTTGTAAAGCATGAATAATATAGGGTCCTTTCCACAGGAAGTCAAACTTCCCATTTTTTCCCTTATCCTCTCTTCTGGAATCCCATATTAAAACTTTGTTTTCTAGTTTGAAATCTTCTGCCTTGGTCCTTTTATCAAATATCTTCTTTAGTTTCTCCTGTAATACTTGGGATCTTTGATAAACTTCCTCTCTGGTCTGCTGCAAATTGATAGTCTGATTTATTCTCCTTTGAATATCGTTTGGTTCAATTTGAGCTTCTTGAAGAAATTTCATTATAGGAACTCCTAAAGATGAAGGGAATACAGCTTCATTACCATAGACTAATTCATAAGGACTGGTCCCAATAGATTTTTTGGTGGTGAGTCTGTCTTCCCATGGTGAATTTATAAGTTTCTTATGCCAATTTTTCTTGTTTTCCTCCAATAATTTCTTAATAATATTAATGAGACTCTTATTGGAAGATTCAGCCAGTCCATTACCCTGAGGGTAATAGGCTGTGGAATGACCTAAGGTGATATGATATTTATTACAGAAAATTATCATCTTCTTAGATTTGAAGGCAACAACATTATCAGTTATAATTTTCTCATGATAGCCAAATCTTGATAATATATTGGTTTCTAGGAATCCTATGATCACAGTGTCATTGGCTTGTCTAGAAGGAATTGCTTCAATCCATTTAGTAAAATAATCTGTGGCAGTGAGGATCCATTTGTGTTGGCCAGAAGAAGGAGGATGGATTTCTCCAATGAAATCCAGGCCCCATTGTTGGAAATGTTTTTAAGTGGAAATTGGTTTCAGGGGTAAAGGTAATAGTTTTCTCTTGCCTTCAAAAATTTGACATTTATGGAAAGCAGTGACAAATTTATTTACATCAGAGAACAAGGTTGGCCAATAAAATCCATCTCTTAGGATCTTATCTGCAGTTTATTTCCAATAAAGGTGTCCACCACAGTCTCCTGCATGGAATTCATTGAGAGCCTTGTCAGCTTCATCTTTTAACAAACAATTCAATAGAATGCCATCATGATTTTTCCAAAAGAGAACATTATCTAAAATACAAAACTTTAAAGATGTCATCTTTAAAAATCTTTTCTTTGTTTTGAATAACCCTGGAGGAGCCTGTAGGTTTAACAATACATAAATTATATCAGCATATCAAGGTGAATCTAAGAAGGCCTGGCTGATTTGTGGAGTCGCCATCTCCTGTTCGTCATTCAGTTCATTAATATCCAGGGCTTGAAAATTTGTTTTTGTCATGAGTTGAGCCAATCCCTGTCCTTTTATAAGATTTGTAGGTTTTATTTCAATATCATACTCTAATATGGTAACAATCCATTTCCCTCTTTTTCCCTCAATTCCATCTTGAGTTAAGATGTCTTTGACAACAACATTTGGTACATAAGCTATCACATGGGAATATAATATATAGATTCTAAAATCTTTAATGGCTTTTATGAGTGCAAAAGCTTGTTTTTCCATGATTTTGTATTTTAATGATGCATCCCTTAGTGCTTTACTAAAAAAGGCTATAGGTTTTTCACATCCTTGATCATCCTTTTGTAATAAAACAACTGCTACAGTATGTTCTGATGAAAATTAAAATATTATGAAGTATCTATCAAATTGAGGACTGGTAAGAACTGGTGTTCTAGTCAAAGCCATTTTAATTTCTTCGAATGCTTGTTTGGCTTCTACTGTACATTTAATACTTGAATCCTTTCTTAAAATGTAAGTAAGCAATCTAATTAATTCAACTAAGCTAGATATGAATCTTCTCAAAAAATTGATTTTTCCTATGAAATCTTGAAGTTCTTTAACATTTCTAGGGTGAGGTATCTGCAATATAGCTTCTATTCTGGCAAGATCGATTCTAATGCCATCTTTGGAAATAATATGGCACAAAATTTTTCCTTCTTCAATACCAAACAAGGACTTTTTTGGATTCAAAGAGATACCATACATTCTACATTTTATGAATACTTTTCTGAGATGGTCCAAATGTTGCTGATCTGATTTAGAAAAAAAAGTTAAATCATCCATATATATAACAAGAAAGTCATGAATTTCTTTTGCAAACGCAATGTCCAATGCTCTTTGGAAGGTTGCTCCAGCATTTTTAAGTCCAAATGGCATTTTAGCGTACTTGAATTTACCCCATGGTGTTGTAAGAGCTGTTTTTTCCTGGTCATCAGGATGAACCAGAATCTGGCTGTATCCTAAGAACCCATCTAGAAGAGAAATCCTTGAAGCACCTACTACCCTTTGTAAAATGTGATCCATTTTGGGCAAAGGGTAATTATCCTTCAAAGAAACCTTATTAACATTTCTTAAATCAACACATAATCTGATCTCTCCAGTTTTCTTCCTAGTAGGGACTAAATTAGACACCCACTCTGAAAATATAATAGGAGCAATTATCCCTGCTTCATACATTCGTTTGATTTCTTTGTCAATTAAAGGCAACAGAACAGGGTTGATTCTTCTGAGTTTCTGCTTAAATGGGTTCTGATTTTCTTTCAGAGGTATTTTATGTTGAATTATAGAGGTATCATATGATTTCAAGTCTTCATAACTCCAGGCAAAGACATCCTGGAATTCTCTTATTAGTTCAACATATTTTGGTTTTTTATCAGGAGGCAAAGATTTAGATAAATTTATTATTTTAGGATTTTCTTCAGTCCCTAGATTATATTCCTCAATATCAGCTTTCAATGGTTCCATTTTGGGTTTCTTTGGAATATCATTAGAGTCGAAAAGATATTCCAGAGGAGTTAATCCTTTAGGAAAATGATTATATTTCAAATTAATGATCTCAGATTCATCTTCTATAATCTCATCAACCTCCATTTGTTTAAGGTCCTGCATTTATTTTTTGGTGAACTTCGTTGGATGAAGCATTTGAATTGCATTCTCTTCTAAAAAGTCTGTTTCTTGTTCATTTATTTGATCAGATTCAATGACTGTATCTTCATCTATGTTACTGTTAGAAAATTCATTCTCTAGAGTCAGAAAATTGTTAATCTGATTGTCATTTGCAAACACTTGCCAATTCTTAAAATTGTCTGGTATAGCTGGTCTGTGTCTAATCTCAGCTGTGAACTGATGATTAGGTTCAAATGGTAATTTACAAGTGCTAGCAAACATTGCAAGACTATGAGCATGCAAATTTTGTTTTCTGGGGATTTTAGCAAGCTGAGCCTGTAGAAAAGTATTGAGAATCTCTACAACTGTTCCTCTATATTCTCTTAATCTGGGATCTTTTGTCAGAAAGTCACCATTGATATGTTGAATGATTAAATCAGAATCTCCTATGGCAGATACTCTAATTTCCCCTAATTTTTTGACAAGTTTAAGCCCTAACAAAAGAGCTTCATATTCTGCCATATTATTAGTGCATTTAAAGTTCAATCTGTAAGCATGGCCTTCAGCATGATCATTTTCAAGGTTGTGTATCCAAATTCCAGCTCCTGCTCCTAACATATTAACTGAACCATCAAATTCTAAATGCCAAATAATTTCATGTTCATAATTGGTATCAGGCGTTTCAGGAACTTTCTTAACGGTGAGATCTGGTTTTTTACTTTCTTCTGGTTTTTCTTGGGTATCAGATGTTTCTTTTTCCTCAGAGATTTCCTGGATTTGAACACTAGATTTATTTGAAATTTCTTTTGATTCTGTTTCTGGTACTTCTAGTTTAGTGGGAAGATCAGATTCAGCATTATAAAGAATAAATGAGTCCATATCATAGTGTATTGAGTAGATGGGGAAATTTTCAGGTTTCTCCTGACTACTAACTACATATTTCATTAAAGTTTCTCTGTATAGTCTCTTAGATTGGCCGAACACTGAAATAGTAGCATATGACATGTCTAATTGAAGAGATCCTCCAAGCTTTGCACCCCAAGATCTGGACAATAGCATACCATATTTTGGAGGAATATCTGCTACTACTATATCCATCAAAATTGTTTTTGCAGGGTATTGAACCAATGAAACACACAAGTCTTTGATTAATCCTAAACATCTCACCTGATTTGAATCAAAAGAAAAGAGATCTTTATATGGTCTGGTAATATCTAGGTTTAATCTCTCCATTACAGCCTTGGGCATCAGATTATGAGATGCCCCAGAATCAAGCATGGCATTATGAAGTATTTTATCATGTATATTCAAACTCACATAGAATGGAGGAGTTCCTCCACTTCTTGGTTTTCCATTTACTTCAGGGCCAAATAATAATCTAGGTTGATCATCAAAAACGTTTACTGAGTCATCACTTCCAGTAATATTAAGTGATCTATTGATTTGACTTCGGTAGACATCATGTTTAGCTAATTCAGACAATGGAACAACTATTTTTAATTTGCCTACTTCAGCTTCCAGATTAAAAGGTTTTTCAGCCTGAGTTCTTGTATTTCGAACAGTTGGATTCTCTTTTTCTTCTATGTTTTCGGTATTTTTCTCCTTTTTAGGAGTGGGGTTGTGTGCTAAAGTTTTTTCCGAATCAACTTCTAGAGGTTCCTCTACATTTCCTTTGGGAGGAAGAGTATTGGAAAGTTGTCTGTTATTCAGTTGAGTATCGGATACATCATCAATTATTGGGTTGGCAGGATTAGGATCTGATCTAGAAAGAATATGTACAGGGGTATTATTGGTTTTAACTTTGAGGGGTTGTTTTGTAGATTTCTGTTTACTTGTTTCCGGGACATCAATTCTTCTGCTCCTCAAATTATATTGTTTGTGGACTTCATAAATGGCTATATCATATCCTTCCTTAAAGTCAAATGATTCTCCTGAATGAGTTTGAAATTGTTTAAGAAAGTGAGCTTCTTGATCCTCTTGGGTCAAGAAAACTTCCGGTTCGTTCTTGCGTTCAGTAAAGTTGTTTATTTGAACATCTTCAGTTGGTTCCTTGGAAGTTGAGGCTTCAATATAATTTTCCTGGAATGGGGGCCTAATATTTTGGTCAGGACCAGTTTTTTCAGTATTTTGATTTTGGTTCCTTCTGAAATTTGGATTTCTCACAGTATTGCTCGGTTGACCATCCCAAGGAGATTTATTTTCAATTGTTTCTACTCTATCTCCTAGACTTTCCATTCCTTTGATAATAGCATCTAGTTTCTTTTCAAAAGCTGTGAGTTCTTCGTTTAAAGGCATTCTCCTTTCAGATCTGGCTCTAGCTCGTTTCTCTATCAGGTTGGCTTCAACACTAACAACTATACTTTTCATTTCTTCTAAAGTTTGAGGAGCTCTTTCCCTAAGTTTATACGCCATATCAGAATCAAATCCATCAGGGAATTTGATTAATACTGAATCTGGAGGAGGTCTAAGATTTTGGGGAATAACATTGTAAGCATCATTGAACCTGGTGTCGTAATCTTGCATAGTCTCATTTGGTCCTCTCTTTAGTTTTCCAAAGTCTGATAAGATTTGAAGAGAATCTTTCTTCTTTTCCCATTTGTTTAAAAATGATCTATAAAGAGCTTGTAAGTCAGTAACATTGTTTGCAGGAAGGGCTCTAAACCAGGTTCTAACTTCTCGAATCTCCAGTAAGACTTTGGACAAATATTCTCATTCTTACATCATCAACATCTATTTCAAAATAATCGGTCATAATTTTAGTATGCTGTTGTGCAGTGTAAGTACCAGAACCATCAAAGGGAGTGATTTTACTTTGGTATTCTTGGGGCATATCCCCTAAATTGGTTGGTAATACCAAAGGAGCATATCTATTTTCCATTGCAGGAGGTAGCGATGAAATAACAAGTGAGGTTGGTCTATGAGTAGTGGATGGAGGAGTAGAAGGGGTAGTTTGAGGTTGAGATGTTTGAGGAAATGTTGATGAACTAGGAGAGGTTGAAGTGATCACAGAAATATTTGATGTTATTTCAGAGGTAAGCTCATATTTTATGGAATTTCACAAATGTTTATCAAGATGTGAAGTGACAAATTCAAATTTTAAATCTTCAAGAAACACTGGGTCTGGAACCAAATTGGACAACTCAGATTCAGAAAAAATTACAAATAAAGAGGTTTCAAACTGCTCGTCAAAAGGTTCATCCTCAAAATAAATCCACTTCACAGGACGGGATATTGATCTATAGAGAGCTCGAGAACTACTAGAGCTTTCTTGACTATCTTGTCTCCTAAGAATTCCTAAGAATTCCTAGATCAAATTCGGATTTTCAAACACAAAGTGTGGATTTGGACCGTATTTAGCTCTAGTAACGCAGTCCTTTCCAAGCCGCTTTCAGATATATATATATATATATATATATATATATATATATATATATATATATATATATATATATATATATATATATATATATATATATATATATTTTGGTTTTTTGGTTTAAATGAAATGAAAAATACAACTTCAACAATCTCTTTAAGAAGTTTCTGATATTGGATTTAAATTTTCTTAAAGATTTATTTGACTAGAGGAACTGATCAAATGTTTGAAACCAAAGTTCATTTCATAAAGTAAACCAGAGATAGACTGAAGCAACATTTATTTACTATGAAATTGCAGAGAAAAAGAAGTTCAAAAGCTACCTGGCTAACTTCAGGCTCCGTCTGTAGTTTATAAAGTAAACAATAGTAACAATAAAATTATTCAGTTCCCCAGTCGAGTCGCCACTATGTTAACACTCAGATTTTCCTTGAAGTTGTTGGGAAGAGGAAAGGAGTCCGAGGTAACCACAAACCAACTTTTAGGTACAAAATCTAGCCAATATGTACCCAGAGAGGGCTCTCTCTGTAAAATTTAGATTTGTTTTTAGAAGATATCATGCTAGTTATAAAGTCCAAGGGTTTTGATTTGAGTTTGGGTGATGGAATTCAATAGATAAGGGTAAGATTGAGTAATTTAGGCCATTGGGCTAATGGAGTCAAAGAGGATAACTTAACTAGATTAAGTCTCTTAACAAAATATGGTTTCACAGGGCAAGATAATCAAACGGGGAACAATTATAGATCTCAAGTAAATGGGATGAAATAAAAATGGATGAAAGGCAATTAAGAATATTTCAACACATTCAAAGAGGGAAATTGAGTGATTATTAATAAAGAGAAATTAAGTATTCTTTACTAAATAATCAAAATGCTTAAACTAGAAAAACAGGAGCAATTAAGAATTCACTGTTTAAACCAGTTCAGAAGAAAACATTTAGAATAATAATGATTAAAATCAGATTACACTTAAGCACTTTCTGATTTATTCCTTTTCATTAATTATTCAGAAATGAAACAAAAATGATATAATAGACAAATATAAAGACTTCAACAGATAAGAGATAGATGACTTATTGATCCGTAGTCTGACACATGAATCCTGTAAAAATTATTTCGCATCAATTCGTCATCCAGCTAGCCACACAAAATTTCTCCAACAACACTTTATTCCAAAATAGTCAATGTTACAGAAAAGTCTAAAAAATCCACCCTCAATACTCCAATTGAGGGAGTATTTATACAAAAAATTATAAAAAATATCTCATAGCAGATTGAGATATAATCTAGGATGACTCATAAGCATGTTACAACAAACTAGAGATAGATGGTCTCGTAGATAAGAGAAATGATAACTGATGTTGTGTTGTTTCCTTCTTTTGAGAATGTGCTAGAGGCATGCCCTATGATTTGGCTAGCTGTTGTCCTCTTCAGTAATTCTGTGCTGGCTTCTCTGTTTAACAAATACTCTTTAACTACACTGATACTCTTTAATCCTTCTTTATCATGACTTAATGTAGTACATAATCAAAATTTCATGTAAGGATACTTTTTACAAAATTTTTAACATTTCTTCCCACCATTTATCTTTCGGTATTTTGGTTCTTTGCATCTTTCTGAGAGTTTCATCAGTCTCTGTATACCTAAAGAAAGTAGGTTGAATTGGGAACAAATGCTTTACTTCATGCTTGAGATAAAACAAATTTTCCAATCTATCATGAAGACTTTTTCCTGTAGGCAATGCTGTTGTTGATGAACTAGTTGAGGCACTGGCCTGATTGTCAGCATGCTTGTCCAATTTTTCAACGTAACTTTCAAGGTCCATCAATTTATCCTCTGAAACTAGAGGACTGGGCAATCCTTTATTCAACAAAATATCAAATCTTTTCAGGAAGGCAGTGATTTCTTCTTGCATATCAGAACATCTTCGTTCTAGATTTTGCATCAGAGTTTTTTTGGTAAAAACTCTTTTTATTTCCAAAATTGTTCCTATCCTGTCTTGAATGCCAAGTTCTTCAAGTTGATGCTTGTTCTGAGTATTTAGAAAATTGATAAGTTCATTGGCTTCTTCAAGCCTGTTTCCCAATTCTTCTCTTGCTTCTAGGACTTCTTCCAGAGCCAATTTGACTAAATCATTTTGTTCATACATTATTTGAATGGAAGGCCAAACATATCTTATTGACTGGATGATGTTGTCCCAAAGAATTTCATTTATTTCCTTTAAAGGCTTCTCCAATGTGAGATCCTTCTCCAATTTTTTGACCAAATTTTCTAATATTTTGACCTCTCTTGTTTTATCTGCAATGTAGGAAGCAAAATCATACTTGATAGTAGGGGGCTGTCCAGGGGTAAAAATTGATAACAATACTAGGGTTAATTGGTCAACATATTCACTAGTATTGAAACCCATTATAGAGGATATCATATTCAGAATAAGTCCACCCACATCAGTGAAAAATATATAACCATAAGGGGGAGGGCCTTTGGGTTGATGTTTTGGCAACATGAAGGTTTGGCAGAGGCGATTTAACTCTTCATGGGAAAATTTGGCAGATTTCTCAAGTAATTCTCCCATGGACAGGGGAGTGAGGGCTTGACCAGGTTGAAATTGCAACATCTCGTTGATAGACTGAGCAGTTATGGGAAAAGGGACAGTCTGACTCAGGGACAAAACTAATCTTTGATTGGGATCATAATTTGCATGGCAGTAATGGATTATCTCAGGAAAAATATGGGAAGATTGGATTCCCATAATCCAAAAATTTCAGAACCTTTCAAGTAACTATCTCTGCAGTAGAAAAAAATTCGAAGGGGATTTTCACTCAGAACCAGGTCTTTAATTTGGAAATCTCTGTCTACTAAAGGCAAATAATCTAAATATCTGTGAGGGGCATTTAGGGGTGTGACATTCAGAGCCACGGGAATCTCCATTTCTGGTTCTTGTGGATTCAGAAATGAGTTGGAGGTTTTGATGAAAAAACGGGCACAATCACAGGTTTAGGAATGAAATTGTAGTTTTGGGAATTGAGGAATGAACTAAAGAGCAATCTTGAACCCTGTTTCAGTTTTTCGTTTGGAATTTGAAACAAAACCAGGATTTTTACAGAGTTCAATAAGAATTTGGGTAAATACCTATTTTTCGGGAACTAAACAGTAATGAAAACAGGTTTTGGTTATGGCGGATGAACTCTGAATTACTTGACTGCAACTTTCTTCAACAGAGTAGCGGTTGGAAAATTTCGACAGTTGATTTTGAAATTCGTTTGCATGGGACACTGGTTACTACATGAAATAATGAAAATGACGTGGGTTCTTTTTATTTGCAAATTCAAAGGTTGGTAGGGATTTTTATTTTTTAATTGATGATGTGAGCAAGTAAGGTGGTTTCGTCATGGGAGGTAAGCGGTAAGTGGTTTCCATCGCACCGCTTTTGGGGAAAGGTGGTTTTCAGCAGAGGGCGAGCGATTCCATACGATGAACGACGTGTGGCGCAACACTATTCAGAAAACCGCTTGGCCATCGTGCGTTATTGTTTGGATGATGATGGCCAGTGATATTGATAATAACCGTAGATATGAGATTAGTCGATTGGACGGTCGTCAAGAAAGGAAGATGACTGGGAATTAACTGGTGGGCCCGACGTAATTTATTATGAAATAATCGCATCGGGGGCATTTTGATTGGTGGATTAGGTTATTAATTAACCTAGAGGATTAATTAATCCCTTTATACGAAGGAGGCCGGGTTTATTTATTTAATTGGAAATTTCAACCAATTAATGAATTTTAATAAATATATGGTTATTTTTCAACCATCGGGGCAGGATATATATTATATGGGAATTATTTAAAATAATACGAGGAAAAATGGAATTTGCGTAGGGATTTAAATAATAAGTTAAAAATTAATATGAAAATGAACAGAAGCGCTAAGTGTAAAACATCAAGATAATGTATTTAACTTATGCTTTTATGAATAGGGTTTTTATGAAATATTGCATGATTTTCCTAATTAAAATGGGATTTTACTTAGGAAAAGATTTTTAGAAGTGAATGAATGTCATGATGAATGATTTTAAGTACTTATGATTTTCCAATTATTGGGCCGAGGGTCTGGTCCCTCCAAAAGTCAAGGAAATTCCTTGAGCCCCTTTAATTTTCAAATGCCTTAGTACTTGGGGGAAATTAGTGAAATTTTTAGGGAAAAATGAGAAGGGAAGTTAATAATCTAACTTTGCTTTGTTTGAAATTCTTCTAGTGTAGTGTCTGCCTTAGCACTTGTGATGAAAGTAAAGATTTAACACATCTAGAATCATTATCCATCACATGTAATTGTGCAACAACATCTACCTACCCTACCTACTTTACCCTACCATTTTTTCTTCTTCTATAGGGTGCACTTAGACTGGAAAACCCTTTATCACACTTTTTCTTTTACATCTGAAAATCTATCTAATTATAACCTTATTACATCCAAGGGCTCAGATTAAACTGTTGAGCTCCTTTTATTTACTCTACCTATCTACTTATCTGCCAAGATTAAACAGTTTGGTCATATTTTATTCTCTATCTCTAAAACATAAAATTGAAAGATGAACTAGCCAAGCTTAAATTGTTTGACTGTTTATAAATTGTGGCATAAAATACAAGTTGCACATAATTTTATTTATTACATAAGAGAAAAAAAGTAGTGGCATTTAGGCTTGCACACTTTCCTTGGCCTTTCTTTTGGTGGGGTTCATTTTATTTCACTTTTTTGGCCATTTTATTCTTTTCACCCTTTGATTTTTCTTTTAGGGTATACCCTCTTTACATTTTTTAAATTTTTTGATCTTTTGAGAATATGGAAAACCTTTGCAACAAGAAAAGGTATGAACATATTATATAGCTTATCAAGTCAATCATGATATATGACACCTATTGGTATAGGAGTCTAACAATAGGGGTAAAATAATAACAATAAGGGGGATACATTAACAACAATAAGGGAATATAATAGTAATATAGGGACCTAACAAGCATCAATGTTTAATGGAACTGATCATGTTGTGGGGATGAGCTTGAGAAATTAATTGAGAGGTCCAAAGAAAAACTAGAACGATTGGTACACATTCATGTAGAAAGGAGTTGAGGCAATACAAATAAAAAACCCTAAAGTGCTCGTTATACTCTTAGGCTTTAGCTTCTATATGAATCTCATGTTCTAATCTCAGAAACTAATGAACTTGATCTTCAAGGAAAAATTAGTATTTGAAATTAACTGGTACGCGTTCTCAGATGGTTGGGCTTGGGCCAATGAAAACCCTAACAAGATATGTGGCTTCGTTACATCGAGCGTAATGAGAAGGGGTGGTTTTCTTACCACCCCCAACAAGACCTACACTACTCCTCTATCTTTTAGTGAATTTGGAATAGATCAGAGGAACACTAATGTTAATGATAATAGGTATATAAATTTCTTTATAGCATTTGCTGCTAAGAATAATTTGGACTGGGCTTATTGGGCCCTGTAGGGTAGTTATTATATCAGGTCAAGAATATCAGCACTTGATGAGACATATGGAATCCTTAATGGGGACTGGAGTTAGTCTAAAAACTCAAGATTTCTAGCTAGATTGAGCTTTATACAACAACCATTTCAAGGTATGCTCCATGGTCATTACCATACCTGTAGGATATGTAATACTTCAAAAATGAAAGAAAGTGTATATTTTATTTTCTCCTGGTTTCATTGGTTTCATCATATATAGTCCATACCTATACAATACCCTTAAATTAGAGATTACACACATACTCAAATTACAAATCATATATATGACTAACTTTGTTGATTTTCTTTATCAACACTCCAATTTTCTTCCAGACTGTGACTTTTTCTGCCATGTAATTGATTAGTGTATTTTAAATCTTTCTCTATGCAAACCTAGACTTTTTTCATTTTCAAATATTTATGATTTAGTTTAGATTTTTTAAGCTACCTTCTGTTTTCTCCCATGTGGTTCATCGACTGTATTTTAATTCATTTTGTTGCTGAATTTTTCAGTTCTTTTCTTCAAAGAAAAATGGTTGAGTGTATTTTAAGCTACTCCCTAAGATTTTGAGACACTTCAAACTCTTGGAACAAACAATTTTGAGTTGAAATTATATTTTGTGCTCAAATTCAATCACAATTTGAGGGGAAAAGTTCATTTTGCGAAGCCATTGTCTAATTCAATATAGCTTATGAAATTGGAAGATGGTTTTGACTTACAACATCCAAGGTTGATAAACGGTGATATGATACCATCCTCTTATATTGTTTATTACCAATATAGAATATATATTATGTAAATTGTTATTGTTTTATCACTTCTGAAGTGTGTTATTTTTATTGTTTTATGTATTTTTTTATTATATTTATTCTATGTAAAATTATTATGGCAATGACATATTATTGCAAGGAACCACATCAGCTTATTATGATTCTTTCTAGATTTCTTAGGGTGAAACCGAGGCTATTTTGGGAAGCATGGAAGGTAGCAGTGGTTTCCTAACATTTAGTAGCAAGGTATTCTTATGTTGATTGCAGATTCCCAGAATATCTTGAAATTTTATGGTTACAAGAGGTTCAATTGTTTGACCTTTCTAGTGATAGTCAGATTCCTAAATATTCCTGGAAGCTGCAATCCTCACATGTTCAAAAATTAGTAAAATATCATGTGTTTAGTTTTAATAGGTAACATGTTTAAATTCAAAAGCATTGAATACCCATTCCTAAATTCACATATGTATTCCTTAATAGATTTTAATATTCAAATAACTCTTTATTATTGTAATTATCTATAGGGAGAATTTTTTCGGTAGTTTGATTGTCTGCTGGGTGTTCTATGTAAATGAATGATTGTATTCATGTCGTTTGTGTGTAGCATTTATTGATACGAAATGTGCACTCCATTCAGGAATACAAAGGGCATGCAGAAAATTTTATTTGCTATCTTCTGCTTGGACACCCTATTCACATGATCAATATACTCCAGGTGATCTCTTATATTTTACTGGCATTGAAATATAGTACACTTTCACTCTCTTCTTCTAAATATAACACTATATGTTGTTGTGTAAGAAGGATGTCTTCTTTACACATTACAAGATACTATTTTGCAATACATTACATCTTCTTCCTTCTTTCTCTTGACATATGAAAAATACTTGAGCTCCTCCAAACAAGTAGTAACTTGTGGTGTGACAGTGACAGTCACTCTTCACAGGCTAAGAGCACTTGCAAAATGCCAGGTATAGATTCATAATATCCCAATGCTTAATTTTCCTATTATTTCAAAAATATACTAATGTATGCAGGATCTAAATCAATTTTGTGTTGATGAAGGTTGATTACATACTGGGAGATAATCCTATGAGGATGTCATACATGGTTGGATATGGTTCCCTCTATCCAAAACTTATTCATCACAGAGCCTCTTCTCTGCCCTCCAAGTTCAATCATCCTCTACCCATTCCCTACAAAGCAGGTTTCCAATCTCTGTACAACAGTGCACCCAATCCCAACATCTTGGTGGGAGATGTGGTGGGAGGCCCAGACAACATGGATAGGTTTAACGATGTGAGAAACAATTATGATAAATGGAATGGAATTAAATTTGTATCCCTTGCTATTGTTCACATGATTTCCGCGAGATCACCAAAATAAAATCAATGGAACGAAATTAAAGTTTTTCAATCAAGACTTTGGTCATTAGTAATTTTTTCACATTCTTTATATGATGCAACCAGTAGTATTACTCGTTGAAAATTTTTGCAAGTTCATTATAATGTAGATTGTGACACAATCGTGAGTAACGTGATATTACACGAATAGTGAATTAAGTAGTTGTAGCATATTTGGACATATTCATGAGGAATACGTGACATTGCCTAATAGTTAATTAAATTGTTGAAGGAGATTCATGCTTCCGGAACATTTTTACGCCCTTCACGTTTAAGATGGTTATAGGAGATTTGTGACATATTCCTTAATAATGTCACATTTAAGTAGACATTCATTAAATGGTTGAAGGAAATTCATGGTTGATAGCTTTGACTTGAGGGTGTGACATCTTTCTCATATGGTGAAACATGTGACCGAGTTTTAGTGGAATAATTATTATTTTCCTTCAAATCTAATGTTAAAATTTTGAAAAGGTAGTTTATATTTTAACACATTAGTAGGTACATGTCACTCTTGTATTAGAAAAAGCCATTTTATTTCTCCACTTTTCTCATGTTTCATAAATTTCATTTTGATATATTCCTTCTCTTGAATTATGTAATATTCCAAAAATTTAATCTTCATCTAAATGGAATATTATAGTTGGTTTTATCACTAGGTAGGTGAATAAGTGGGTGGGGAGACCCATAAAACCCCTTTCGAAGTAATAATAACACTCCTAATGTGAAAGGAGGAAGAATAAGCAGCTAGATTAAGCACCTTTGGGTGTGAACAGGGATTGTATCATGTTGATTCAGTCAACATTGACCAAATCAACAACGTTGTCATGGAGGAGTGGTCTTTATGATGAGACAACGCAATTTTAGTGGAGGAAAACTTGCATGAGCTTGGTGGTAAGTATGGATGGGACCCAATGTGAGGAGGCTCTCATGCTATATATGGAGGGGATAGCAACCATTCATTATTAATTTTTTATTTTATCATTTTATATTGGTATATTTAGACTCTTGCTTCCTCTTACTATTTAGCAGGGTTGTTGTGCTATTTAGCACAAGGGTGTTCTTGATCGGGAATCCCTACCTCATCCTCTGGGAAGGAGAGGTTATTTTATTTTCATATCCTCATTCTAGGATTCTGGCCAAGCTACCTCCTTCCGCTACAACACATTTTCTATTTAGATTTGGGTTGTGTTGCAGGGTTGAGCAAAGGAGGATCACATAGAGTTATTTCTGAGCTTGTTTTTCAGTGGAGAGGTAGCATATCCATTGGAGGATCAACAAGAAGGGTTCCTGAGAATATTTCCACATCTTTGGCATCAGGCCAAACATCTACCATCCCTCACAGTGTAGTTCCAGTCCATGAATGCATTATTTTAGTGAGTTGTTGTAGTGGGTAACCCAAAAATGGCCGAAACTCCAAAGCTAATATTTAGCCAAACCATTTATAGGTTTTTCTGGTTTTTTTGAGTAGAATCCATGGTTAAAATCCCATATAATTTTGAGCATACTAACAGCCTTACACACATGTTTCTTTGCCTCATAAGTAGTAGTTTCCAGTAGCAGCAGCAGTAACAACACACATTTCTAGTGCTTGGTTCTTTGGTGTATTTTAGCCATCTTGTGGCTTGAGTGCATTCCTTTTGGAGCACTATATTTTTTTATTTTCTAGGAATATATTCTGTATCTATCAACCATATGACATTTATGTATGATTACAGTAGTAGCTACACTGATATAGACAGCTCTGTCACAGCTTTTTGGCATTCTATATAGTAGCAACAACTCATGTGTTTATTGATCTGATCATTGGAGGCTTGTTCTTCTTTCTTGAGTGGCTTGACCCTCAAGATCGTTTTTATATTGTTGCTGATATCTTAATAACAGATGGATGCATATTGATCCCTCTTATGTCATGCTTAAATTTTCTGTGTTTTACATTATTATATCTTGTATTGTTGATATCTTCCTTTTGGAATATTACAGTGCTATCATAGCATAATCTTGGCTCAGCCTGTGCATTCAAGACATTATGCCATTAGAAGGAGAAGATTATTCTCACAAAAAGGAGAAGCTATACTGAAGAAACAAAAGCATGACTCCATTATTTGGAGAAATGAAATAAGAGAGGATCTCCCAGCTTCTTTTCCAAACTATGAAAAATATCAAAGAAGATCTCAAGGAGATGAAAGGGGAAAGGTGTAAAAAATTTCCAAGAGGGTTTGGAAGTGGAGCAAGCCCTAGATATTCACATGATGGGTTTGAGCATTCAGCCACACATGTAGATCCACAGAGCAATTTATTTCCCACATTTACTACAAGAATGATGGAGGAAGAAGACGCACCAAGGGAGGAGACCTTGAGTAACCATCTTCAGGAGTATGAATCTCAATCATGGAGATTTAAAGAGCACTTGGACTTCCAAGGGTTTTTCCAACTCAAGGAAGACAGGAGGTCCAACAACCATAATAGAAGCAATAGAGGTAGAATATTTCTATCTAACTTTGATGGATCAGCAAAGTGCACAACCAAAGCTTGGGTGAAGGAGCTAGACTCCTATTTTCAACTACACCAAGTTTCAAAAAAGGAGGCCATAGAGTAGCAGTGCTGCATCTCAAAGGTATGGTCCATTATTGGTGGTTTTATAGTTTTTCTTCATTTTATCATGAAAATGTAAACACTTATGCAGGGTTCACTAAGGAATTAGTGAGAATATTTGATGTCAAACATTGTAAAACATCTTTTGTTGAACCCAAAAACTCAAAACCTTTGCATGAGTTGGAGAGATCTATTTTTCCAACTCCACTCCATATTTCTATTGAGGGGGATAAAAACATGCATAATTCCTTGCTAAGGACAAGATCCCCACTTCTTGATGAGCCCTATTCTATAGATGAAGACATGGAGGCTCCTCCTTCAAGGGAAGACCAAGATCAAGGATCTGTCATTGATGATGAGGCATTCCCACATATTCATGAAGAGGATGAGTAGCGAAGAGATAACAACATTGTACCATTGGGAGAAGGTCCATCATCACATGGAAGTGGAAAGGGAGCCATTGCTTCCATTAGAGGAGCCCTTGTGTCTTTGCAAGGAGTCCCAAATGATTCAACATGTGGGAACCAAAACACAATTCAGGAGCAACATGCATCAGTTTTTATGGATTTTGAGATGGAAGGGGAAGGAAGGAAGGATCAACATCAAGGGATGATCCACCCTTATCTATTTCAGGAGGTTTCTGCACAAAATAAGGAGATTGTATTGCACAGTGAAAAGAGGGTCAAATTAGTCCACTCATATATACAATCCACTACAGATTTTGATGTCTCACTACATGGGGGCATTCCACCTAGGAGGCCACTAGATCTAGAGTTGGTGGGAGACATTTTTCCATTAGGTTCACCACTCTTAGACTTCAGAGAGGTGAAGACCTTGGAGAGTCTAGTACAGTACAGATATTCTGGGGTAGACTCAAGGAGGAGGGAGACATTCTCCCATTTTCAGCGTCACCCACTCTCACTACATATTCTACACTGACAGAAGTTGCTGCAGTGATGGAGGATGGCACCACCATGATGCAAGTGAGCCACTCCATGGCTCTAGAGAAACATAGGGTACTTCCTTTGATTAAGGAATCCTCCATACATTGGAGTAGATGGAGGCCACTAATGCTTACATTGGCCAAGATCAGGAGGTTATTTTTGGATGGTAGCTTCTCTTGGGAGGCCAACTTCACAAGGTCACCACTTCTATTTGAGCATGAGAAGCTACATGATGGACATGGCAGCACTTTGGAGGATGAATTTGGCATGGGGAATGTTAAAGGAGTAGACAGCAGCATGTGGGGAGCTTCACATTTTAGATCATCATTATTGTCTCTTGGGAGGATTGATCCATATTGGAGGTCTCAACTTTTGGTAGAGTACTCCAAGGATCTTGGTGCCTGCATGATTCTTGATGACCCGGAGGGAGATGATAGATGTATGGTGGATGATGTGGTCATATATTCTTATGTAAAAGTCTTCTTGACTAGAGCTTCTGAGCTCAAGGAGAAGTTGCTACATGCAGCACATGTGGACTTTCTTTCCATGCACTTGGATGCATTTCATTCCTTGATGGAGCAGTTCACTTGGGAGGGCATCCAGCAAGATATATATCAGCATATGGAGATATGCATAGCCTATAGGGTGATGGAGAGGATGTCACAGCCACTTCCCTACTCATTGGGGGTAAGGGAGAATTTCCAGTTGAGCCATTTTAGCTCAAGGACCAAAGCACATGGTGGAGAAGGTACAATTTTGCATCATGATTTGTACTTCTTTACTTTATATGAGAAACATGTTGTATCAAGGAGGATTATCCCTTCTTTCATATTATATCATGATTTACTTCAGGCCAATTGCAGCGTTGAGTTTGGCTATTCTATTGGTGGTTTGTGGGGGAAGCCACATGATTCTTGGTGTGCACCATTGACACCACATTTTACCTTCATGATCCTATCTTATAGGATGATTTTGGCAGAAAAAAATTGGTTTAAAGGGAACTTTTTATTCTTTGATTTGAGGCAGGCAGGGGATGCACTTCATGTGTGGAACTATGATCCACTTTCCAGTTGTCATATGACAACTTGTTTTCATTGGTTTTTTCTTCCATATGTTGGATATGCTCTTATGTTTATGGGAAGCTTTGTTTGGAGAGTGGGAAAAATGTTGGAGGTGCCCATTGGGGGTATGATTCTCCCTAATTTACATTTTGCATGTTTGAGGAGAAAAAATGGGAAAAACATGATTTCCATACTAATTCTCTTTTCTTCATGTGGGAGGAGCCATTTGGAGAACTTGAGTTCTTGGAGGAGGCACGTCATGGCTGATTGTTTTGGTGGGGTAACTTGGGCCATTCCTGGAGGCCACGTCATTTCATCCCAAGATAATCAACAGCTCCATACTTACCATAAATGGAGAGAGAAACAACTTGGCTGGAAAAATATAATCTCTCCATGCAGCCCCAATGCTTTCCATAAACTGGGGGTTGATGATTTCTTTGATGAGCTACCTAGAATGGCTCATTTCATTTGGATGATAGCATGGGCATGGGAGAATCTCATTAGGAATGAGATTCCCTATTTTTATCATCACTCTTACCTTAAGGAGGCTATTGAACAACAAGAAGGTTTCCACTTACACCTTCCACTTTCTCATGATGTACACCATTTGGTTTTGCATACTTGGGAGGAACCATTGGAGGGAAGATTTATTGCAGATTATGTTGAGCTGTGGTGGGAACTATTGATGAGGAGGCCACAAGAAGAGGAAGGGAGGAATTTTTCTCAACCTTTACAGTTTCTTGAGGACAAAAGACATTTTGAAGGGGAGGACTATAATATTCCAAAAATTTAGTCTTCAGCTAAATGGAATATTATAGTTGGTTTTATCACTAGGTAGGTGAATAAGTTGGTGGGGGGACCCATAAAACTCGTTTTTAAGGAATAATAACACTCCTAATGTGAAAGGAGGAAGTGTTAGCCCCCTATAAATTTTTGACAAGAAAACAGGGGGCTAAAATGTTGTTTGAGTCTTCAAGGCATGCATTTCCCCTGAAAACACATCATCCTTGAAGCATCCTTCTTCCTTTGTCCTTTGATGAAATCCCCTCTGTTTTTTCCAGTTATAAAAATTCTCTGTTCTGAAGAAAAATGCCCAAAAGGCCTCCTAGTCCTCTTATTCCATCTCCATTAAGCCTCCATTTCCTCCTATTTTATTCCCACTAAACCCCACTTTTTGCCCCCTTTTTCCCCTTTTAAATTTCCCTCATTAACCCTCTAAAACCTCCCTAAACCCTACTTAAGCCTTATGATATCCCTTCGTTTGGCCAAATAGCCCCTTTCTCCCTCTATCGTTACCCCTTTTTGGCCTTTAATTTCATTGAAAACGGGCCAAAAACTCACTTTCCACCTTATATTAAGGCCCAGCCCCTTTAGGCCAGCCCCCTTAATTTTCCCCCCCACGTGACCTGGGCACTAGAACCTGGCGCTAGCCCGAAGATCGCTCATCACAAATATGTATCGGGGGCAAGGTCCGTCGTCGATCTACACAGATCCGATGGTCTTTGCAATCCCATTGCGCCCATGGTCCCCACCCCTTTTCACCGCCTGATCGCATCACAACTGTCCATTTAACCCACTGAATCAATGGTCCAAATTTCACCCGCCCGGTGGTCCCTGCAAACGCGCCTTGTTCAAAACCCGTTGGTTTCTATCGCACCGCCTTTAGGAGGTGGGTGGTATTTTTCATTTTGGAGCGATTCCACTCATCGCATGACGCGTGGCTCCGTGCACTATTCATAAACCACCCTCCATCGCACATTAACATTCATCCACAGATCTAGCGCGATATTGTTGTACACCGTCCGATCTAGGGTGGACCATCCGACGGTAGTCGCACCACGAAGTTGCGTAGGAGTTAACCCAAGGAAAATAGATCCCCTGGCCCACAATCTATCGCCCTCCGATGCATTTTCAACTGTCGATCTCTTCCTGAGATCGGACGGTCCAGACTTAATGCACACCCACCATTGACCCGGTCCCACCACGTCACCCATTCCACGTGTTTCATCACATTTTTCGCCTGTCCCTTTATATATATTCCATCCTAAGGTAAAATTATAAGGTTCTGCATTTAAATTTCCATTCTCGCTACCTTCGACTGCATCTCCCGCTGATCCACTACATTCCGCCATAGCATCCTCTGCATTCATTTTCCTTGTCTGTGCCACGCTGCCATTTTCACAGTCATCCGCGCCACCCTCCCTGTGCATGTTTTCTTAACGTGTTTTCGTGTTTTGAAGGGTCTCAGGTGGTGAAAACCTCCTCTGTTCACAGTCATTGTCACAGTGGCGAAGAACACAGGGAAGAGCATGCGCAGAGATCGTATTTATGAAGAAAGCATGGGAAGGAGCCATGACAGGATGTGCATTCAAAGAACGGATCTAAACTCTGTCCAACCTTACAGAACCATTTAAAGCACAGACTTTGCAGACAGAGAGTATTAGTGAAAAGCAAAGAGTTTAAAGGCGTGTAATTGAAGATTTTGAGCCTTAACTATAGAAATTTGAATAACTGATATGTTATCCACCGAGATTATCCTGATCACACACTATTTTATCTTCATGCACAATACAAAATATCTTCTACCATCGATCATTACATGCGGAAATAAAATCAATTGCATGCATACATTAAAACCACAAACAATCACAAATATGAACACGGTATTAATGGGAAAGATTAAACCTGAAAACCCCAAATATCTGTATATTATATGTCATGGAGATCATGTAACAATCATAGTACAAAAGCTCCTCCCAAGCTCTCATGCACACCCTCAATTGCTACACACTATCAAGCTAGATCTAGCAAAACACATGCTCCAATATTTTGCCACTTGATAGCCAGCCTCTATTGCCTTTCAATGCTATGGGATGGCTTCATTAAATAGATAAACCACCTGGCTTGTACTGCCCAATCCTCATGGGCTTCTCCACCTATCTGTGTGTTGCAAATAGAAACAGTATAGTCACAACTGATAGTTAACCTGCTTTTTCACCTATTTCTGCACTGGTCTCCACTGAAACTGTCCATGCACTGAAGTTAAATGATGCATTCTTTATTTGATTTATGAGTTTATAATTAGTGAATTAATTAATAATTAATTCACACCACTCTCACTAATTGTATCAATTAGTTAAACTGAATACAAATAGCTCAACTATGTTTAGATTAGTTAAACTGAATACAACTCCAGTAACTTCCTCAATCAACTCCACCAAACTCTGTCACATGAGTTCTAACTAAAGTAACCATACAATAGCTCCACTTAACCCTTAGGAATAGTGTAATTCCTTCTGTCAACTCCTGTGCCACATCTGTGCACTTAACTGAAGTGCTCCAAGAGAATAAGATAATGTTTAAAGTCTAAATATTATTAAGAGTTAATAATATTTGACATATCTATTTTTAGACTGGCAATCTAAAAATAGATTCCGCCCAATATTTCTAAAATTATAAGTCCATCTATTTTTCCGACTTGACCAACCATCCACAAATAGCATCCTGCAACTCATAGAACATGATCCATATGTCTAAAAATAGACATAGTCTAAAAATAGACTTTGCGCCAAAAATAGCCTGCGGGCCCACTTAGTGAAGGCGACTCCTTTCCACTAAGATCATCATCTTGTTGCAATATCAACATTAACCTAAAAATTTAAAGGCAGGGCACCAGATCGAAATCCCATGGATCACTCACAAGGTCTAGCACTCAGAAAACCATATCATCAGGGTGTTTAAATCAGCAGAATGTTTCCTCCTGAGAAAGGACACGGTACACATTATTGTCTTAGTCTACAATGTGTCCAAGTGAATTTTCCCCCCCTGACAGTAGTCCTATGCCATCAAAATCATTTGCTACACAGTATGGCAGACCTAAGTCATTGATTTGTTTTTGTTCAGTTCACCAGAGTGTTGCAGCAAGTACATCAGAGACATAGATTGAGTAAATTGCAGCCTGATGAAGACTACTCTTTCTTCCGAAGAGTACTAAAGATGAATGCCCAGAATTTAAACGAGATGGAGCCTTGGCCCTCTTGCTGCTTCTGAGTTTTAATGCTACATTTATTTTTTCATCTACCCCCTCTGCTTTCTTTCAGCTATAAAATCCATGAAGAAACTCATTGTAAGGGTTGGTTGGTTGGTGGTTGTTGTGTTGTTGCTGTTAGTGGGATTCATTCAACTATTAGAAATAGTTTTGGGAGAGAGTAACAGAGTATCTTGTAATCTAGTAGGCTGGGAGGAGAAGTTTGGATTGTATTCAGCCATTGAGCTCAATGTATGTGACTTGTTTTGCACATCAATTAATCAAGAAATTTCACAGGATCCTAGTCTATTACTACGGGTGATGTTTCTCTTATCATATTGGTTTATTACATTTTCATGTTGTTCATTGGTCTTCTGGGCATGCATCAGAAATCTGGCATAGGATTTACCCTTGTTAGGTACCCTATGTTTCTGCTCTCCCTGCCTTTGATGTTTTCTGCCGATTACGAATCTAAGAATAAATTCAGCTAATTTAACCAGTGTAGCGGTTCCATATGCTGATAGCTAATGTATGAATTCGGGGTTTGATGCTTGGATGTTCTTGCTGGTGTCAAAGCAAGGAAGGTTAAAATTCCTTCTCCGATCTATAGAACCTAGCTCTGTATTAAACCTTATCTCTGTTTTTCCCTTAGAGCATGCTAAAGCTGACCTGGAGTTAAATGACCTCTGGTCCGATCTATAAGCTACCCCTTTGTCCCTCCATTTAAAGCTACCTTTGAGTATTTCCAAGTAGGTCTGGAGTTAAATGACCTCTGACCTGATCTATAGACAGAAATTGGGTGTCTCTCCTTCTTTCACTTTCAATTCTTAATGTTCCATTCCATCATCTATCTAAAAAAATCCTTTAGTGTAGATGAATTTCCCTTTGAAAGCCTTGGCTAGTTGTTTTCATGTAATTACATTTCATGACTCCATAGCCCAATGGATGGCACAACCTTAACCTATTCTCTTTTGCCGAAACGTCCTACTGCTCTGCTCCTTTCTTCCCATTACCTTCTCAGTCTATGATCTTGTGACTCAACCCAGCAACCAACCAACTAAATCATTTTAAACCCCCTTTGTGCTTCATAACTAGCCCAAAATTTCATTTGAGCTCCAAATATATACCATTCTTTGTTTTATTGGAGAGATCCCTCTCCGGGTTCAAGATGGCTAGATCCTAGGGCCCCAAAGTGGTTCTGATGTTGTCTCATCTTTTGGTCTTGCCAATTTGGCCAAAACATGGGAACTCCAACATAATGGCGACTCTATTGGGGATAAAGACCACTTAGCCTACATTGGATTTTAATTGTTGATGGTGGACAGCAACCTGCTCCAAATAGTCAAATTCATCCACTTGGTGACTCCACACTCCACAACTCCCAAAAGACCAAATTAATCCACTGGTAGAAGACTCTGAACTGGTTGAGAAGTTACAGTGACCTCATTCTAATTTACAAACATGCTTCCACGCATATATAGAAGATATGCCCCAATGAGTAGGGAGAATATCCCTAGATTCCCACACAAAATTCCTGAAGTGGACTGGTTAGAAGACCTGCCTACCTTTCAGGGTGAAAATGTTGATGACCCCTTGCTACATCTCATCAAGTTTCATATACATTTGTGGAAATTTAAAGTTGAATGGCATGAATACTGCCTAACGAAAATGTTCATGGCAACATTAGAAGGAAAAGCTAGGGTCTGGTATGAATGGTTAGAACCTCGGAGTTTTTTTTCTTTAAGGGACATGCACCAAGTATTTTGCAATAATTATAAAGGAAATTCTCCATCCTTATCATGGGATTTTTGTGATCAATCTCAGAATATCATACAATACCTATTAGATATTGATGAGGATTTGGTTAATATGCATCCTAAAGATATGTTAACAACCATTCAAGAATTTCATATGCATCCTAGCTATCACAAGAACATGGATGAATCAGCTGAGGAAGAAAAAAGTCAAGAGACCGTAGACATTCCTCAAGATATTCCTGAAAACTTAGATGCTGATCCACCATCCCTTGCAGTTGAGGCTTCAGATGACATTCTGCTTCAAATCCAGTCTTTAAAGGAAACAGAGAGCTGCTGCACTTCTGCACAAAGGAACACAAGACCATCTTCCCCTTTTACAGAAGAAGAAATAGATCAGATCATCAATGGAAAACTAGCCTCTGAATTTTTTTACAGATCAAACATTCTTGTCCATTCATCTGATGAGCTTTTTTGTATAGAGTTGGAAATCTCACATGTAAATTAGAGTGAAGAAAAATCTTCTGATAATTCAATATGTCTGGTTGGCAGCATTACTTATATTCATGATTTCCCTATCTTTTATCTATCTGATGATGATGCTCTCCAAATATAAGATGATCTTGCAGGGTCATCATTAGTAGATTTATGGGAGGAAAATCATTTCCCTTTACTTCTAGAGAGTAATGAGCCAATGCAGGCTATTTATCATACTGATGAAGAAAGCTTTAAGAGTGAAGAAGAGGGTGAAGGATCTCTAGATATTTGCTTCACTCCATTACAACTCATTAGTAATGGTTTTCACATGATTGGAGGTCAGTAGCCTTTCATCTCAGAAGATGAAGAGGAAAACAAGGAAGAGATAGTTGAGCAGTTTGAAAGAAAGGAGTTTTCTCTTGAAGAAGAGGAAGCAAAGGAACATACCCCTGCTCAAGAATACATGGATCTCTTCACAGAGCTCAGCCCACCTGATCAGAACATCCCGGAGCTCCGAGAGGATAGCACTGCCATATATGATGAGTCCTCCAGTTTAGAAAATGAAGAATTTGAGGGAGATTCTCTTTCTCAAGAGAGTTTTTTTCTTGATCTAGTGGAAGAAGAAGAAATCTTGGTTGAAGCCTGCCTACCAGATATTCATAACCAGGTATCATTTCATGATCCTTATGTTCATTTCCTGCACACATTTAAAGAAGGATCAAGGGTATTTTTGAGCAGAATGTTGCAGACAACAAGAAATTTCTTTGTAGCTGTTGTTGTGGAACGAAAAGAGTGGGAGCATCCCTACCTATCCAGCATGCTCAAAGAGTTGAGCAAGAAAGACCAGTCATGGGATCACTTGATGGACTGGTTGCATTGGAAGACAATGATTGTTAGCTAGACTTGTAAATAGTCTAGTTAGAGTAGGGTAGGTAGGAAAAGCTAAATAAAGCTTAGTCTGTGAGCATGTAGTTAGTTGTTTTTAATTTCTGCAAAGTCCAGCAAGCCAGATAGTCTAATCCTGGCTTGAATTTTTTTCAATTTATGTCTTAGAATATAGAGAAGAAATCTGCTAGACAGTTTAATCCTAGCAGATATAGTTTAGGTAGAGAATCTATGATGCCAACAGTCTAATCTGGTCTCATGGAGTAATAAGGGTAGAAGTAGAATAGGTTTATTTTCCTGCTGGTAAAAATTTGATGATGTAAAGGGTCTGCAAGTCCAAATTCACCCAGAAGAAAAATGTTAGGACTATAGTGTGGGTAGGTAGTTGTTTGGGAGAATTTTACTGCTGATGTAATGTCTTCATGATTTGTGGTAGCTGATCCAAGAGAAGAAAAGAATGACTCAAGTACCAGGCATCTAGCCAACACCAAAGATTTATTTTCTGAATTCTTGACTCCTTAAAGAAGAATCCATCCCCATGTGGAGCCACTCTTAGCCCCCTATAAATTTTTTACAAGCAAACAGGGGGCTAAAATGTTGTTTGAGTCTTCAAGGCATGCATTTCCCCTGAAAACACATCATCCTTGAAGCCTCCTTATTCCTTTGTCCTTTGATGAAATCCCCTCTACTATTTCCAGTTATAAAGCTTCTCTGTTGTTAATAAAAATGCCCAAAAGGCCTCCTGGTCCTCTTATTCCATCTCCATTAAGCCTCCATTTCCTCCCATTTTATTCCCACTAAACCCCACTTTCCACCCCCTTTTCCCCCTTTTAAATTTCCCTCATTAACCCTCTAAAACCTCCCTAAACCCTGCTTAAGCCTTATGATATCCCTTCGTTTGGCCAAATAGCCCCTTTCTCCCTCTATCGTTACCCCTTTTTAGCCTTTAATTTCATTGAAAACAGGCCAAAAACCCACTTTCCACCTTATATTAAGGCCCAGCCCCTTCACGCCAGCCCCCTTAATTCCCCCCCCCCCACATGACGCGAGCACTAGAACCTGGCGCTAGCCCGAAGAGCGCTCATCACAAATATGTATCGGGGGAAAGGTCTGTTGGAAATGTTGTCATTGATGGCAAAGGAAGTAGCAAAGAAGGAGCATCTGAACAGCAACAAGGCAAACAGAGAAGCAAGGAGCAACATTAAACAAGAAGCAGAGATAGTAACAGAGAGATAGAAGAGGCATCAAAGAGACCAGCAGAAAGAGAAAAGAAGCAGAGAGGAAGCAAGGCAGATAAGGAACTAAGGCAGCAGACAATGCATAGACAATGAATAGAAGTAGAATGCATAATTAAAGCAGAATTGTCCAGAGACAGAGTAGGAGAAAAATGCCATCGAATAGAAAAGAATAAGTAAATGGTAATCTGTGATAAGTAAGAAATCCATTGAAGGAATTAATGGTTGCGGAGATATGATGGTTTTGCTTGTAGAATCAAGAACTTGAATGTACATTTAGAAGCGAAACTGTGATAGGATAGAACTCCGAACATGCAATGGAAGGTTGATATATTATATATATCATATCAAAAATGAAGACAGAGTGACATTGTGTTGTGTCAAGGTCGGAAGGCAGCAACCGGTGTAAAGAATGTATGTTAAAAGACTCAAACGAAATTGTGAACAAAGCGTTAAACTTAGCAATAGAACTGTAATAAAAGGAAAACCTTAAAGTGCAACTTAATTATAATAATACATTGAAAAGGCGACGGAACCCTGCATGGAAGAGCGGAACCGTGACCGAGTGATCAATGAAGGCGGTTTATGGTTTCCATCGCACCGCCTATGCGGAGAAAGCGATATTTCTTGGTTGAGAAGAGATTCCATAGAGTGCTCGACATGCATCCCTGTACGACTTCAAAAAACCGCTTACCACTACACGCCATTGCACGTTATCGTTCGACCCAGGATGCCCAGTGATATTGATATATATCGTTGATCTAGGAAGATGCCATCGGACAGTGGCTGTGTTTGGAAGGTGCGCGAAGAATAACACAAGTACGACACGCCATCGCGCGTTATTTCTCGTGCAAGTTGCCCAAGCGATATTCGTCGGATTGGATGTTGTGGCGCGATGGAACGTGAACCCTTCGATTAGGTTGATTGTTAGCAATGGGCCCCTGTTTTAAATAATATTGATTAAGCCGTCGATTATGCATGTGGGGCCAGATCCAAAGGTCTATTTTAAAAAGGCCATTTGATAAAAGCGTGGATTATTAATATTTAATTATCAAATGGTGTGAATAATATTTATTTATCAAATTCCAAGAATTTGATAATTAAAATTCCAATAAAAGAAAGTAAAACCATCAGCGGCACATTAATATTACTTAACCTTGGATATAGTATTATTTGGCAGAGAAAAAGATTACCTTTGGGACATTTCTTGCATGGAAGAACGAATATTGGATTTTCAATTTGGATTGGTTTGAATTTTAATATGAATACCATTGGTAGTTGGATGGTTTTGACTCATGGGTTTACTAAAGGCAAAAACTATATAAGGAGAAGACGATTATTGTACAAGGTGTGTGCATCGTAAGGGTCGTGAATGAATTAATTTCTCTAAGGAATATCTGTATGGGCGAACTATGTTCTTAACTGATAAATCTGAAACTAAGATGCACCCATGGATATAATGATCTGATGATGATGAATATCTGGTTTGAATGATGGAAAAAATCATGAAGAACTGGTGTGAGTGTACTGAATGAATAAATATGGTATCCTGCAAGGTATGTCGTGTGGAAACTGGTGGATCTAGTATGAAAATTGATGAAACGTGCTCCGTAGTGGTGCTGAGGGTCGAAGCCTTTAGTGAGGGGGTTGTAACTCCTTTCCAGTGGTAGCTGGTAAACGAGAACAGGGGGTTGTAGCTCCCTTCCAGGAAAGGCTGGTAAACGAGAGAAGGTTGTAGCCTTATGTAGGTGGGTGCCTACGTGCCGGTATAAGTCTGCGCCAACATAAAATTGTAAGAATTTTTCTTTATAATAAATATTGAAGACTGAGATAACAACAATGGTGGTTTTCTCCCGAATTGGGTTTCCACCTTAAATCCTGGTGTTCATATGTGTTGCTTATGTTTGATGGTTTGTTCTGTTATTTCTATTCATGCTTACTGCTTATCTAATGAATAAATGATGCAATGATCTAAGTAAAGACATAATAAGATCTCTGGACATACAAGTTGGATGCAGTAATGTAACATATGGTTTTAAGAGAAAGGAAAACTTAAAAATTTGTCAGTCAGCTCTAAATATTAATTCACCCCCCCTCTTAGTATTTTTCCAACAATTGGTATCAGAGCAGGTCCTTCTGAAAAAGCTTAGCCACTAGAAGGAAGATCAAGAAAGATGAGCAATCAAGATGGAACAACATCTATCAAGCCTCCGCTCTTTAACGGAAACAATTTGATCTTCTGGAAAACAAGGATGAGATCCTATCTTTAGTCTCTGGGAGCAGAGGTATGGGCAATTGTTGAAGGAGGATAGCAATATCCAGCTGCAGTACCAATAGATCTGGCGGAAAGAAAGAATTATGAAACAAATTAAAAGGCGGTAAATTCTCTATTGGGAAGTCTAACTGAATCAGAATTTGTCAAAGTCATGCAGTTGAATACAACAAAGGCAATATGGGACAAAATCATTCTAAGTTATGAAGGTGATGCAAAGATAAAAAGTGCTAAACTTCAAACTCTTAGAATTCAATATGAGAATCTAAAAATGGATAATGAGGAGAGCATTGCCAATTTATTTTTACGTCATGATGATATTGTAAATCGTATGAGAAATCTAGGAGAAAAAATAACTGAATCTACTTTAGTTGAGAAAGTCTTAAGATCACTAACGAAAAAATTTGAGTCAAAAGTTTCTACTCTTGAAGAAAAGCAGGATCTTCAAAATCTTACTATGGTGCAACTTCATGGCATACTAACTGCATATGAAATGAGAAGAGGAGGACCATCTGAAGTCAAAGAAGCAGTCTTTAGAACTTCTACAAAAGGGAAGGAAGTACAAAAAATAGAAGGATCAGGATATATCTCAGAAGAAGATGAGATAAACTTTGTAAAGAAACTTCAACTTGGCACAGGATGGTTCAGAGGTAAGCTTCCTTTCAAATGTTTTTATTGTGGAAGAGTTGGTCATTATGCTGCTAAGTGCCCTTATAAAGAAACACATAAAAAGGGGAAGGAAGTAGCAAGAAGGAATAATAATCATTTTAGCACTAGAAAGAGTTACTATACTCATGAAGATAGTGATGGGTTATCTAATAGTGAGGAAGAATGTGAACAAGATCTTAGACTTCTCATGGCATTTGAAAAAGAATCTAGAGAAGAAAAGGATACTTTTGTGGATGCTTTAGAAGATAGTGATTTTCTTGATGAAAACAATAAACTCAAATTTTTCTTAGAAGAGAGTAAAATAACCATAGAAACTCTGAAAAATCGGCTTGAAGAAAAAGAGAAACACAATGAGAAATTAGAGTGTGAAGTAGTAAGTCTAAGAAAAGAACTTGAGAAAGTAAAGACTTTGAATCTTAGATTTGCTAAAGGATCTGAAACCTTAGATGAGATTATCAAGGTACAACATTCTCCTCTTATAAAGATAGGTCTTGGATATATCGGAGAATCTTCTCAGGCTTCAGCACCAAATTATCTAAAAGCAGTTACAGCTGGTTTACAACATGCTGCCACTCAGCAAGGGAATAAAGAATCTTTACAGGTAAAGCATGATCATCTCAATTCAAAGAACACTAACAAGAATGTCTTTCAAAGAAACACCAATCAACAGGTAAATTCAAGTAGAAGATTTTATGATCGCAGAAATTTCTTCTTCAATGGACAATGTTTCTCATGTCACAATTTTGGTCATAAAGCTGTTCAATGTGTTGCATATAAAACCATCATGACAAGAGAAGCAAGAAAAAAAAGGATTGATATTGGAACAAAGAAGAATACATATAACAACTTTTCTCCTCTTCAAAATGAAGTTGAATGTGCTTATTGCAATAACTTTGGCCATGAAGAATCTGAATGCAGGAGCAAAGTTCAGCCAAAATAACATGTTCCTTCAAGCTCCAAAGTATGGAAAAAGAAGGAATTACAGGTTGAAAATTGTGGCATAGCATTATTTGCAAAATATGAAGAAAACCAATGGTACATTGATAGTGGATGCTCAAGACACATGACAGGTGAAAAAAACAAACTTCTAGCATATAGTGCTTTAGAAAAAGAAAAGAATGTTACATTTGGAAATGATACTCCTGCGGTCATTAAGGGAAAAGGGTTTGTTTTTCTAAAAGAAAAGGTGAAAGCTAATGAAGTTATGTATGTGGATGGATTAAAGCATAACCTGTTAAGTGTAAGTCAAATGTGTGATCAAGGAACTGAAGTTGTATTTAGTTCAAAAGAATGTGTGGTACATGATCTTGATATAGGTAAAGAAATTATAAAAGGAAAAAGAACTCCAAGAAACCTGTATGTATTGAAGAACTGCAAAGAACAATGTTACTTGAGTAAATCTTCATAAAACTGGCTATGGCATAGAAGGTTGGGGCATCTGAGCTTCTCTCAAATCAACAAATCAAGTAGACTTAAAGCTGTTCGTGATCTTCCCAATATTACTCTACCTGAAAGTATCATATGCAAATCTTGCCAATTCGGTAAGCAAACCAGAGTGCAATTTAATGCCAAGGAAGGATCATCAAGTAAGCCTCTTGAAATCATTCATACTGACATATGTGGACCTGTGAGGAAAAATTCACCACGTGGTGAACAATACTATATCTTATTTATTGATGATTTCTCTAGAATGTGTTGGATTGGGTTGATTAAACACAAAGATGAAGCATTTGAGAAATTTCAGATCTTCAAAGAACTGGTTGAAAATGAATTAGATCTAAAAATCAAGTGTCTTAGATCTGATCGAGGAGGAGAATATACATCCAATGAATTCCTTGAATTTTGTGAACAACATGGCATAAAAAGACAGTTTTCTGTAGCTGGCACTCCACAACAGAATGGCGTAGCAGAAAGAATGAACAAAACAATTCAACAAATGGCTAGAGCTATGCTTGATGATTCCGGAACATCTGACACATTTTGGGGAGAAGCAGCACATACAATAGTAAATATTCTTAACAAGGCACATGTTCGTGTAAATAGTGATAAAACTCCATATGAATTCTGGTATGGTAATTCTCCCACTATAAAGCATTTCAGAATTTTTGGAAGAATTTTTTTTATCAAAAATAATGATGAAAAACTTGGCAAGTTTGAACCTAGAGCAGATGAAGGAATATTTCTTGGTTACTCCTCTAGGAGTAGGGCATATAAATGTTACAATAAAAGACTTTGGAAGATTGTTGAATGTATAGATGTTGTTATTGATGAATCTCTAGCAGCTCCAAAAGAAGAAAAAACAAACAACAAATGAAGACGATGATGATGACATATATCCTTCTACATCAAATAGTAATGATACAAATAGTGAACCTAGTGAAGAACCCGAAGATGATTTGTCTGAAAAGGCTCCATCCAGATATGTTCAAAATAATCATCCAGAATCTCGAATTTTGGGAGAAAAAGGATTAGGTGTATAAACAAGAAGGACTCTTGTGGGATCTTCTAGCAATCTGGCATTTCTGTCCACTATTGAACCTCACAATGTCAGTCAAGCTAGCAAAGATGAATGTTGGATTCAAGCCATGAATGAAGAGCTTGATCAAATTGAAAAGAATCACACTTGGGAATTAGTACCAAGACCTCATGACAAAAATGTCATTGGAACTAAATGGATATTCAAAAAAAAGTTAAATGAGAATGGGGATGTTATAAGAAATAAAGCTAGACTTGTGTGCAAAGGGTATGCTCAACAAGAAGGTATAGAATTTGAAGAAACCTTTTCTCCTGTAGCTAGACTTGAAGCCATAAGAATGTTTCTTGCTTTTTCAAGCTTCCAAAAAATCAAAGTTTATCAAATGGATGTTAAATCTACTTTTCTCAATGGTGATCTAGGAGAAGAAATTTATATAGAACGACCAGAAGGATTCATTTCGGGAAATGATGGAAAACTTGTTTGTAGACTTAAAAAGGCTCTATATGGTCTCAAACAAGCTTCAAGGGCATGGTACTATCGTCTTGATAACTATCTTCATCAACAAGGATTTTCAAAAGGGTCTGCTGATAGCAACTTATACACAAAAAATGAAAATGAAAAACTATTGATTGTGGTTGTATATGTTGATGATATCATTTTTGGAAGTAATAAAGAGTCTATGAGTCAGAAATTTGCTTCTGATATGCAGCAAGAATTTGAAATGTCTTTTCTTGGGGAACTAACATTCTTTCTTGGCTTGCAAGTGCAACAAGCAACAGATGGCATATTCTTATCACAAGAAAAATACCTCAAGCAAATCCTGAAGAAGTATGGCATGGAAGACTGCAAACTTGTAAGTACACCAATGATAACCGGATGTAATCTCAGTTCTAATGATGATTCCCCCACGGTGAATCAACCTGAATACATATCTATGATAGGAAGTCTACTTTATCTCACTGGGACAAGACCAGACATCATGCATGCAGTTGGGATTGTTGGACGATTCCAAGCTAATCCAAAAGAGTCTCATCTTCAGGCTGTGAAAAGAAAATTCAAATATCTACAAGGAACTCAAGACTTTGGACTATGGTATCCAAAGAATGTTGATCTTACTCTTCATGCATACACTGATGCAGATTGGGCTGGAAGTGTTGATGATCGGAAAAGCACTAGTGGTGGTGCATTCTATATGGGGCCCTGGTTAGTATCTTGGTTTATCAAGAAGCAAAGCTCTATTGCCTTATCTACAGCAGAAGTAGAATATGTGGCTGTCGCATCATGTTGCACTCAACTTCTCTAGATGATGCAAACCTTACAAGACTTTCAAATCAAATGTTCACCTCCTATCTTCATTATGTGTGATAATACAAGTTCCATCAGTATCTCAAAGAATCATTTTATGCATTCCAAGACCAAGCACATTCCCATCAAATATCACTTCTTACGTGAACAAGTGCTTGAACAAAAAGTGAAATTGGAGTATGTTTCCTCCAAAGAACAAGTTGTTGATATACTTACCAAACCTCTACCCAGGGAAGCATTCGAATATATCAGACAGAAACTGGGAGTAGTCTCTGCCATGCAGAGGATCAGGTCTACTTAATTACAAAAGATTAAATTGGTTGTGAGGTGCTGTTAGGAATCTCTGAATGCACAGGCTAAGGGGGAGCATTGGTCAAATGAAAAGGATGAATTGTTGGTCATATTATGTTTGAAGATGCAGCATGATCTCAGGGGGAGCATGGCATTGTCGGTTCAAAGGATCTTGATCAAAATCTTTTCCATTGATGTCAAAGGGGGAGGAAAAGCAACAAAGGGCTTCTATAAGACCATCAGAGGCAGAGTATTGCCATCAATGCCAAAGGGGGAGATTGTTGGAAATGTTGTCATTGATGGAAAAGGAAGTAGCAAAGAAGGAGCATCTGAACAGCAACAAGGCAAACATAGAAGCAAGGAGTAGCATTAAAAAAGAACCAGAGATAGTAACAGAGAGATAGTAGAAGCAGCAAAGAGACCAGCAAAAAGAGTAAAGAAGCAGGGAGGAAGCAAGGCAGATAAGGAACTAAGGCAGCGGACAACGCAGAGACAGTGAATAGAAGTAGAATGCATAATTAAAGCAGAATTGTCCAGAGACATAGTAGGAGAAAAAGGCCATCAAATAGAAAATAATAAGTGAATGGTAATTTGTGATAAGTAAGAGATCCATTGAAGGAATTAATAGTTGTGGAGATATGATGGTTTTTCTTGCAGAATCAAAAACTTGAATGTACAGTTAGAAGCGGAACTGTGACAGGATATAACTCTGAACATGAAATGGAAGGTTAATATATTATATATATCATAGTAGAATTGAAGACAGAGTGACATTGTGTTTTGTCGAGGTCGGAAGGCAGCAACCGATGTAAAGAATGTATGTTAAAAGACTTAAATGAAATTGTGAACAAAGCGTTAAACTTAGCAATGGAACTGTAATAAAAGAAAAAACATTAAAGTGCAACTTAATTATAATAATACATTGAAAAGGCGATGGAACCCTATGTGGAAGAGCAGAACCGTGACCGAGTGAAAAATGAAGGCGGTTTATGGTTTCCATCGCACCGCCTATGCGGAGCAAGCGGTATTTCCTGGTTGAGAAGTGATTTCATAGAATGCTCGACACACGTCCCTGTACAACTTCACAAAACCACTTACCACTACATGCCATCGCGTGTTATCGTTTGACCCAGGATGCCCAGCGATATTGATATATACCGTTGATCTAGGAAGATGCCATCGGACGGTGCCTGTGTTCGGAACGTGCGCGAAGAATAACACAAGTACGACGCACCATCGCGCGTTATTGCCCGTGCAAGTTGCCCAAGCGATATCCGTCGGATTGGATGTTGTGGCGCAATGGAACGTGAGCCCTTCGATTGGGTTGATTGTTAGCAATGGGCCCCAGTTTTAAATAATATTGATTAAGCCGTCGATTATGCATGTGGGGCCGGATCCAAAGGTCTATTTTAGAAAGGCCATTTGATAAAAGCGCGGATTATTAATATTTAATTATCAAAGGGTGTGAATAATATTTATTTATCAAATTTCACGACTTTGATAAATAAAATTCCAATAAAATAAAGTAAAACCATCAGCGACACGTTAATATTACTTAACCTTGGCTATAGTATTATTTGGCAGAGAAAAAGATTACCTTTGGGACATTTCGTGCATGGAAGAACGAAGATTGGATTTTCAATTTGGATTGGTTCAAATTTTAATATGAATACCATTGGTAGTTGGATGGTTTTGACTCATGGTTTTACTAAAGGCAAAAACTATATAAGGAGAAGACGATTATTGTACAAGGTGTGTGCATCGTAAGGGTCGTGAATGAATTAATTTCTCTAAGGAATATCTGTATGGGCAAACTATGTTCTTAACTAATAAATCTGAAACTACGATGCACCCATGGATATAATGATTTGACGATGATGAATCTCTGGTTTGAACGACAGACGAAATCATGAAGAACTGGTGTGAGTGTACTGAATGAATAAATCTGGTGGCCTGCAAGGTATGTCGTGTGGAAACTGGTGGATCTAGTATGAAAATTGATGAAACGTGGTCCGCAGTGGTGCTGAGGGTCGAAACCTTCAGTGAGGGGGATGTAGCTCCCTTCCAGTGGTAGCTGGTAAACGAGAACAGGGGGTTGTAGCTCCCTTCCAGGAAAGGCTGGTAAACGAGAGAAGGTTGTAGCCTTCTGTAGGTGGGTGCCTGCGTGCTGATATAAGTCTGCGCCAGCATAAAATTGTAAGAAGTTTTCTTTATAATAAATATTGAAGACTGAGATAACAGCAACAGTGGTTTTCTCCCGAATTGGGTTTCCACCTTAAATCCTGGTGTTCATATGTGTTGCTTATGTTTGATGGTTTGTTTTGTTATTTCTATTCATGCTTACTGCCTATCTGATGAATAAATGATGTAATGATCTAAGTAAAGACATAATAAGATCTCTGGACATACAAGTTGGATGCAGTAATGTAACATATGGTTTTAAGAGAAAGGAAAACTAAAAAAGTTGTCAGTCATCTCTAAATACTGATTCACCCCCCCTCTCAGCATTTTTCCAACAAGGTTTGTTGTTGATCTACATAGATCTGACAGTATTTGCAATCCCATCGCGCCCATGGTCCCCACACCTTTTCACCACCCGATCGCATCACAACCATCCATTTAACCCGCTGAATCAACGGTCCGCATTTCACCCGCCCAGTGGTCCCCGCAAACGCGCCTTGTTCAAAACCTGCCAGTTTTTATTGCACCGCCCTTGGGAGGTGGGCGGTATTTTTCATTTCAGAGTGATTCCACTCATCGCATGATGCATGGCTTTGCACACTATTCATAAACCTCCCTCCATCACGCATTAACGTTCGTCCACAGATCCGGTGCGATATTGTTGTACACCGTCCGATCTGGGGTGAGCCATCCGACGGTAGTCACACCACGAAGTTGCGCGGGAGTTAACCTAAGGAAAATAGATCTCCTGGCCCACCATCTATCACATGGGCGGTCTAGATTTAATGCACGCCCGCCATTGACTCGGTCTCGCCACATCACCCATTCCACGTGTTTCATCACATTTTTCGCCCGTCCCTTTATATATATTCCATCCTAAGGTCAAATTCTAAGGTTCTGCATTTAAATTTCCATTCTCACCACCTTCGACTGCATCTCCCACTGATCCACTATGTTCCGCCACAACATCCTCTGCATTCATCGTCCTCGTCTGTGCCATGTTGCCATTTTCACAGTCATCCGTGCCACCCTCCCCGTGCATGTTTTCTTAATGTGTTTTCATGTTTTGCAGGGTTTCAAGTGGTGAAAACCTCCTCTGTTCACAGTCACTGTCACGGTGGTGAAGAACGTAGGGAATATCATGTGCAGAGATCGTATTTATGAAGAAAGCCTGGGAAGGAGCCATGACAGGATGTGCATTCAAAGAACGGAGCTAAAGTCTGTCCAACCTTCCAGAACCATTTAAAGCGCAGACTTTGCAGATAGAGAGTATCAGTGAAAAGTATAGAATTTAAAGGCGTGTAATTGAAGATTTTGAGCCTTAACCTAACAATTTAAAGGCATGATGCCAGATCGAAATCCCATGGATCACTCAGAAGGTCCAGCGCTCAGAAGACCATATCATCAAGGTGTTTAAATAAGCAGAATGTTTCCTCCTGAGAAAGGACATGGTACACATTATTGTTTCAGTCTACATTATGTCCAAGTGAAGTTTCCCCCCCTGACAGCAGTGTTATGCCATAAGAAGCATTTGTTACATAGTATGGCAGACCTGAGTCATTGATTTTTTTTTTTCAGTTCACCAGAGTGTTGCAGCAAGTACATCAGAGACATATATTGAGTAAATTGCAGCCTGACGAAGACTACTCTTTCTTCCAAAGAGTACTAAAGATGAATGCCCAGAATTTAAATGAGATGGAGCCTCGGCCCTCTTGCTACTTCTGAGTTTTAATGCTGCATTTAGTTTTTCATCTACCCCCTCTTCTCTCGTTCAGCTATAAAATCCATGAAGAAACTCATTGTAAGGGTTGTTTGGTTGGTGGTTGTTGTGCTGTTGCTGTTAGTGGGATTCATTCAACTGTTAGAAATAGTTTTGGGAGAGAGTAACAGAGTAGCTTGTAATCTACTAGGTTGGGAGGAGAATTTTGGATTGTATTCAGCCATTGAGCTCAGTGTATGTGACTAGTTTTGCACATCAATTAATCAAGCAATTTCACAGGATCCTGGTCTATTACTACGGGTGATGTTTCTCTTATCATATTGGTTTATTACATTTTCTTGTTGTTCATTGGTCTTCTGGGCATGCACCAAAAATCTGGAATAGGATTTACCCTTGTTAGGTACCCTATGTTTCTGCCCTCCCTGCCTTCGATGTTTTCTGCCGATTGTGAATATAAGACTAAATTTAGCTAATTTAACCAGTGTAGCGGTTCCATATGCTGCTAGCTGATGTATGAATTCAAGGTTTGCTACTTGGATGTTCTTGCTAGTGTCAAAGCAAGGAAGGTTAAAATTCCTTCTCCGATCTATATACCCTAGCTCTGTATTAAACCTTATCTTTATTTTTCCCTTGGAGCATGCTAAAGCTGACCTGGAGTTAAATGACCTCTAGTCCTATCTATAAGCTGCCCCTTTGTCCCTTCATTGAAATTTGCCTTTGAGTATTTCCAAGTAGGTCTGGAGTTAAATGACCTCTGACCTGATCTATAGATAGAAACTGGGTGTCTTTCCTTCTTTCACTTTCAATCCTTATTATTCCATTCCATCATCTATCTAAAAAGATCCTTTAGTGTAGATGACTTTCCCTTTGAAAGCCTTGGCTAGTTGTTTGCATGTAATTACCTTTCATGAATCCATAGCCCATTGGATGGCACAGCCTTAACCTATTCTCTTTTGCCAAAACGTCCTACTGCTCTACTCCTTTCTTCCCATTACCTTCTCAGTCTATGATCTCGTGACTCAACCCAACAACCAACCAACCAAATCATTTTAAACCCCCTTTGTGCTTCATAACTAGCCTAAAATTTCATTTGAGCTCCAAAGATATACCATTCTTTGTTTTATTGGAGAGATCCCTCTCCGGGTCCAGGAGGGCTAGATCCTAAGGCCCCAAAGTGGTTCTGATGTTGTCTCATCTTTTGGTCTTGCCAATCTGGCTAAAACATGAGAACTCCAACAGGAAGAATAAGTAGCTGGATTAAGCACCTTTCAGTGTGAACAGGGATTGGATCATGTTGATTCAGTCAAATTTGACCAAATCAACAGTGTTGTCATGGAGGAGTGGTCTTTATGATGAGACAACGCAGTTTTAGTGGAGGACAACTTCCATGAGCTTGGTGTGAAGTATGGATGGGACCCAATGTCATGAGGCTCTCATGCTATATATGGAGGGATAGCAACCATTTTTATTCATGTTTTATTTTATCATTTGATATTGGTTTGTTTAGACTCTTGCTTCCTCTTGTTGTTTAGTAGGGTTGTTGTGTTGTTTAGCACAAGGGTGTTCCTGGTCAGGAATACCTACCTCATCCTCCAGGAAGGAGAGGTTATTTGAGTTTCATCTCCTCATTCTGGCATTCTGGCCAAGATTCCTCCTTCATCTACAACACAATTTCTATTTAGAGCTGGGTTGTGTTGCAGGGTGCAGTAAAGGAGGATCACATAGAACTATTTCTAATCTTGTTTTTCATTAGAGAGGTAGCCTATCCATTGGAGGATCAACAAGGAGGGATCCTGGGCATATTTCCACATATTTGGAATCAATCCAATCATCTACCATCCCTCACAGTGTAGTTCCAATCCATGACTATGTTATTTTAGTGAGTTGTTGTAGTGGGTAACCAAAAAATGGCCGAAAATCCAAAGTTAAGATTTAGCCAAACCAGTTCTAGGTTTTTCTAGGTTTTTTGAGTAGAATCCATGGCTAAAAGCCCAGATCATTCTGAGCATTCTAACAGGCCTCTGAACATGTTTCGTTTCCTTAGAAGTAGTAGTTTCCAGTAGCAGCAACAATAACAGTACACATTTTCAGTGCTTGGTTCTTTGGTGTATTTCAGCCATCTTGTGGCTTGAGTGCATTCCTTTTGGAGCACTATATTTTCTTATTTTCTAGGAATTTATTTTGTATCTATCAGCCATATTAATACATTTATGTATGGTTATAGTAGCAGCTACACTGATATAGATAGCGTTGTCACTGCTTTCCGACATTCTATATAGTAGCAGCAACTCATGTGTTTATTGATCTGATCATTGGAGGCTTGTTCTTATTTCTTGAGTGGCTTGAACCTCAATATATTTTGTATATTTTTTATGATATATTAATAACATGATGGATGCATATTGATCCCTCTTATGTCATGTTCATATTTGTTTTGTTTTACATTATTATGTCTTGTATTGCTGCTATCTTCCTTTTGGGATATTACAAATTAATTTACTTAGACAATTTTGGTTTCTTTCCTTTTTGGTTTAAACTAGCTCCTCCATATACCATTTTTGAATAAGGTATGCAGAGAAGAGGGTGGAGATAATATTTATTTTGATCGAAGAAAATCAAGATTTCCTACACAGCTACCCCCCCAAGCGATGGTATAGATTCCTGTCTCTTATCGTTTTTGCTACTCCTGACCATATCACTCTGCACAACCATGTTTTAAATAAAATCCTTCAAGTAATATATCAATCGTCAATGGAAGCCTCAATATCTCCACTCAACAGATCTACTAGCAGAGATCTTTAGCAACACTCAGCAATCCCTTTCTTCTTGTATATATTGATAAACAAAATATTTGACTGATCTTACTCCCTCTTACTCAGAGAGACCACAACCTAAAAATGTCTTTCCATGGTGTGCGGTGTCTATCAGACAACCTACTTATCATGAGATTAGTCCACTTAAACATGACATAAAATGTGTGTGTCATTACCTGTGCCATATAAAGTGGTATGTGAAACATAGTGTTTTCTTAATCCTCTTCTGTAATATACAACAATGGTGATCATGTGTATAAATGAATGTTGGAGAGTTTCGTCAAATGGTCATGCTAGCTACCTTATACACTCTTCTTCAATAGAACTTCAGAGTAACAAATTTCAGTCTTTAAAGAAATATAGGTGGATAATACTTATATTTTCGATCCAACCTCTTTCTACAATGAACTCTCGTTCATACTATCTCAATGAGAAGCTCTCCATATTCGTATCAAGGAAAACAATTGATAGAGGAGAGGATTATTATCAACATCAATTTTGAATCCAAACATCATAGCTCCCCCTTAATATTGAGAAGGTAACTCGCCTATAATGTAACCATCTACAATTTTCTATTAATCCTGGGATTTTATAGCTCCCTCTAAAGCTCTGTTTTGGATGATCATCTAGCCTTTAATCATGTGCTATCCATATAAGAGATGAGACTTCCATGAGGAAATTGATCCATGATAGGGGAAGTTACTTTGCGTTCAGGTGACTATATCTATAAGACTATTTCTTATAGGATATTTTTCTTATCATGCTCGACAAGACATAGAATCTCTCATGTACCTTCTTCAGGACACCTTAGATTTTGTGTTGATGAGTGTTTCCCCAAAACAGATTATTCCATAGTGTCATGCACTTATTTTCTTAGTTTATCTTTAAAATAGGGGCTCCAAGTGTGTTGCATCTACAAAAAGTGATGTATATATTTTCTTTTACTCGTAGATCCCATGAGATTCTTCATAAATAGAATTTCAAAAGATGAACTATCCTATTGTTTTGTTCACAACAAGACTATAACACAGTTGGCAATTTACATGAGATTTAATATATTATCATGGCTTCTAGACAGAAACAATAATGCAGTAAATGATGCTGAGCTAGATATGTCATATATATAGAAGAGAGGATATAGCACAAGAGCATATGTTGATACAAACTATCAGATATATGATGCCATTACCATTATATTGATTCTCATGGAATTAGAATGAGTAGACCTGATCATTAGAGAGACATGTGGCCAGAGATGAGCGAGAGTGAGGAAGAGTGAGGATTATGTGATGATCATTACAAATATGTCATTTCATAATGTTATTTTTGTGTGAAGAGGTGGCAATGCCAAATGAAATTATTTTGAAATTATATAATGATGTAGATAATAATTCAGATCCAAGGCTCCAAATATAGTCATAGAACCAAGCTACTAGAAACCTGTTACAAGTTTCTTGAAAGAAAGAGCCCATTTCTAAGATTGATTTCCATAGAAAAATGTATGTATAGAGCTAATGTTGCTTACAACTTGAAGATATTTGATTAGACTTCAAAAAAATTCTTGGAAAACCTTAGATCAAATTTTCACATGAAGATAATGTGGAGTGAAATCAATGTTAAGATGATCATGCATTTCCAATTGTTCCACCATTGCATATGAGGACATTCATTGCCAAACATGAATTTATCTCAATCCTTCTTGTTGATAATAGATTTTTCAAAATATACTTTGGTTTTAGAAGAGGGAGGAAAACCCTTTTTCTCAAATTTGATTCCCTTAAACAGAGGTTCAAGTGTGTCATCAAACAAGCCCTAGTAATTATAGATAACATGATTTGTTAAAAAAGAAGCCATTTACCGAAAATAGATAGGATGCTTGTCCTCTTATATATAGGTTCCGAAATTGGCTTCGATAGAGATATAGACAAAGTATAATTGTGAAATAATCTTAACCACTCACATACGTGAATATGTCACTGCAATGTGTATCAAGGACATAACAAGGGAGGAAGCATGTAAAACATAAGAGGAGATTGTTGAATTGTACACATGCTTCCCACTCAAGATTGTATTTAGATACATAGTAGTATGAAATTAGTGGAACACAATCATCTTTGATCAATTTCTTAGTTATATGACTATAAAATACATTTTTGGTTGAGTGATCAATTTAGACCAATTCACCTTTAAAAGTCACAAGTTAAGTTGAAAGTGTATTGATGGTAGTGAATATGAAGAAATTTTTTTTCTCAATATGCTCTATGTTGACTGCATGTGGCCTTCTCAACTACCAAGAATCAAAATATCTTGCCTGTCATAAATACACATTATCATAATTTTAGCTTTACTTTAGGCTTCTATGATTTTGGGCTATTACTTTCTTGTAATTTGGGTCCAAAATTGATTGTTTTGATCTCATCTCAGGAAGCTGTTGAAGAAAAATTAAAAAAATCATTATCTTTGTGTGCTTTGAGGTGTACATACTAGTTTTCCTTATTTTTATAATCAAAGGTATATCGAGGACAAAAAATATGAAGAAATTCTATTTCAATTTTTGTGATAAGAAGCCAACAACAATTTTTCCTTCAGGAGATTTTGGAGAATGTTGGAGAATTTCAAGGCTGAAGTGCATGTTGCAAACTAAAGCAAGGTCTTGTGAATAGTACCCCTAGATAATTATATGAATTGGTGATCTCAATCTCCTCTCCTTTGAGAAATAAATGGTGATCAAGGAGGATTTTCTTCAACACGTTGAAGATAATGAATCATGACTTTGGTTTTGACCTAGGTTGACTGTCAACTGATGAAGATCCTCCTTGATTAGAATTTCTTTCTCAAAGGAGAGGAGATCAAGATCACCATTTCTTTGGTTTTTCATGCTTCCTCCCTTGTTATGTGGAGCATGTAAATTCTTAATGGAGAAGGCTTGGTGTCATTCTTGTGAATGTGCGTTGTAACTCTTTGTAAAAATATAGAATGTTTTAATTGTAATTTTTACTTCATTGATCTATTTGTAGGGGCAGAGTGGTAACTACAGCTCTTGATGTGCAAGAGGATGAATGTGGAAATTATGATGATGGTGGTCATCAAAGACCAACACCAAAGAAGCGAAATAAACGTCTCCTCTAAATTTTGCTGCCTTTTTGGTTGCTTTTTGTTGGAAACCATCTATGTTTCTATTTATGCACTGTAATTCATATGGTAAGCTAATATTTAATTTAAAAAATCTGGTATATAAATTATATATACTCTTACAATCTAAATATCATGGATAAATATTCAAAATTTCAAACTGATGAATTTCTTTTAGGAAAAAGTTTTTATAGATGCTTTTATTTGAGGCATACTTGTGTGTTAATTCAACATTCATATTTATTTGCAGAGTTATTGTCTGTAAAATCTATGTATTTATAACTATCTCTTCAGGTAAAATCTAGATACACTTTAAATTTTATAACATCTTATAGCTTTTAAGTTGCACAAATCTATCATAAAACATTGGTAAAAGACAATATCTTATGTCAAACTCAATGCCATTTACTGTGTACAATGGGATTGCCACATTCGTGCTTTACCCAGATCCTGTTTGTTTTATATTCATTCTATATCATCGTTCAAGGCATGCATGCTTATAATATATTGAGCCCTATTTTTTAACTATCCTCTCTTCAATTGATTTGTAAGGATTGAATACAATATAATTGCATAAATTAGAACTGGTGCAGAGTAATAACTCGGTATTAAAAGACACCATAAACATTAATTTCTTGAAAGTATTATAGATGCATTTTAATATTACTAGATTTTCCATGCTTATGTGGAACATGGTCAAGAGAAGGAACTATAACAACAATGGATTTTCATGAAAGCTTTACAATTTTTTCGAATGTGAAAGTTGTGATGTGTTACTAAGTTTCTTCATTATTTTATAAATCATTACCCGTAAAACCAACTTTACTCCTTGACTGGCATTGCATTCAACATTGTGCACAAATATGATTTACATGTATCAATAAAAAGTATGATTTTATCTATATTTGATAATTCAAGTTGAATACATCATACAATACATATGAGTGCTATGGCTATGAAGTTCAATATGAATTAATCTATTGATTTCTACTATTACTATTATATAAGGGGTGCTCTTCCAATGGCCATTTATTATCTATGTGAAGAAGGATTTGTGGAATTTGTATTTACTATAAGATTATGCATAGCTGAGTTGCGGACAACTAAGTATAATTTGGTAGGAAGTTTGTAGTATGTGTAATTCATAATGATCTTGTCTTCTCTTCATTGATGACTTTTCAATGTGTGAGTTTTGACCTAAGCCATTGCATTATCAATGTTTCAAGGCTCAAAACTCGACTTATATGTCAACTACTTATGATAGTTCCTAGGAACATGAATCCTAATTTTTATAGGTTTAGAATTTATCACAAGTTTTCTCTATTGTGGTCGAATTTGTTGAGGTTATCTCAAAATTTATTGAAGGTACCATGGATCTAAATTTCTTATGAACTATCAACACTATAACAAACTTTGGTGCAAGTCATTGATCAATTCTCACTTGGTTAGTGTTATAGATTTTGATGAAAATTTTGTGTGCATGCATGAGAGTTGGATGCAACTGCAAATTGTTGTGTAGCATTATTGTGATAAATATGGGATAGTTCAAAGCATCGTTTTGAAGATTAGTATAAGTTGACTCGTACCTAATAAACTAAGTCAAGTTGATTGTTGGTTGAACGACTAATTGTTGGTTCAATGGATAGAAGATCTTGCGGGCCTAAATACCAAAGGGAAAAATGGAGCCCATCATGGGGTTCTCTTTGTAATTCTCCACCACTGCTACCTTCCATGCTTCCTCAAACTCCTCTCCAACCTCAATATCAGTGCTAGTAGTAGCATAAGCAACAACACTACGCTTAGCAGAACTAGAACGTGTTTTCCAAATTGCACGAGAACTACTTCCCTCACGAGTCACCATGTTCCATGCTTGGTCTCAGTGGTTTTCTTCCTTCAACTCTTGGTTTAAGTACCATATCTTCATTGGAACCAAAACCCCAAAATACACTAGACAACGATTCACCATTTTGTACTAGTGATTTTCCATTTGTACAAGTGATTTTCCATGATTTTACAAGATTATATAATATCATGAGATCTTCGCCAAAAAAATTATATATACATATTATATTATTAATCAAATCACCTTCCATTTTTCCTATGTATCATGGGGATTTTCCATTTATTATACATATAAATTTAGGGGGTTTCTTAAAATTTTCCTTGGGGTAGACCAACACAAGGCTCTATGTACTGGCCATCAAGGTCTTGCCATCCACGCTCTGAAACATTAGTCAGTAGCCTCTCACATCTACAACAGATGTCCTCCAGGAGGGCCACTGCATCCCCATTCTACATTCCCCTCGATCCACTAGGTCTTACAGTTCCTGATACTACAGGTCATCCCATATACGCGGCCAGTTTTATCGGTGCTATATATGCATATCAAAAGTGAATGAATCAATACCATATGAAATATTCTGAAAATTTTAAATGCACATAAGAGATAATAAACCTGTCACTTACCATCTGGCCCCCATGCCCAACCTGGCGGCAAAGCAATTCCGAGTCCCCATGATAAAACATCCCACTATAGGGATAGTCTTCTATGTACATTGGCATTTGATCCTAATGCACGAAAAAATCAGGTTGGAACACTCGTATGACTACCCCATCTCCCCCTCTACAAAATAGTCGCCCCCAGTGGCGCACCTTGGGCTCTCACGAGCCCCCATCCTAGATCTGTATATGAGGCTGAAGTGTTGGGATATTCTAAAAGAAGAGAGAGCAAAGCACTGTGCCATATGCAAAATCATGGTTCAACTTCCACTTGCATAGCAACCACTGTCATTTCAATGAATATAGCATCATCTGGTCCCACCCAGGTCGCATATTAGGTCTCACTCAATACACTCTCAACAAGCATCATCAAAACCCCAGTGATGTGGTAGAGTGCCTGGTTTCCCAGGAGACGCAGCATCGCTGCAGCCACAGCACGAGTCTCTAGCCTCTCTATATCTTTAATCGGTATATGTGTCCCTTTCACATGGAGACCCGGTCAACAATGGCGCTCTACAAATTCCATAATTTTATGCCCCCGCAGTAACACTGGTTGTGTGTTTCCCACCATCCATAATGGCGGGAGACCATTCAGGAAATATATATCTTGAAAAGTCGGCTCAATTTGGTTCCCCTGCACTATAAATATCTCATGATCCAGGTCCCAATAGTTGATGATTTGGGCTAACAAGGGCTCTCCTTCCCTCATCAACGGGTTCTCCACAAAATTCAGGACCCAAAACCTGGCCAATGCAGCACAAACTACATGACCCTCTCAGATCGTAGAATATGATGTGTCTAGGTCTCTCTCTCTCTAGTTGATCCTCAACTGGGCCTTACCTGCACAAAACCATCATGTTTGTCAACGTAAAAAAAGAAAACACTGCATCATAACCATAAAATCCCAGCTCTCAGCCAAAAAAATACCACTAAAACCCCTTTCCCTGGCAAGTCGCAGTTTTCTATCCTTTCCTAGGATAGGTCACAGTTTTCTGCCCAATACTTGCTACCCAAGCTGCAGAAAAGGCCCCAAAATGTGCGACCCAACCGTGAAGAGGAACATCGTTCTATTCTTGAGCTCTAGGTGCCTAAACTGAAATTTTAACCCACTTAATTGAAAGAGTATGGTTAGGCCTCTTACCTGCAACTGACAGATCTCGATTCCAACGGTCGGTTTGTCTACTATGATCACCGCAAGATTTAGGGCCTTTTATCCTCTCTACATTCACCACAACTACACTTGCAAATGAATCAAATTGGAGGAAAAATGCCTTATTAAAAGAGAGACCCCATATTTTTCTTTTGACAGTTGTGACCAAACTGTAGCTCAGTTTGACAAACCGTCAACACCATTGGAAAGCTCTCACCAAGCTCTCAAATGAGCATCCTTTTGTTTTTTTTTTTTTGATACTTCACCTGGGCACATTTTTTCCAAGAAGGGTCACTTCACCTCTTATCAAAATTGAATTTCTTCATTTGTGACACTAGTACTTAGGGCACCACTTTACCTTCATACTTGTCAATGCTCGTGCCAATTTTATTCATGAGTAACCATCTTGTACTCATTTTTTTATGGTCCCCACCGGGCCTATTATGTGTTGCAACATCATTGAGTCGCACTTGTTTAGAGCTTCCAAGTTTAGTCATCATTGCATCCATGGAGTCTATCCCAAGTGCCTTTTGTCTCCAACCATAGTATTCCATCCTTCATTTCTGTATGCCTCTCTCGTGTCACACATTTTGGCCCCTAGTCATACTGTCCCATATCCCCTCCGGTGTCGAGTCAGTAGATGCCAGGTCATCCATGCCCTTTATGCTCTAACAAGGGAATTCGTTAGTTCGCTACTCAGTACCCCCCATTCCAACATCATCCTTGGTGTCAGTCTATCAGTTGCTATATTATTATCCCTCATGCCTTAGTTGAGGATCCCTTGTTTCCTCACCTATGTCAGACCTCATTCTGTTGACATTAGCTTATTCATTCCAGAAGACAGGTCTAGAGGGTGGTGTACCATGGTTCCATCTTCCACTCTTGTTCGATGCCTCAAATCAGGAAAAGGGACCCTTTATTTCCCTTTGACTTGATTGTTTCACAGCTCCATCTCCTCATGGCATGATCAAGATCTGCATACTTGATGGTTTAGTGATGCAACATATTATACCATTTATTCCTGGGTGTGTATGAGATGTTTTAGACCTCATGAGGGGGTGGCCCTTCAGGTAGACCCCCACATGCTCAAATGACTTCTCTACTACAGCCTTGGATGCAGTTCCATAGATTTGATGGTTTTGGCCTCAGCCGCTTGCAGTGCCTTTTTATTTTTCATGTATTAGTCATATTTTCAGAGCCCTTTCATGTTTTACAGGGCCTATTTGGTTGTACTTATATCTCATGTACTCATATATTATTGTATAAGTCCTAGATGTTGTCCCAGGAACAGTATGTATGTGGGATCCATTATCATGTTTGTTTATCTAGCCCATGTTTATGCCAACATGTAGTATATAGTTCAGTCCCATGTTTGTTGGACGTTGCATCATTCTTTGTACTTTGTTATCTTGACGGGCATAGGTATGCCTCCCCCACCTCATGTAGAATAGGTACTCACTCATAAAAGAGACTTTTCAAACGTGTAAGTCTTGCCTCCTCAGGGTCTTGTCCTCTCTCGCTTCAGTACGCCTTATATTTCTCTCTCTCTCACTCCCCTTTGGTGTCTAGTGATTGAGTTCTTACAATGTACTTCGGTCATACGATTAGCTCCTAACACTCACAAATTGGGGGGAAATATGTTACACAAATTTTTGGTCATCTAATCTGTTATTACTAGATGGACCAGAGTACACCATGTAAGACCAATTTTACCATAGTAAAATTTCTTTCACTATGAAAAATAATTTAATAACCCATAGTTTATTAAGTTATTTCTGGTCTAAATAAGAAACCCCATGAGGAATAATTGAATAAATCCTTATTTGTTTGATTTTCCTCAATGGATAATTAATTAAAAAACTGTTTAATTAATATTTCTGGTCATATTTAACCCAAAACATGAAAATTAATTAGATAAATCATTGTTTATCTTATTATTTTCTAGGAATAATTATTTAAAACATTATTTAATAATATTCCTTGTTAAATTTGACTATATCATTTATAAATAATTGAATAAATCACTATTTATTTAATTATTACTCAACCACATTCTTAAAATGATAAATAAATAATTTATTTATTTATTATTTCTAAATAAAGGGATTTGACCAAATTCAAATTCTTTTTCCCTCCAACAAAAATAATAAAATATTCCGTAAAAGTTGGATCTAGATTTGGTTAATAATATTTTAACTATGCACCAATATCTAGACTAACTCAATATTTTGTTATAAATAGAAGGGTTTTTCCATTCATTCACTACCTTTTTTTTGCCTAGAGATCAATCTTGATCTATAATTTTCGTCTGACTTTCATCCTCCCATAATTGTCATATTTTTCTACTTTTTTCTTGTGAGCTCCCTTTGAGTTCCATTTTTGTCTGGGTTTTCTGCACCATCAAGAGAGAGAGATCTTAGATATAAAGCATTGAGGACATAAAAGAACCCATCCCATTGAGGGGGATTGGAAACATCTTTCTGTGTTCCCTTCCTAGGTGTCATAATACAAAAAATTATTTAAAAATACTTGTCTTGTTCATTGGTTGCATGGAGAAACTCTTGCTTGTTATTTTTTGTTTAATGTCTTTAACTGCATAGATCTAGATTTTTGTAGCATTTATTTTGATCACTAACTGCAGATCTAAAGAAATTGACAGCCATATTTGATGTTAGGGTTGTTTGTTATGCACAGCTAAAGTGAGATTTTTTTTCTTACACTTGCGATTACAATTCACACTAACAATGGATATCATTGCTACCATTCTCTACCTATCTTCATCCATGAGATCCTCATATAGAGAATATTTTGAGGTTCTCCATACTAATTCGATTGAACCTTCTTCATCAGATACCTAGGTCTCAACATTAGTAGATATACCATATACTTGTCCTTCATCCCATCCCTTTTTCAATGCACGTGTGAACCATATCTCTCATGACGATGCTTTAGGAAGTGCCTCCACATCAAGTGGTCACTCTTCCTCAAATCTTCTCATCTTCTAGTCAGGTGAAGACATCATGGAAGCTATGACCACACTTGATTATCCTTAGGATGAAATTCACCATTGTGTGTACTTACTTTCGCAACAGACCCATCACCAATATGTTGTGGAGTCTAAAGACTTCATCCATAGTCAGTTCGATTGGTTCAATAACACCTTACTTCAAACGCATGCATTCTAACCACAAACACCTTGTGGTCATTACATTGACACCCAATGTTTAAGTAAGGGGGAACCCATATTTGAGATTCTAGGAGAAGAAATTCTCCCCAACCCTACTAGTGCATATGATAGTATCGGCTCTAGTAACATTATTCTTACCCATTTATAATAACATCTAGAGTCTCATATCACTTAAAATCACTTTAGAGATGATCCACTTAATAATTCCTTCATCTTACATCAATGACCTAGTCCCTTAGACATTGTTCTTGACCAACCACTATGTTTTCTAGGTGAGTACTAATTCATTATCTCTGAAGCCACTCTTTGGTATAGTGACACCACATATGCAAACCCAGAAATTCAGTCCACTTTATTTATATATTCAGTGCCAAACGAGATTTTTAATCCACTATTTCCTTTCTCTAACTGTATATATCCATTCTTCCCACAGGAACACAACCATAACATAAAAAAATGGCAAATCACATTATCAAAATGTGTTTAGATTCCACTATTATAAATACATTTGACATGTCCATAGCATGTTACATGGGGGTAACCTATGCCCCTATATCCTCTCATCATCCTTTGGAGGATATTGTGCCGTTTGGGCTAAATTCTTGAATCCCTTATTTGTGTACTTGGAAAATCATGGTGCTCCAAAAGCTCCTCTAGCTAAGACATCATTCCCACCTTTGTCATACTAGATCACTCCCCTCCATCACATATCCTTGAGAGAAGTATCTCATGCTTGGGAGCATGATGATACCCTTGGCCACGTTCTCATCTGATTAACATAAGTCTCAGCCTAGACCCCACAGATCTAGGTATGGTCGATTATCCTTCCATTCCTTTTATAGTATGTCCTACTGACCTCTCTGACGAGCCATGTACATACATCACATATCGTATATTCTTGATACTATATTTTCAAAAATTATACTCTATGTGATGCCAAATTTACCACCTAGTCCACGTTTGACTTAGTGAGCGGGGATGATCCTAGACATTCTGTAGTAGTTCATTCCATCTTCTGTTCTTACCTTGATTCTTCACTAGGAACCATCCTTCCATGAAGGATTAAATCCATCCTTAGACAATTAAGGCCAGGGAAAATTTTAGGGGCTAATATTCGCAGATGAGCTAATTTTCCATGGTTTTTCCAAAAAAAAGGATTCGCCAATTTCCATTTTTTCTAAAACTTATTCGCCCACATTTTATAGTATAAAATTATTTTACCCTAAAATTCTCCAAAATTTTATATAGAATAATATAAAATCATTAGAAATATAAATATTTTTATAAAAATATTGCCAAACATTTTATATTTTTTGTATTAGGGACTAGTAATATTCACCAAGGTTTCTAAACTTTAAGATAAACTTCCATCCTTAATATTTTCCTTGATTAAGGTCACCCACCTCAAGGTCACAAATCCTCATTCTGACCATCATTTTGTCTGCTAAAATATCCACAATATTTAGGGCCTTCTCCTCCTTTCCAAATTCTTGACAGCTCATTTAAAAAATGAATTAAAATTGGAGGAAAAAGCCCTTTTATAGGAAAAACCTTAGCTTTTTCTATCGCCCATTGTGACCAAATAGTAACTCAGTTTGATGAACCATCCACACCATTCGAAAGCCCTCATGGAGTAATATAAAGGATCTTTCTCTGTTTTTGGTAATTTGACACTGCACATGGAATCCATTTTTCTATGATGTTTCACTTTGCCGCTAATTCAAACTGAATTTCTTCATATGAGTCGCTCGTGCTTTGGTACCATTTTACCTTGGCACTTGTCACCTCGTGTGTAGATTTTCCTCATGAGTAACCATTCTTTACTCATGTTTTCATGATCCCCCTAGGCCTATTCTGTGTGGAAACATCATCAAGTCACCCTTGTTCAGAGCATCCAAGTTGAGTCATCCTCACATTCATGGATTTTGTCTCGAGTCCCATTATCTCATGTTACACTATTCCATCCATATTTATGTCGCATTCATCTTTTGTTGCACATTTGTGGCCTCTATCCATACTATCCCTCATTACCACCTATGGAATCAAGCCAGTTGCTGCTAAGTCCATCATGAATTTTATGGTCTGACAAGGGAAGTCGCCCATCCGCCCTTAGTTTCCTCTCCTTGTATAATTATCCCTGGTGTCAGTTCATCATTCACTCTATTATGCTCCCTCATGAATTAGTTGAGGATTCCTTATTTGCTCAACTATGGCAGACCCTATCTATCAACTTCAGCACATACATTCCTGACGAATGGTCTAGAGGATGGTGTACCTTGGTTCCAGTTTTCATCCTTGTTTGGTACCTCGGATCAAGCAAAGGGAATCATTATTTCCCTTTGACTTGGTTGTTTCTCACATGCTCGACCCCAACTCATTATCACATGATTGAGACTCATATACTTGATGGTTTGGTGATACAGGAAATTGTCCCAATGATTCTCGGGTGTGTGTGATATGGTTCAGACCTCATGAGGGGGTGGTCCTTAAGGTAGCCCCCCACATGCTTGGATGACCTCAAGCCATTCTCTAGGCTTAGTTTCAATTCTGAAAATTTTATGGGTTCAATTCTAGCTGTTTGCGGTGTCGACAACATGCATGTCTCATTCAGATGATCCATTCAGTTCTTCAGAGCCCTTTCCTGTTCAACAATGCTTCTTTGGTTTCAGTGACCCCTCCCAATGTCATATGGAGGTGCATTATGTATCATGTACTTAGATGTTATTATATTTATTCCTGGAGTTTATTTTCCAGGTGCATTATGTATATGCCTCCCCCACCTCATTGAGGTCATGTACTCCAAAAAAAAGGATACTTATATCAGTTCATAGGTCTTGCCCCTCAAGTCCTTCCTCACATTTCTTCAGTTATGTCTCTCTCTCTCTCTGACTCCCCTTTGGTGTCTAGTGATTGAGTTCTTACAATGTATTTTAGTCATACGATTTTCTCGTAACGTTCATACGTTCGGGGGAAATCTGTTATCAGCGAAAAATGATCACTTAGCCGTATCTAACTAACTAGATTGAAATACACCATGTAAGATCAATTTTACCATAGTAAAATTGCTTTCACTATAGGAAATAACTTGATAAACCATATATTATTAAGTTATTTCTAATTAAAACATGAAACCCCATGACGAATAATTAAATAAATCATTATTTAGTTATTATTCCTTGTCAAGTTTGACCCAATCACGAGAAATAGTTAAATAAATCATTGTTCATTTGATTTTTCTCTAGGAATAATTAATCAAATCATTATTTTGGTTAATATTCCTTGTCAAATTTGACTAAATCACTTAGGAATGATTAAAGAAATCATTATTTGTTTATTTTTCCTTAACCACATCCTTGAAATAATAAATAAATCATTTGTTTGTTTATTATTTATAAATAAATGCATGTAACTAATTTAAATATTTTTTCCCTCCAAAACATATAATAAAATATTCCAAGCGATTAGATCTAGATTGTGGTTAATAATTTTTTATTATTTTCCATTTTAGAGAATAACCCAATATTTTGTTATAAATAGGAGGGTTTTGCCATGCATTTCTCACCATGATCACTATCATCATCGTTATTATCTTATTTTTGCATTCGAGATCCCATCTGAGTTCAACACACGTTCTGGATTTCACACATCATAGAGAGAGAAAGATCCAAAATATCGAAGCATATAGGGAAGCCAAAGGACTCATCCCATTTGAGGGGGACCTATAACCATCATATGAGTCTCCTTCACTAGGTGTAAGAAATTTATAATATATCATTCATTCTTTGAGACCGCTTTGTCTATGCTATGGAGTTTTACATTAGTTAAATATTTTTTTGTTTAATGTATTTTCTTGTCACATATCTATTATTTTGTAGGTTTCTTCTAACTTTCTATTGCATATCTAAAGATTTATACAGCCATATATTTTTTTAGGGCCGTTAATCACTCGCGACTTAAGTAAGGTATTTTTTGTACACTTGCCAAAAGATTTTACACTAACACTTATGCATAAGGATAGGGTGAGAGAGTGACATACCTTAGCCTTACCTCCTTATCGAATTTTTGTGGGATGATGCATGCTGGATCTAGATCATTATAATGGCATTAAATTCGTTTTTATTATTGCCTAAGCTTTTGTTGTGTGTCTTCATTATTTTTTAGGTGCTTATCTTGATTTGTTTGATTTGTATTTAGGTACCTTGCCGAGTCTTCAAATGCATGGTTGTTGATGGAGGATCCTTCTTAAAGTGCCAATGCTTCCTTCAAAATCATCTCATAAGTATTCTTTGTCTCCATGAATGATCAAAAAAACTTTGAGGATTTTCTGGTGCTTACACAAGACTTGCTACAAGAAGTTGCTTCTTCCTGTAGGAGCCTCTTTCTTCGTCTATTTTGGACTTAAACTTTGCATGGGTGATGAGGGAGAGTGTGGAGAGGTCTTAGGGTGATGGAAGGATGATTATAGGATGATTAGGAAGTGGTGTGGCCTTGCAATATGGAGTGAAGGAACTCTCCTTTTTTCAGAAAATTTCCTTTACATAGGTGCCAGATTGTAGGGTTTGAGGGGAAATTCTATGTGTTTAAGATGGAGGAGTGATGATAAGGTGGTAGGAAATGATTGAAAGACTCTCCTTAATGAATTTTTAACAACATAGGGCCATTGGTGGATTATTTTGTCCTCGATCCACCCTCTTGTAGCTCACTGTAACTTCCTGTAGCACCTCAAAAACTTCTTGAAGTAGCACAAGAACTCCCTGTAGCACCAAAGATAGGGAGTAATTTTTTTATTTTTGAGATCATATGATGGTGTAGAGGGATGAAGAGTTGACATGTGGTTCTAGAGAGAGTGAATGGTAATATAGGTGAAGAGAAGTGGGATAATTCCCTTACTTTATGACCATGACATTCTATTGTTCATAACCATGCAAGACAAAAAAAAAAGTTCAACAGTCATGGTGTCATCTTACCTTATTTTCCTTATTATTTCCTTCTATTTTTTTTTCCTTTTTTTTTCAAAGACCAGTGGGATGCCTTAGAAGAGTTTTTCAACCCATCAGCCTACCCTTGGCACCTCAAAGAGGTTTTCACTCAGGGATATTTTTGTTTTTCTTTTCTTTTTCATTTTTTCTCCAGGACTACCTTAGAGAGGTTTTCAATCCTGGGGTTGGCCTTGGATGCCTCATGGAGTTTTTCACCGAGGCCTCTTTATATTTTTTGTTTATTTTTTTTTTCTCTAAGAGGATTGTGGACTAGAAGTTATGAGGCTCCCAACTACATTTACTTCCCTACTAATTATGTTGATGAACTATGCCTTAGACATGGGCTTCTTGTATAATATTAGCCTATAAACATTGACAAGAAAAGGGATCCTTTCCTCATCAATGGTTCTGATCTGAAAAACCCCATTGTCATGGAATTTCTCTATCACACATGGGCCTAACCATATTTTCATTAGATTCCCTTTAAATTCCTTAAACCTGGATTCATATAGAAAAGACCAATATCCTTCCTGGAATACTTTCTCCTTGATGTGCCTATCATGCCAAACCTTCCTCTGCAATTGTATGACTTCAGTGTGGAGGATGGCCTACATTATGAATTCATCTAAGCCATTTATTTGAAGCAACCTTTCTTTTTTTGGCCTTGTGATATCTAAGTCCAATTGAGTTGTCATTTTGAAAGTGTTATATTCAAATTCAATACAAAGCAAAGCTTTATTCCCATAAACCATATCATATGGGGTGAACCTAGTAGTTGTCTTCCAGGTGGTATTATAGGCCCAAGTTTCATCCACTAATCATTATTCCCAATATTTCTTGTTGCTACTCACTACCTTGGTGAGGATACTTTACATTTCTCTATTGGTAACCTCCACTTGCCCATTTGCTTGAGGGTCATAGGTAGCATATGTTTTGTGCTTGATGTTATGATGCCTTAGGAGGTTCTCAACCAAAGTGTGATGTGAACTAAGCTCCTTCATAAATGACTATCTCCCTTGGATACCCAAATTTGTAGAACGCATTTTCTATTAAGAATTTAGCCACTTTTTCTTTCGTTTCTGTCATGACACCCTTTGTCTGAGCCCACTTTGTCAAATAATTAGTGCATAATATGATGTATTTATTTTTCTAGGGATGGTGGATCAATTGGCCCATTGAAATCCATGCCCCTATAGGTTTTTCCATCCTTTTACATTGATCACACCTATTGGTATGCCCTCTAGAATCTTGATGAAGAGTAAACCAATTGTAGCCAGCTTGCAAGGCCTTGAAATTTGTCCTCTTAGCAACAAAATTACCCACATAGGGCCTATTGGCCTATTACCACACAAAAATGGGAGAGGGAAAAAGGAAAGTCAATCCTCACTATCAAGGAGCTTCAAAAGGGACCCATCTGCATCTCAGTTCAGAATAGAAGGGGAAAATGTAGCTAATAAGGCTTAAATAGTGAACAAAATTCATGTCTACCACCCCTTGTCTCATCTTCCCTCCTTACCTACATTTTCCCTCCATTATCCTTCACTTTCCCTTTTATAAATCCCCTTGTTGCATTTCTTCATCAACAACATCGTCCCCCACAATTTTTAACCTTTACATCTTAAAATACTCATCGAAACCTATCTTGCCGCCCATGAGAATTACCAGGACACATCCAACCCTGAAACACTACTCGCATCTGCATGAAAACCTTCATATTCTACATTTTCCACCTTCCACCTTTTCTCGCTCAGCAGTTTTTAGCGCGTCACATATCGCAGTTCGCAGATTTCACCACTTACCTATCACAAAGGCCCGCAACTTAAATATTTTAGCTTGCGATATGACCCAATCCCCATCACACTTCAAAACAAATACCACATTTCAAATTGGATATTATAACTCTTTAAATATCCACCAAAATATATCTGTTGTGATCGTCGATGTGCGATATCACATTGCGCACATTACAACTTCATGCTCCACTGCACCTCACATATCTTGAAGTTTAAACCATATTCTCGAAACATATATTGTCCCGATTACGATTTTGCGATGTGCTTTGGGCCCCACTTCCTCGCCATGTCATCAGAGCCTTCCACATGTCCTTTTTCTCACCCTTGGCAGTAATTAAAACCATTTCATCATGTGTTATGTGCCACACATCCCCTTCTAAAGTCTGGTATCCGCTTCTCACTAGTCAAAACACAACATGAGATCTTGGTGGAGCAGTGCGGCTATGGTTGTTTAGTTCGTTCATTAACCTCTCCTAAAGAGTGGAGCATGTGTGGTATAGATGGATTTTCCATTTTGGTTAAGGAAAATCATGAGAACATGGAGTGAAGGCCTTTCATCAGTAGCTGAAATCAAGTAGTAGAAATCATACCGCTCACCAGTTTTTCACCCACTTCTCGCCACTTCACTAAAGATTTTGGGTTTTGGCCTCCTAGGCCAACTGTTTTGTTCCTTGTTACTATTATATAGTGTTTTTTTGCTGGGTAAAATTCTGATTTTACCTATTATATTTTGATTTCTCTGTTGCAGGAGTGATTTCTTGAAGCACGCTCTAATAGTTTTGTTAGGATATTTTGGTTTCACCTGTGTGGGTCGATCCTGACAGATTATTTGGTTAGAAAGCCTCAGGGAGAACTCTATATGTAGTGAGTTCTAATATGAATAAAATGTTTTGAAATGTTGGAAGAATTTTGTTGTGGTTTTGTATGATTGTGCTCCTTGTGCTCTGAGATACATTTTTGGGAGAGACGTTTGAACCCAATATAATACAGAGCTGATATTTGGATTATAGATGGAGTAATGAGTAGTATGTATTTGTTTTATTTTTTATCATTAATTTATTCTTCATGTGTTATCATATTTCATGTTGTTCTTATTTGATGGCTCGTGTAATGTAGCTGTCGGTGATCTGCAATTTTATTCATGATTTCGTATCAGTATAACGCTTAGGTGTTAACACTCATGTAATTAAGTTTCTTGTATTACCTTAATTCATGCTCCACGAACCTCTTTTGTTACACATATTTCATTTATATGTGTTTCCTCTGAGTTCATAGGGGACATATTCTTAAATCTCTTAAGCCTATGTCTCGTGGGTTCCTTCTCTGTTCTCCCTCAACGGCTCTACATATTTCCGAGATTTATGCTCATTGTTTTATACTTGGCCCATTTAAAAGTCACTAAGTCTCATAGACTCTTAAGCCCTCTCACAGTATAAGGAATTCGCATGAATCGACTCTGAGACCTTCTCACTCCATGAACCACCAAAACCATTCTTTCCTCATTCCATATTTTGTCAGAGGAATTTTATGTTGTTGTTCACTTTTAACCTCTGATTTTAAGATGGCCTAGGCACTCATATTTTGAAACTTAAGGCTATCTCTAGGAGCTACAACATCTTTTTGGTCCCATTTCTAGGGATGAATTTGAAAACCTTTCCTTGGGATATGACATTATCTTCACCCTTCAATCAGGTGAGCACGAAGGGTTGAGAGTTGCATAGCCCTCACCTTGGTGACTCCACTATTATCCAAGTTCAAATCAAGTGTAATCCTGGCTTACACCAGACCTCATACCCGATCAGATACTTCTAAGCAAAGAACCCCTACTGTATCTGATCCCAAAAATATTATATTTAGGAAAATTTGGAAGGAGAAGCAACCCATCTAGGTAGAACTAACCTCATTTTCCCTAGAATATTCACCTTCCTCTTCTCATAAAGTTGATATATATGGTCCTAGCTCCATAGCTCGTGTACTTGAGTACCCTCCAAATACCTCTGTATCAACTAGTTTAGGGAACTTGAGGCATAAAATATGAAGCCGAATCCATTGATATTTATTTTCCTCCTTTTCATCCTACTCTAGAGGCTGAAGAAGTCAAATAAGTTACAGCACTCCAGAACTCATTACAGATAAACATCCAAACCTATGCTGAACATACACCTATCATACCACAACCAAATCATCCTCAGAACCCACCACTACCCCTCATGGATGTACCTGGCTTCCTCCTCAACAAATATTCTCCATTGGCTTTACCTCAAGTATTGAATGACATGCCTCAGGATTATCTAAAGCTCTTGCTTCGGTTTACCGAGGAAGACAGTACTTCTATGCGTAAACATATTGAATACTTTTGTGCCTTTGCCGAAAATGCGAATGTAGAACACCTAGATGTGGTTTTGAGCCTTTTCATCTAATCCTTGGATGGAGAGGCTCGGAAGTGGTTCAAATATCTTACTAATAATGCATTCACAACTTGAGAAGAAATGAAGAATTTCTTCACACTAAAATGGGAAGAGAAGAGAGGCTATGGATATGTCCTCATAGAGTTCAATGCTCTAAAAAAGAGACACAATGAGGGTGTTATGGAATTTATAAAGAGGTTCAATAATCTCTACAACAATCTCCCTGTCGAGATCAAATCTCCCCAAGAAGCTGCCAAGGTGGTTTTCGCATGAGCTTTTGAGCCTAATTTTGGCTTCACCTTGAGGGAAAGAAATTCTACATCCCTAGACCAGATCTAGACTGATGCACTAGAAGTAGAAGCAAATTTTTATTCTACGGGAAAATTCAAAGGGAGGACAGAGCATGATGACAGAAGAAGGGGTAGCGAGGAGGCCTCTAACTCTAATCAAAGAAGGGAATCACCAGAGTATAAAATTGAAGAAATGAATAAGCTAATAAAGAACCTCTCAAATAATTTGGTGAAGCTTGAATTGGAGGCTAAGAATTCCTCTCCTCATCCTAACCATATGATTCCAAATCGTGGGTTAAATCACCAATACTGGAAGCCCCCTCTATAGTTGTTACAGCGGGAAAGGAAGGATCGGCAAGATCACATCCAACATCCTCTATACTTAGAGGGAAAAATAGAGGGATAAGTGGAGGAAGTAACTAACAACCAAGAAGATCAATTCCTCTCTTATTTAGAAGATGAAGAAGGTGAACTCATCCTACAAGACAAACTAGAAGAAAAGGAAGTCCCCCCCGAGGATCAAGATATTGATGATTACTACAGGGATTTTTTGGACTTCATGCAAGCTCAGATCCATAAGGAGGATGACCTCAGGTCCTCTAGAAAGAGAACCTGAGTGCAGTAACAAAACAAAGAATCAATACCAAGAGGAAAGACCTCTTCTAGATCTGCGAGTAAGGGGAAGAAGAGTCTGCACATCATAAGGCCACTACTTCCACCTCCACAAATCTAGGTTATTATCCTCCTGTAAACCATAAGTCCTCTTCTGTGGCTTCAAACCTGCCTGACCACCATAAAGAGTAGTATAAATAATTCATCTCAAAAAAATTCTTCCATGGCCTTTAACCTCCAAAAATAGGTAGAGAAGGTCAAGATCCTGATCCCCCTAATCAAGCTCCTAAAGCAGCCTTCATACCAAGCCCAAGTGTCTCAATTTATGCTACCCCATAACATAGGCCCTCTGCCTGATAGCCTCAATCTCCAAGAGGAAATACCCATGGTAGTCTTTGGACCTCATGTAGAAGAGTTGGACTCAGCCACTCCCCCATTCTATGTGTATCTAGTTATTCATGACCTGTTACTACACAACTGTATGCTAGATTCTGGGACTTCATATAACCTATTTCCATTGTCTCTCATGGATCAGTTGGGGTTGCAGATCACTAGACCTTATAAAGATCTGTATTCTTTTGATTCCAAGAGGGTAAAGTTCTTAGGCATGATCAAAGATCTGGTAGTAAACTTGGCCCAGATTCTAGCCAAAAGTGTGGTGATAGACATCGTTGTAGCTTATATCCCAAATCGATCATAATGTTTCTATCTAGATCCTGGGGATCCAATATTAGAGGGTCTATAAAACTAGACCTCACTTATGCCACTATTCTAGTATTTGGTGGAGAGGAAATAAGGTTGTAGCGTGAATCAAGATTCGTGAAGATGGTAACCAAAGTAAATGGTTCCAAAAATTCCCCAATATATGGTAAGGAGGGCGAATTATCTTGTCTCATGCTTAAGGAGGATGAATATTTCCTGCAAGAAACAAATGTTTTCCCTATAATACAAAATAATTCCATGAGCAGAAAGGAAAAAAAGATATGGACATTGCAGTTTGATGGAGCTAATTCATGAGAAGGCAATGGGGCCGAGGTACTCTTGATATCCCCAAAAGGATGCTTGGTTCCCCTCTCTTTTAAGCTGGAATTCAAAGACACAATTAATGTGGCTGAGTACGAAGCACTGTTGCGGGGCTTGCAGACAGCACAGAATATGAACATAAAAAACTTCAAGGTGTTTGGAGATTCAGAGCTTGTAGTGAGACAATCTAGGAACCAATGCCAAACCAAACACCCACAGCTCAGAGCCTACAGGAACGAGGTATGGGATTTAATTAAGAATTTATTTTCTGAATTTAATATTCAGTTCATGCCAAGGGATAGCAATAGAATGACGAACTCACTAGCTATGGCTGCTAGCAATTTCTGTCCCCCAAAAAATCCTTTGCTCAGATATGAAGTTGAAGTGTGGTACTGCCTGTCTATTTTCGATAACATAAAGCATTGGCAAGTCTTCGAAGTTGAAGAGAAGGTCCAACGTTTCATGGAAACAATATGAAAATTTTCAAATATGGTGATTGATTCAGTCCCTAATGATGACATCAAAGAGCCAAAAGCTAGGTGGGAAGAAACATTAGTTGGACACCGTGTTCTACAATTAAAGGGAAATTTCATCCCTAGAGGGCTTATGCCATTAGAGAGGTTGTTTTACAAGAACGACATCCCAGTAAATCCTAGAAAAATGACCCTTGATGAGCATGTCAAGGATGTGAATATTGGGACAGAAGAAGATCTGAAGGTGTTAAAGCTCTCAAAATGGGTTCCGGAAGAATACCAAGGTCAGTATATTAGTTTGTTCCAATCATACAAAGACGTCTTCGCCTGGTCATACCAAGATTTGAATACTTTTGACATAGATATTATCCAGCATAAAATACCTCTAAAAGAAGATGCCAAGCCTCATAAGAAGAAGTTGAGGCAGATCAACCCCCTTCTCCTCCCAGCTATCGAGAAGGAAATAAAGAAGCTTTTGCAAGCCAAGATCATTTTCCCTTTAAGATATTCTGAGTGGGTGGCGAACCTAGTGCTAGTAAGGAAGAATAATGGTGAAATTAGACTCTGCGTGGATTTTCGCAATCTGAATAGAGCCTCCCTCAAGGATAACTATCCCATCCCAAATATGGACCACATCCTGCAAAGATTGGTGTGATCTTCCCACATTTCCATGATGGATGTCTTCTTGGGGTATAATTATGTGGCAGTGCTCCCTGAAGACCAGAAGAAGACGACATTCACCACGCCTTGGGGAGCCTTCATGTACGCCCAAATGCCTTTTGGCCTAATAAATTATGATGCTACATTCCAATGTGAAATGGACATCACTTTCATAAGAGAGCAAGACAAATTTGTGGTGATTTACCTGGATGAAATAACCATATTTTCAAAGAGTGACACTTAACACACTGAGCACCTTCGCAAAACCTTTGAAAAATGATGCAGGTATGGTTTTTCTCTGAACCCTCAGAAATCCATGTTTGCTTTGGAATAAGGAAAGTTATTGGGGAAAATAGTAACTAAGGAGGGAGTGAAGATCAATCCCAAGAGGGTAGAGGTGATAGATGGCATCCCCCTACCAAGAAACAAGAAGGAAATCCAAGTGTTCTTGGGAAGAATTAATTTCCTCAGAAGGTTCATTCCCAACTATGCCAAAATTGTCTAAAACATCACTAGATGTTGAAGAATAATAGTGAAGTTAGATGGACCCCTGAATCCAGGGACTCCTTTAACAAGATCAAACAAACCTTTGCAAAAGCTCTAGTGTTGGTCAATATAGATTATGGGAAGCCATTCATGATCTTCTCTTTCGCATATCCTCACATGATAGTTGCAGTACTTTTACAGAAAAATGCCGAAGGACATGAGTAGCCCATTGTGTTCTTCAGCCAAGTCCTACAAGATGCCAAGCTGAAATATGATATCTTGGAAAAGAAAGCTTATGCCCTGGTCAAATCTCTAAATTCATTCCAGGTATATTTATTACAGTCTGCTATAACTACCTATGTTCGTACAGTAGCAATAAAAGATGTTTTGGTACAAGGCGACGGTGAGGGAAGAAGGGCTATGTGGATAGCCAAGATTCAGAAGTATGAACTGGAAATAAAGCCCACCAAGCTCATTAAAGGCCAAGGGCTGGCCAAAATATTTTCTGAATCCAACTGTCAAGCTTTGGGTATAAATCTGTCTATGACAGGAGGAGAGGCACAGGAGGGCGCAGGTGCATTTCAGGGCATAGAATCCTCTACTCAAAAAACACACATGAAGTACCTTTTCTCCCCATGGTATAAAGATATAATGGAATATATTTTATCGCTGAGATGTCCTCCTAACTATTATAAGGCCAAGTATCGCACCTTAAGGCTAAAATCTCAAAAGTATGTTGTGGCAAATGGGTGACTTTATCAGAAATACTCGACAGGGATCCTATTATTGTGTTTAACAGAGAAAGATATGGACCAAGTGATGGTCGAATTCCATGAAGGGATATGAAGAAGACACTATAGCTAGAAATCAATTGCACACAAGAACCTAAGGGCAGGTTTCTTCTAGCCTAAACTGTTCAGTGATGTACAGGCTCGTGTCCGGACATGCAAAAAGTGTCAGACGTTTGTTGAAAAGAAAAGGTATGCACCTCTCCCATTGATCCTAGTACATGTTGAAGAACCTTTTAAGCAATGGGGAATTGATCTCATATGAGAGATTCACCCAGCTTCCAGTAATCAGCATCGATGGATCCTTACTACTACAGATTACTTCACCAAGTGAGTCGAAGCCATGCCCATGAGAAATGCTACAAATTTAGTGGTGATCAAGTTACTTAAAGAGAATGTAATAGCCAGGTTTGGATACCCAGCTAAAATAATCACAAATAATGCCCAGGAATTCAAGTTGGATAAATTTGAATTTTTTTTCCAAAATTACAAGGAAATGGGTTGGCTTAATCATCTAACAAGACGTTGATGAGAATTATAAAGAAAACCATCAATGAAAATCAAAAGAACTGGGACTCTCAGCTCAAGTTTTCACTCTGGGAAAACTGCATCAGCACTAAACGAACTACGGGAAAATCCCCTTATGAGCTGGTATATGGTAGAGCTGTAGTCTTCCCCATTCAGCTTGCAGTCCTTGTGGCAGAGTTCCTATAGGAAATTGAGGAGGAGCCAAATGAATTCGTTCGAAGAATGAATCAGTTGGTGGAGCTGAATGAAACCCGGGAGCAGGTAAGCCTTAGATTAGAAGAGTATCAAGAAAAAATGAAGGGCTTATTTTACAAAAGAGCTAAAAATAAAGAAATCCAAGTTGGGGATTTGGTGTTGCGATGGGATGTCAGGCAAGCAGACAAAGGGAAGCATGGGAAATTCGACCCTCTCTGGTTCGGTCCATTCAGGGTGGCAAAGGACAAATGTAACAATACTTTCACACTGGATAACATAGAAGGAGACATACTTGAGGCACCCATAAATGGGAAGTTCCTTAAGTTTTACTTTCATCGCTGATAAGGGCTGATTTGGATCACTGTATATATCTTTTTCACTTTATATTTTGTTCCACTATACTCCCCTTTGTTTACTCCCCCTCCCCCCCATTTCATCTTCCATATCATATTCCACTGTTTCCATTTTGTTTCATCCATTGTTTTCATTTTCCATCTCATCTTCCATATCATCCTCCATTTCATCTTCCATTTTGTGTCCATCTGATCATTGATGTAAAATTTTGTCTAATCATTACTATGCATTTGCGACTCCATGTACCCAATAAAAGCACAGGAATGCAGGTCTTCAGGTTCTCAACACACTGAAGAACAACACGTCATCCCCAGATGGAGCCAATGTTGGCCTGTGATGACACACAAAGGGGAGAGGGAGAAAGGAAAGCCAGTCCTAACTATCAGAGAGCTTCAGAAGGGACCCATCTACATCTCAGTTCAAAAGAGAAGGGGAAAATGTAGCTGATAAGGATTAATAGTGAACAAACTTCATGTTCTCTACCCCCTGTTTCATCTACCCTCCTTACCTACATTTTCCTTCCCTTATCCTTCACTTTCCCTTTTATAAAGCCCCCCGTTTCATTTCTTCATTAGCAACACCGTCCCCCGCAAGTTTTAACCTTTACATCTTAAAAGACTCATCTAAACCTATCTTGCTGCCAATGCGACTTAGCAGGACCCATCCAACCTTGATACACTACTCGGATCTGCATGAAAACCTTTGTATTCTACATTTTCTATGCCTTATGCCTTTTCACACTCATCGGTTTTTAGCATGTCGCATATCGCAGTTTGCAGATTTCACCACTTACCTATCACAGTGCCCACAAGTTAAATATTTTAGCTTACGATATGACCCAATCGCCATCACACTTCGCAACAAATACCACATCACAAATCGGTTATTATAACTCTTTGAATCCCCACCAAATTCTATCTATTGTGATTGCCGATGTGCGATATCACATCGTGCTCATTACAACTTCATGCTCCATCATGCCTCGCATATCTTGAATTTCAAATCATATTCCCGAAACATACCATGTCCCAATTGTGATTTTGTGATGCGCTTTGGGATCCACTTCCTCTCCATGTCATAAAATCCTTCCCCGTGTCCTTTGTCTCACCCTTCGAAATAAGTAAAACTGATTCGCCATTTGTTATGTGTCACACATCCCCTTCTATATTCTGGTCTCCACTTCTCACTAGTCAAAACACAGCATGATTTCTTGGTGGAGCAGCACGGCTATGATTGTTCAGTTCGTTCATTAATCTCTACTGAAGAATGGATCACATGTGGTACAGATGGTTTTTCCATTTTGGTTAAGGAAAATCATGAGAACATGGAGTGAAGGCCTTTCGTCAGTAACTGAAATCAAGTAGTAGAAATCATATCGCTCACCAGTTTTTCACCCACTTCTTGCCACTCCGCTGAAGATTCTGGGTTTTAGCCTCCCAAGCCAAATTTTTTGTTCCTTGTTACTATTATATAATGATGTTTTGATGGGTGAAATCCTGATTTTACCTCTTCAATTTTGATTTCCCTGTTGCAGGAGTGATTTCTTGAAGCACGCTCTGATAGTTTTGTTAGGATATTTTGGTTTCACCTGTGTGGGTCGATCCTGACAGAATATTCAATCAGAAACCCTCAGGGAGAACTCTATATGAAGTGAGTTCTAAGATGAAGAAAAGGTTCTAGAATGTTGGAAGAATTTTTTTGTAGTTCTGTATAAATGTGCTCCTTGTGCTTTGTGTAATGTTCCTACTTAGCCTTAGCTAAGAGGAAACATTCAATTTTGATTTAATTTATGTTTTATGAATAAATGAATAAAAGAGTACATGTAAAAATCCTAAAAAATCTGAATATATCAATGTCCATGTGAACAAAGACAAATCAGGGCTATGTAAATAATCACTTGCAGGTGTGAAAGAGGTTTGAGCCAAAGACTAGGTTCACCTTGACCAAATCAACTGCACTGTCTAGGTTCATTTCATCTCCAAAAGGGACTGCATAGTTCTAGAAGGGAGCCTCTAATGTGAAAAGGGCTAACTCATCAAAGTGGTTTAGGGTTTGCAAGAAATTTCTCATCTTATAAAAGGAGAAGGAGGGCAACAAAATAAGGTTGTTGATAGATCATATTTCTGAAGTATTTGTCTGCTTAGACAAATACCATTCTCTGTTGTTGGGTGGAGGATTGTGATTGGAATTCCTGCTTAGGGGTTTCATCTCTTCCCTTGAGGATCATTGGAGGAGTTCTTTTCTGAAGTGAACCACTATCAGGCTTGAGTCCAAGCTCCTACTTACATTGGCAGTGCTGATCCAGTGAGGGTTTTGCTGTCTCTACAAGCTGTAGCAAGCGGTGATTTAGATCTGCATAGATCTAGTGTATTTTGAGAGTCTCTCTCCATGGAATGGGTCCTTTGACCTCCTGGAAGAGAGTAACATTTATTGTACTTTCAGATATGATATTATTCAGTATTTTTTTGTGTCTCTTGAGCTACAGCACTGTCCCATTGGGAAAACTGCGTTATTTATGTATGAGGGTTTGCAGGTTGTTTTGTTCATTGTTTAGATCAGAGATCTCTTGTGCTGGGCTTGCCTTCCACTTAGTGATCCATGGATTGTATTGCTGATATATGTTCTGTTCAGATCTGATCCATTGTTATGTAATGTCATATTTAGAAATTTACTGCAACATTTTCCAGATCTGCAACTTGTTTCTCATATATACTCTTATTTATGCATGCTCTTGTCAAAATTCAAGTGGATCTTGTAGAGAAACCTATAGATTTTCTAGATCTGATATAGATCTGATTTTTTATCCATATATCTGCTCTAGATCTAATTTTTAACTCACATCTACTGAACCTCCTGGAAAATAACGTTGTTCAAGCATTTTTGCAAATTTACATGTGCATCTGCTCTCTTTTCTGAAGATTTATTGTTGTATTGGCTCATGCTTTCCACTGTATATTGAAAGGGCTTTGTCATAATGATTATTTGCTAATTTAATACTTATATATCATTCATGTTTCTGATATCCACTAAATATTAGCTAAAACTACGCAATTCCTGAAGCAGTGCTTGCATTTTATTGGAGCCTTCCCCTTTGGGTGCCTTTTAGCTAGTCTACTTTTTGGGAGATCTGTTTAATGTGCTTAAATTGATTTTTTTTTGATGAAATTCCATATATAAGTCAAATACATCATAAATGAGGGTATCCCAGCCCTGATATGTGTCATTATTGCTTATTTTTACTTATACAACGTTTTCATTGAAGACCTTGTTGCAATTCCTTAAAAGGGGTTGTTCCAAGTTCTATAGATAGAGTCTACAGTTGGCAAGGTAGCCTCTGGATCTCACCCTTTATTTGAAGGGTGAAATATCCAGTAAATTCCTCTATATTCCATCTCTAAAATAGAATCTTGAGAATCCCAAAAAAGGATCATTATAGTGGTATCAGAGCTCCACTCTTGGCACAGCCTGTGCTAGCATTGGAGCACCAGTCATGCTGCATTCTAAAGATGAAGATCCTATTTCTAAGAGGGAGAAGAGATACCAAAATAGAATTCATAGAAATTATGACTATACTACTATTGACCTTGACAAGGGTCAAGACAAGGGGAAAGCCCCTGAATTGGTGAATGATAAAGATACGGAGGCAGAGGAGTTTGCAAAAAATCTCTTGGAAGCTATGCAAGATCTGTCCAAGGAGATAAAGGAGATGAGGATAGATAGAATGAGGGAGTCCCTTGGGAGATTCTATTAAGGGGAAAGTTCTGATATGTCTCAGTTTGGGACTGGTCAACCAGTGAGCTTGCCACAAGCTCCCTAGGCTTCACAATGCTCTACAATGCCTACCTTCTTAGCTGTAGAGAATGAAGGGCTGAAAGTTCCAACCTCTTTGGAAGGTTACTTTGTAGAATATGACTCACAAAGTCATAGGTTCAAGGATAACATGAGCTTTCAAGACTTTTTCCATCTCAAGGACCGAAGGAGGCCATGGCAGCAGTACAGAGATGGAGGTTTCCTTCAAGGGAGACACCACACTATGGGCAGGTTCTTCTTTCCTAAGTTCGATAGATCACCCTCTTTTTCTAATAAAGCATGGGTGGAGAATTTTGACATCTATTTCCAGTAGAATAAGGTGCCTGGAGCAGAAGCCATCAAGATTGTTGCGCTGCATTTTGAGGGAGAAGCCCACAACTGGTGGTTTCATGGAATATCTACATTGGGGCACAACAATGTGTCCACATATGCTGAGTTCAGTAGGAGACTAGTGGAGAGATTTGATCGAAAATATCCAGAGGCCCCTTTCATAAGCTTGGAAAATCTTAAATAGATAGGAGATGTGGAGGCCTATATCTATGAATTATTGAGGTTGTCTGTAATGGTCCCTGATCTATCAGTAGCAAGGAGAGTCTATATGTTCATTGATGGCCTGGAAGAACCTTTGCATGGGTTATTCAAGTCTACCAAGCCCATCACTCTGCATGATGCCATTGAGAGAACTAGAGATCTGCAAGATGCCTTGCCAAGGGAAAAGACAACCTTTCCAAGCAAAGCCACTCACTCTTCTTAGGGGAAGGAGGGGAAAGCTGCTTCACCCAAGGAGAGCTCACTGAAGAAACCTCTTGACATTGATCTCTGGAGGGAATTGAGGAAAAATAAATTATGTTTCACTTGTCAAGAGCCATGGGTACCGAGACATAGATGTGATGTTGGAAGAGCACACTATATCAAAGTCTTGTCTGATTGTGAAGAGGAAGAGGGAAATGATGGACCTAGAAGGGGTCACAGCACTGGTAATGATGAGGAGGGGTATCAATCATTATCCCGAGAAGAAGAAGGAGCCTTTGCTCCAACCAGTGGGACTCTTGCTTCTTTGAGAGGAGTGCCCAAGTATTTGACCCTTAGAGTGCAAGGTTCAATTATGAACCAAAGAGTGTTTATTCTGATTTATAGTGGGGCAACCTACAACTTTATTGTTGCTCACCTTGTGTCAAGGAGAGGGATCCCTACTGATACTTTTGATGGGTTCTCTGTTTTAGTTTTGAGGGATAGAACTATGCAGTGCATGCAGTATGTTCCATCACTTTCTGTGACTATGGGAACCTACACCTTGGAGGACCATTTCTTTGTAGTGGACATACCAGACACCAAAATCATCTTGGGTGTCCAATGGTTGATTACTTTGGGAAAGGTCACCACTGATTGGAAGGCCTTGCAGATGGAATGGGTGGATTTGAAGAGTGGGAAACAACAAATCATTCAAGGCATGCACACCTACCCTTCACTTGATTTTTCCACCCACACAAAAAAGATGTAATTGCACAATGGGGGCAGGGACCTCACAGTTACTTCTCTCATGTTTATGAGAATGTTGCAAGGAAAATTCCTACATCATGGCAAGCCACTTGGGGTACCATTAGATTCTGTGGGGGAAGCCTGACCAAGTGCTGAAACAATGGAAGAGAGAGTCACAGCGTTGTGGGAGGAAGCAAGGGGGAGGATCAACCTTCCCACAAACAATTTTGGCATGCTTAATTCCAAAGAAACAAGCAGAAACAAGGGAAGAACCACCATAGATGCATCAGCAGTGCTGTCTTTGTTGAGATGTGTAGATCCATATTGGAGGTCTCAACTCCTTGTGGAGTACTCCAAAGATCTGCCCACCAGAATGATATTAGATGGCATGAAGCAAGGAGGAGGCTATTTAGTCCATGAAGGGGTCATCTATTATCTTGGTAAATTATTCTTGTCTCAAGCCTCCAAGCTTAAGCAAGAGATACTACAAATAGCACACAAAGAGTTCCTTTCCAGCTATATGCAGTCAGCACAAATCTACTCCCTAATCTTGAATAGTTTTGATTGGGAGGGTATGAAGGAAGAACTACATCAGCACTATGATTGGGAGGAACTACATCAGCACTTACAAGAGTGCAATAGTTATGAGGAGATGGTGCAGCCAAGGGATCCTATGTAGGAGACATTTCAGCCATCTCTTCCTTCTTTTAAAAGAGGAGAAAAGCCCATGCCTAACCCTATGTGTGTGGAAGACTTGAATGGTAAAGAATCTGATCTTATGGAGTATATTTATTTTTCTGATTTGACACATTCTCTTACCATATGTATGCAGGCCATGGCTCCTACAAGGAGTGATATTACATGTAGATCTCATGGCATTTATGAGGCCAATAAAAATTCCAAAGTTGGCCACTCACTTGAGGTGCAAAGGGAGATTATCTATCATGATGGGTGCTTCCCAAAGGCACCTAATGAGGGCTTCACTTTCATCCATGTCAAAGTGACCCATGCAACAAATATGTGGTGGGGGTACCGCCTATCACACTCAGATCTACTCAAAACAAGGAGTGCACTGCGTTGGTACCTTATGTGGGATTGTAGCCCACCTCCTCAAGTGAAAATTTCAGTTTGCCTATATGTGATTTTTCTTCCATACATAGATGACATATTGGTATTGTTTATGGGGTTGTATGGAAAAAAAGTAGGCAGTGTATATGTACCACATTGGATGGAGCTTTATCCTATACTTCATGATACATGTTTTATATGTGACATTGCTTCACCCATGTTTATTTCTATTGAGTTTTACACTCCTAAAGGGGTAGACTATGCCCCTATCATGTTAGCATGAGAGGAGCAGTTTCTAATGTATTGGCTTGGTGATAACTTAATCCATGATGAAAGCTTGATTCTTGATGGTGCCATCAATGGAGAAGGAGAAGAACTACAACTCTTACCCTGTCAGTTGCTTGAGGACAAGCAACATTTTGGAAGGGAGGACTGTAATGTTCCTACATAGCCTTAGCTAAGAGGAAACATTCAATTTTGATTAATTTATGTTTTATCAATAAATGAATAAAGGAGGACATGTAAAACTCCTAAAAAGTATAAATAAATCAATTCCCATGTGAAAAAAGACAAATCAGGGCTATGTAAATAATCACTTGCAGGTTTGAAAGAGGTTTGAGCCAAAGACTCGGTCCACCTTGACCAAATTAATTGCATTGTCTAGGTTCATTGCATCTCCAAAAGGGACTGCACAGTTCTAGAAGGGAGCCTCTAATGTGAAAAGGGCTAACTCATCAAAGTGGTTTAGGGTTTGCAAGAGCTTTCTCATCTTATAAAAGGAGAAGGAGGGCAGCAAAAGAAGGTTGTTGATAGATCATATTTTTGAAGTATTTGTCTGCTTAGACAAATACCATTCTCTGTTGTTGAGTGGAGGATTGTGATTGAAATTCCTGCTTAGGGGTTTCATCTCTTCCCTTGAGGATCATTGGAGGAGTTATTTGCTGAAGTGAACCACTATCAGGCTTGAGGCCAAGCTCCTACTTACATTGACAACGCTGATCCAGTGAGGGTTTTGCTGTCTCTGCAAGCTGCAACAAGTGGTGATTTAGATCTGCATAGATCTAGTGTATTTTGAGAGTCTCTCTCCATGGAGTGGGTCCTTTGACCTCTTGGAAGAGAGTATCATTTCTTTTACTTTCATATTTTCTATTATTCATTATTTTTCTATGTCTCTTGAGCTACAGCGCTGTCCCATTGGGAAAATTCCATTATTTATGTATGAGGGTTTGCAGGTTGTTTTGCTCATTGTTTAGATCATAGATATCTTGTGTTGGGCTTGCCTTCCACTTGGTGATACATGGATTGGCTTGATGATATATGTTATGTTCAGATCTGATCCATTGTTATGTAATTTCATATTCAGAAATTTACTGCAGCAGTTTCCTGATCTGCAACTTGCTTCTCAGATCTACTCTTATTTATGCATGCTCTTGTCAAAATTCCAAGTGGATCTTGTAGAGAAAAATATAGAGTTTCCAGATATGATATAGATCTGATTTTTTATCCATATATCTTCTCTAGATCTAATTTTTAACTCACATCTGCTGGACCTTATGGAAAATAACATTGTTCAAGCATTTATGTAAATTTACATGTGCATCTGCTCTCTTTTCTGAAGATTTATTGTTGTATTGGCTCATGCTTTCCACTGTATAATGAAAGGGATTTTTCATAATGATTATTTTCTGCTGTAATACAGAGATATCAGTCCTCTTTCTTATCTCCACTGAATATTAGCTAAAACTATGCAATTCCTGAGGCAGTGCTTTCATTTTACTGCAGCCTTCCCCTTTGGGTGCCTTTAAGCTAGTCTAATTTTCGGGAGATCTGTTTAATGTAATTAAACTGATTTTTTGTCTGATGAAATTCCATTTATAAGTCACATAAAACATAAATGAGGGTATCACAACCCTGATCTACATTATTATTGCTCATTTTTACTTATATAGCGTTTTCCTTGAAGACTTTGTTGCAATTCCTAAAAAGGGGTTATTCCAAGTTCTATAGACAGAGTCTACAGTTGGCTAGGTAGCCTCTAGATCTCACCCTTTCTTTGAAGGGTTAAATATCTAGTAAATTCCTCTGTATTCCATCTCTAAAATAGAATCTTGAGAATCCCAAAAAAGGATCATTACACTCTGGGATACATTTTTGAGAGAGTTGTTTGAACTCAATATAATACAGAGCTAATATTTGGATTCCATATGGAGTAATGAGTAGTATATGTTTGTTTTATTTATTACCAGTAATCTCCTCTTCATGTTTTATCATCTTTCATGCTATTCTTCTTTTGATGGTTCGTGTAATGTAGCTGCCAGTGATTTGCAATTTTATTCATGAATTCGTATCAGGATAACGCTTAGGTGTTAACGCTCATGTAATGAAGCTTGTTGTATTACCTTAATTCATGCTCCACGAACCTATTTTGTTACCCATATTTCATTTATATGAATTCCCTCTGAGTTCTTAGCGGACAGATTCTTAAATCTGTTAAGTCTCTCTCTCGTGGGTTCCTTCTTTGTTCTCCCTCAACGCCTCTGCATATTTTCAATATTTCTTCTCATTGTTTTATACTTGGCCCATTTAAAATTCACTAAGCCTCACAACCTCTTGATCCCTCTCACAGTATAAGTAATTCACATGAATCGAATCCAAGACCTTCTCACTCCATGAACGACCAAAACCATTATTTCCTCATTCCATATTTTGTCAAAGGAATTTTATGCTATTGTCCACTTTTGACCTCTGATTTTAAGATGTCCTAGGCACTGGTATTTTTAAACTCAAGGTTGTTTCTAGGAGCTACAACAAGGCCCATCATGACATGCTCAGAGGATGTCAATGACTTCATCCTCCTTGACACATCTCCTTAGAATCTAATCTAGTCCCAATTTGAAAATATTTCCACAAATACAAGTGAAAGGGGTGCTCTTTCTCATAATTATTCTCTTCTCCATGGATGAAATATTTGGAGTAAATATCCCAGCAACTAGGTAGTTGGATATTCTAGAAAACCAGGGAGAGAGTATTGATATAGAAAATAAGTGCTCATTTGGAAAATGGTCATCAATCATCTCTTGATTATCTGTGGGCAAAGTGAGTCTAGACAAAAAAATATGCACTACATTTTTTTCTATAGCTTATTAATGGTAGTTAAATGAAAATATTGCAATAATAATAACCACCTAACAATTCTAGAATTTGCATTAGGTTTCTTCATCAAGTATTTGATTGTTCCATGGTCAGTATGCATAAAAGTTTGGTGCCTAGTGATATAATGTCTAAATTTATTCAAGGAGGACAACAAGTAAAATCTCTTTCCCAGTGATAGTGTAGTTCAATTAAGCCTTAGATAGATTTTTACTAATTAAATAAATGGTATAGGGAAACTTATCATCCATTCTTCCCAAATTTTCCCCAACAGCTTTAGATGATGCATCAGTGTGGATATGGAAAGGAAGAGCCCAGTTGGGACCTCGAAGTATAGGGGAAGTGGTCAAGTTTTCCTTTATGATTTCAAAGGATTCTTGACAAAAACTTGACCAAAATAATTTTGAGTCCTTGTCCAAAAATCCAAATAATGGTAAATCCACCTTGCTAAAATCCTTGATGAATCTCCTATAGTAACCAGCCAAGCCCAAGAAACTCCTAATATCTCTATGTTTCTGAGGGGTAGGCACCCTTTTTATGATAGCAATCTTGTTTAGCTTTACTCGTATTCCTGCATGAAATATGGAGTGGCCAAGGACAATCCCTATATTCCTTAAGATTTCACATTTATCGAGACTCAAAGAGAGATGCATTTCAATGCATATCCTCGGGAATTTACCCATATTAGAGGGGAGCTCTTGGAAATCATATCCATAGGGTTTGAAATCGTCCATGTTGATTTCCACACAATCATGGACAAGATCAACAAAAAATCTTACAACTTCTCTCTGAAAAGTGGCAAGGGCATTGCATAAACTAAATGGAAAAAAATTATAATAAAAGGTGCCCCAAGGTTAGGTAAACATATCCTTGTTTTGGTATTTAGTGATGATTTGGATCTTATTGTAACCACTGAATCCATCCCGGAAAGAGAAGATCTTCTTCCCTGTAAGACCATCCAAGACTTGGTCAATGAAAGGAAAAGGGAAAGGGTATTTCTCTATGGCTTTGTTCAAATCTCTGTAATCAACACAGATCCTCCACTTCCCATTATTATTTATGACTAAGACTAAAGGAGACACCTATTCACTGTCCGATATGGGGTATATGAACTCTACATCCAAAAACTTTTGCAATTCATCCTTTAATGTGTTCTTCAAGGTTGGTTTCATTCTCATCTGGGGTTGGTGCATAGGCTTGCATCCCTCTTTGATGTAAATATGGTGTGTTCAGACTGAGGGGTGCACCCATTTCTTTACTTTTTAATCCCCAGAAAAATCATCTAAGTTATCTATCAACAGTTGGCACAATGTTCTTCCTCTTTGTCCAAGAGAGAGGGATTGATCTTTAGGGTTCTAGATGGTCCAAATTATACAATATTGGTAGGTTCAGTGACTGATTCAACTGATCATAGCTCAATCCAATGACTGATTTCATATTCTCTCATAAGTTCTTCAAGTGGAATGGTAGTGGTGGGTTGGTTTTGAAGGATATGGTCAATGAGGTCATGTTCATCAGGTTGCCCCCCTATGACAACATAATCTAAGGTAAAAACAGGGTATGGTGTTGCATGGCACACTTCATCTTCTTCTTCATCCTCTAGCCACAAAGGTATATCATGGTTAATAGAAGGATGAGAAGGAGGATATAATACCAGTTGTTTTTACAAGGGCCCATTCTTAATGGTCATGTTTCCAACCCTACAATTGATAAATGCATCAATAATGGCCAACCAAGGTCTTCCTAGGATAAGAGGATAACCATTAAAATTGGTTTTGGGTTGAAGTACCAAGAATTTAGTTGGATGCTCCCAGGAGTCAATGGATACCATAACATCCTCAAAAAATCCATCAAGAGCTATTGTGGATCTATCTGCAATTTGCGGAACTGTAGTGGTATTTCTCAAAGCTCCTTGGAAGTTGAGATTTAACTTGTTTTATTTAGTCATCACACTGGTGGCAGCCCCAAGATTAATCAATGTATGAGGGATAATGATACCATCAATTTTTACATCCACAAATGGAATCCCAAGGTTCAAGTATTTTGGGAAAATCACTCTCCCCAACATCAAATCAGATAATTTGTAATGTTCCTTTTTCAAAAACATTGTCAACTAACAAGGCAAATCTATTCCAAAGATAGACTTAAGGGGCATTTACTGGATTTTTCACCTTCATAGAGAAGGATGAGCTCCATAGGCTACCTCGCCCACTATCAGACTCTGTCTATAGAGTTATTTTCAAAGGACAATATCCCCAATAGGGAAATACAACAAGATTGTGAATCTCTTAAGATAACCCCAACATTGCAGCTAAAGCAATAACAAATACATGAAGTGGAAAATAGCAGTGAATCATATACACATGAAATGTCAGAGAACTCAATGGCCATCATATTAGATCATAGCAGCAATAAAATATACAACTCCTTGAGGAAATGATCACTCAAGCAAAGCACTGGAAGCCTCAAGAAATCTGTACATACAAATATGAAGAAAATTGTTGTATATATCAAGCCCTAGGCCATGACTGTGCAGTTATAGAGAGGAACTGCTGCATAAATAATGAATATACAAATATATGACAATATGAGATCAAATAATAAGGGGGAGCAAGATCTCAACCCCTGAAAATACATAACATCAATCCTTTAAGAGGATTGGCTGAAATCTATGCAGAAACACTATAATACAAAAATCTCGGAGTTGCAGTAGCTACTGCAACTCAAGAGTTGGAAATGGATGGAGAAGGCTGAAATAGCTACTGCAGATGAATATTCCTTATCCAATGAAAATCTGAAGTGAAAGGTTGATCCTTTCACCCAATACTTCTCCTCCCAAAATCTGCTAATCCCTCACAACAAATATTCACCCAGAAAAATGTTGTCTAAGAGAGGGATTGCGCTTCCAATGATGGAATGTGGTTTTCCTAATTCAAAATATGATGGGATTTACTCATAAACATCATTTTCTAACCCCCCAATGGATTTAACCTCTCTCCACTGAAAAAATAGCTCCAGATGGTGTGTGGAAACCTCCCCAGCAAAACCTAGCAACACTGCACAATATCTGTTGCAGAAACTGCGCTCACGTAGATGGCTGAAGCTATGGCCTGAATTTCGAAATATGGGGAATTGAGTGCAATCCTTCATGAGCTATTCAAGAAGGAGAGGAAATCCTCAACAGGACTCCCTCGTGCCTGAAGGCACTGCAGCTCTGCTGAACAGCAAGAGGCAGCAACAAGTCTCTAGAATTGAATGTAAAAATGATCAAAGATAATCTCAGTGGCTGCCTTGCTCCTATTTTAAACAATTAGCCTTCCCTCCATGGGCCCTACTTCGAATTAGGGTTTCCTCCCTCTAGAATCTTCCCTCCTATGTTGTCCCACATAGTGCTTTCCAACTCATGCCAACGCAGTTTGACTTGGTCAACCTTGGCCAAGCATGTATGAAAAGCCTCCTTTCACACATGGAGGTGTGAATTATAGCTCCAATATGATCCTATTTCATATTTAGAGGATTTTTATTCTCTAAATAAGAAAATAATGGGTCCCCTACCCATTTTATTCATCTCCTATCAAAATTTAATGTTCCATAAAAATTTGGAACATTACAGTCCTCCCCTCTCAAAATATTGATTTCCCTCAAGAAATTGCAAGGATGAACTGAGTTTCTTTCTACCCTTCCTCTTGTATCATCCTTATGTGATTATCTCCACAAGAAAAAGGATGCCATATCAGCAATCAAATCTCCAAACTGTCCCTCCAACAAATGCAATCTAGCCTTGGGGTGAACATTCCCAAATAGCTATCGTGTAGAAAAAAATATCCATGAAGGAAATAAGGGTTGTCCAAGGGCCTCCTTGAGGCATGAGGTTTGACATATAATGGGACTTATCATCCCCATATGAATCTCCCATCCTCAAGCCACCAATCATGAAAAATAAGCTGCCTCCTCATGGAAAATCTCCCTCCACCTTGAGCTCCCAGAATGAAGGTGGGTTGAAAATCTGATCATGGCAAGCACTATAAATTGCCCCATGCTATCCCTTTCTCCACGTATGACAATTTTGGAGTGCATGCTGATCCTGGGCAAATATATTGCCCTCAAATGGAAAAATGAAGAGTAATTCCCCAAGAATCTCCCCTCCATCAATGATAATCTAGCTGGCCCAAGACATGTCATCTATGATGAATAGGATAATATCACCATAGAATGCCCCCATGACATGTTCGCTGTAGGTTATACCATTTTCAACAAGTGAAAACAATGCCTCATAGGGTTATAATGCAACCTCATCCACTGCAGCTGTAGAAAATAACATGGCAAGTATTGCACAACAACAAATATCACATCTACTACTAAATAGTAAATAGATGAGTGAATCAGCAACATAAGGTCAAAAACCTACCCATATACATAAAATGGATGGCTAACATTATCGAGCCCATGGCTTACCCCCACAATTAAGAAAATATGTGGCTGTAGCCATGCCTCCTCTCATGTTCCCTTTAGAACATGCACTGCAGAAAATGTGAGAGTTTTTCTCACTCAAAGACACATCCAACTCATGTGCCTTTCTCATAATCATGCTTCTTATAAAAATCTGATCCATATCAGCAAGGAATTCATGATTAGAAATACAATGAGGGAAATTATGAAGGTTTCATGTGTTGCAAGAATGTACCAACAGTTTTCCCAAAAGTGACAACGCATTTTTCCAAACAACTGCTTTAGAAAATCACATGGCAAGTGTTTTGTGTTACATGAATAGCTATGTATTTCATGATAGCAACTGATAAATAGAAAATGGCTGAGTATATGAACTGATCATACATTAAAGAAAAAACTTTCCCAAGGCTATATAAAATATGGCTATCTCCATCATACAAATTGGCCCAATTTTATCCATGGAGCAACCTGAAAAGCTTGCCCTCTTGTAGAGCCATGCACTGCAAAATAATGGTAAGTTTATACAAATAAACCAATGCAAGAACAGATTTATTACCATATACCAGGACTAATATGATGTATGGATCCATGAATGAACCCTCTATAGTTGTTTGGCATGCTCCCATGAAGAGGAATGGACTAGGTGCTGCAAGAAGATCCTTCTTCTCATGCTTGGAATCCAAGTCAAGAAGAATGTATCATAGTAATATATCTTCTACCTCATTTATCTCACCTCCTCTTTTTCCATAAAGTGCAACAAATATGAAATTCTCCTGGGACCTGTGGGTTATGGATCCACCACACTTCTGCCGAGAAAACTTCATCAACATGTCACTACTCCAAAGAGACAACGTTGTTGACCTATACCCATAGGCTCTCATCAATACCAAGCTCCATTCCTTGACATACTCTTTGTCAAATATATCTTTCATAATGCTGCAATACATAAGAAGCCCCTCCCAAGGTGGAAGTACCTCTCTATCATCAAAGGCCAAGGAGATAATTCCATCTCCTTCTCTTGCAACATCATGAAAAGTATGAGAGCAATTCTGCCCTTGCTCTCTCAAGCAAAGCAACAAGGTACTCTGTTTCCCTCCCATACTTCCATCATACAACTCATGTGATGAAGACACAATGAAGGATATGAGTATCACATCAACATCATGCATCCATACTCTATGCTGCTCAATGATGCAAGTATCCTGCCATCTCTTTCCATTCTTTTGGTACTCCTCCCATGAGGGCTACCATCAATTCTTGCTCTTTGGATTTCATGAGAGTTTGAATGTAGCTCCTTGGATACCTCTTAGGAAAGGCCTCTCTCCCATGATTATGTTGGATCTATGACGATCCAAATGTGATGGAGGTGATGTCTCCTCTCCAACCATGTTCAAAAATGCTACTGATTCCTCCAATGATGTAGTAGTTGTCTCTTCCTCTGGTTTTACAATTTGCTTCATGATTCTCCATGGAGGTGTCATGGTTTACTTAACCCTCCAATGCTCCACATCCCAACCTCAAGGGCTGAATGAGACTCATCAATAGTGCATGAGGATTAGGTTTCATCTCCTCCTTGAACCCCTTGCACAGCGCAGTGCAATCATGAGGCCCTAAAGTGGCCATGTGATTTGATCCTGGGACCTCCTCATATGAAATTCCACCATCCTTAAGATTATTTTATGAAATAGAAAGTGGAACTTTTCTGATACCTTGGTGGATCTTGGGACCTTCTTGTGTGGCTTAAGTGGCTTCTTCTTCTAATGCAATGGCTGCCTCATCGATAGATGTAGAACGCTAGTCCTCCAAAGCTGTAGCAGCGTTGGTGCAATCCTCCTCCCAAGGTGGTGTAAGCTTCTCTTCCTTTCTCCATCAAAGGTTTGGATAAACCTTTGAACAAAGACTGCAAAATAAATCACCCTTGAATGGACCAAGGGTTTGAACCACCAAACAAAGGCTTTATCCTCCATGTGTAGCGCTGCCATCTCCACTGCTTCTTTCTCTGCCACTGGATGCAGAAATAAAATGCCTCCAACTTCTTCTCCCAAACTCTAGCTGAAGTAATCCCATCAAATGTAGACAATAGAAATCCATTGCCTCTGATTTATTCTTTTCCACAGGGCCTTCTCTCCTCCATCTGCTGAATAGACTTTGGGAACACTATAGCTCCCCTGAATGTTGTAGAATGGGGTTTATAGTCACCCAGGTACTTGCTTAAGATTAGGAAATCTAAGCATCTACCATGCTGGTCTTCAAGAGAATAGGAAGTGCATAGACCTTCCTCTTCTACCCTTTTATTCTCCTCCTCCTCAGGGAGGCTCTTCTTCAATCCAAAATTAGATGAGATCAGTCTCATCTTCTTCATCATTCTCCTCTGAGATCGAACTCACAGGTTGTGCCATTTCGATTCTTTGATACCACCATAATATTCCCTTTTCAGAAACATTGTCAACTAACAAGGAAAATTTATTCCAGAGATAGACTGAAGGGGCATTTACTGGATTTTTCACCTTCATATTGAAGGATGAGCTCCAAAGGCTACCTGGCCCAATATCAGACTCTGTCTATAGAGTGATTTTCAAAGGACAATATCCCCAATAGGGAAATACAACAAGATTGGGAATCTCTTAAGATAACCCCAACATTTCAACTACAGCAATAACAAATACAACAAGTGGAAAATAGAAGTGAATCATATACACATGAAATGCCGAAGAACTTAATGGCTATAATATTATATCATAGCAGAAATAAAATATACAACTCCTTGAGGAAATGATAACTCAAGAAAAGCACTGGAAGTCTCAAGAAATCTGTACATACAAATATGAAGAACATTGTTGTATATATCAAGCCCTAGGCCATGACTGCGCAGTTATAGAGAGGAATTTCTGCATAAATAATGAATATACAAAGATATGAAAATATGAGCTCAAATAAGAAGGGGGAGAAAGATCTCAACCCCTAAAAATACATAACATCAATCCTTTAAGAGGATTGGCTGAAATCTATGCAGAAACACTATAATATAAAAATGTCGGAGTTGCAGTAGCTACTGCAACTCAAAAGCTGGAAATGGAGGGAGAAGGCTGAAATAGATGTTATAGATGAAGAGTCCTTCTCCAATGAAAATCTGAAGTGAAAGGCTGATCCTTTCACCTAAGACTTATCCTCCCAAAATCTGCTAATCCCTCACAGCAAATATTCACCCAGAAAAACGTTGTCTAAGAGAGGGACTGTGCTGCCAATGATGGAATGTTGTTGGCCTGATGCCAAAGATGATGTGATATGATCATAAACATCCTTTTCTGATCTCCCAATGGATGAAACCTCTCTCCACTGAAAAACTAGCTCCGGATGGTGTGTGGAAACCTCCCCAGCAACACCCAGCAACACTGCACAATATCTACTGCAAAAACTGCGCTGATGTAGATGGCTGAAGCTATGGCTTGAATGCCGGAATATGGGGAATGGATTGCAATCCTTCGTGAGCTACTCAAGAAGGAGAGGAAATAATCAACAGGACTCCCTCGTGCCCGAAGGCACTGCAGCTCTGCTGAACAACAAGAGGCAGCAACAAGTCTCTGGACTTGAATGTAAAAATGATCCAAGATAATCTCAATGGCTGCCTTGCTCCTGTTTTAAACAATGAGCATTACCTCCATGGGCCCTACTTTGAATTAGGGTTTCCTCCCTCTATAATATTCCCTCCTACGTTGTCCCACATAGTGCTTTCCAACTCATGCCAATGCAGTTTGACTTGGTCAACCTTGGCCAAGCATGTATGAAAAAACCTCCTTTCACACATGGAGGTGTGAATTCCAGCTCCAATATGATCCTCTTTCATATTTAGAGGATTTTTATTCTCTAATTAAGCAAATAATGGGTCCCCTACCCGTTTTATTCATCTCCCATCAAAATTTAATGTTCCATAAAAATTTGGAACATTACATAATTTTCCTACTACATTGATGGTGGGGGTGTATCTCTTCTTTATCCTAGGATTTTTTAATCATTTATCTTTGATAAACTTATTATAAGTGGGAGCATCCTTAATAGCATGTAGAATGGGTATATTGGCACACAGATTCTCCAATTCTCCCAAAAGTTCAGTCTCTTCTGGGGTGTGCTCGCTAGGATGGATCGATCTCTTGGGAAAAGGAGGTGGATTTACTTGAGGCATACTCTCTTCCTTTTCATATTCATTCTCCTTAGGTGGATATGGTGGATGGTTATTTGGGAGCACTCTCCCAAGTCTAAGTTTAATCTCATGGATCTCCATAGCATAGGTAGGATAAGATTTCTCTCCATTGTAGACATTTTGTTCCTGTTTTCTATTTAGGTTCAAATTAGGTTAATTACAAATCTAAGGTTGCTTAGGTGAAGCAGGATGAGTGATTTGAGGTTGAGGTTGGGGTGGAGACAATAAATAAGTATTTTAGTTGAGTTGGGGCCTCGACCCTTGTGATGGGTTGCTACACTGAGGAGGTTGGGGAGCATATGGCTGAAATGGTTAATTGGAAATTTGATGATGATATGGAGGGCAATAAGGCCAATAAGGAGGCGTGGGCCATGATGGATGAGTAGAAGAATACTAAGGTTGCAATGGTGCATTTTTGTTTGAATTGTACTAAGAATAAGGTGCACCTTGCATGCCTTGTTGGTATGGTCGAGGTCCTTGAGGCCTCCTTTTATTTATAAAGCAAAGATGCTTTGGTCCACCTTCCACCCCTTGGTATCCAAATTTTAGGCTAGGTAAGGAAGGGAATTTGTTTGTTGCATGGTTTTCTTCACAAAATTAGAAAAATTCTATGAAATTCATTGGGCATTCATTCCTAGGTTGTCTTCTAGTGAATATAGGGAAAAATATAGCTAGGGCTCTCTACACCTCCTCTTGTTTTCTTTTGATATGCATGTTATCCATTTGCAAGGAAAATGTATGCAAAATTTCACTCTTTAAATCCTCTAACATGAACACTATCTCACTTTTGATGGATTAGGTGGAGGAAGAGGTACTGATCATGCCTTAATTACTTTTACCCTTTTTCTTGGCTACTCTAGAATGGTTTCCAAGAACATTTTTGATGTCATCATAGGCCAACTGATAAATGTATCCTCCAAATAACATGTTGAGGGTATCAAACACTTCCTCCCTGATCCCTCAGAGAATAAATCACTTGAGTGATCCAGGATCAAGGGTGTAGTTGGCCCTCTTGTAGTTCAGTTAAAACCTTTCCTCATAGTCCTCTAAAGATTCATCAGGTCCTAGGGTCATCCTAAAGATGTATTCCTTGGTTTCTTTAGACCTACAAACATATTTATACTTTTTTTTAAGAACTCCTTCATTTGGGACCACGTAGTGATGTTTTCCTTGGGTTTACCCATGAACCAGTGCAAGGATGCATCCTTGAGGGTAGAGGGGAACAATTTCAACTTTTTTTCATATGAGGCATAGTCATAAGTCCTACAGAAAACAACAAACTCAAACATGAAAGTGTCAGGGTCCTCAGAAGTTAATCCATGGAGGTGTGGAAGGGATGAAGGGTGGATGTTTCTCATATTAGTATCTCCATTGGTTTCTCTCATGAGAAAGACACCTTAGTTTAAATTCTCATCCATAGCTTGAACAGGCGAAACAAGTTCCTCTTCTTCCCCAATAGGTTCTTCAAATATTTCAGGGTGCTCACCTAGAGGGTATTCCAACTCATAGTCACTGAAGAATATTGAAGGTTGAATATGAGGGGATGTGAGGGTTTTTTGTAGAAATTTTCTTTGGTTTTCCCTACTCCTATGAGGCATGAAAGATTTTTTTTTTTTTTCACTTTTTCAAATTGTATGAAAACAAAAATAGAAAATAATGCTTAAGAAAAAAACAATAATCTACTTAGAAACATCCCCAGCTATGGCACCAAAAAATGGTGAGCCCTGGTATTGCACCAAGAGTGTTGTAACTCCCAAGGTCTATTCAGCTTTACTTATCAACCCGGGGTTCATACAAACTTAGAGATGATAGTGCTATATGCACAACATATGGATTATACTCATTCCACCCTCAACTAGGTCTTATGGACAGTAGTACTTCTAGGAAATTCCTTCTACTTGATTAAAGAGCAACTAGATAATGCAATGCAAGTATTTTATTCTAATCTAGGACAAAGAGATTGTCTATCAAACTTCTACTTGCAATTGACGGTGAAAGAAAAGCATAAATAGTTCACCTAGTTGCATAAAAATGAAACTATGCTATGGGCCATCTTTCATATAACTATATACTCATTTGGAGTAAAGAATTTATTCTATCATCACACACTTCACCAAATAATAAACCAACTCCTATCTACAGTTTCATTCAACTTTTACTTGCATGTAAAATTCAATCTAATTCTAAAATAAAGCACTAATGCCTATTATGTTTTCGCAGCAAGGAAGGAAGGATATTTGGAGTGGACTAAGGGTCTATTCTAACCATGAATTTAGAGTTTGAAGTCAAATGCATCCTATTCTAGGTTCATAAGGAAAAAAGGAGCTAAAATGGAGTGAATAGGTGACCTATATCACTGCCACAAGATGTCCTCTTATTGCTACAGGAAACAGGCTGAGAGGGTTTTAAGGGTGAAATAGGTTAAAGGAAGGTGTGGAAAGCTGAGAGAAGGCAGAATGAGGTGAGAGAGAGGCGAACAACACCTCTCGCCAAACTCAAAACCCTTGGGAGGCATGTTTTTCACTTGGAAGATTTCTCACGGTGGTGGTGAAGGTGGTTTCTGTAATGTTCCCATTTTAGCACATGGCTAAATGGAACATTAAAATTTTGATTTTATCATATTGCAGCTAGATAAATGGGTAAAAGGACCCATTATTATTAAATACATTAGTAAAATCCCTCATTATGTGAAAGGGATCATCAGAGTAGCTTTATTGTTCACCCTCAAGTGTGAAAAGGGGCAAATGCATGAAGACAAGGTCATGTTTGACCAAGTCAACAACGCTTACATAGGAGGAGTGGATCAGTTTATCAGACAACACAGTGTGAATGAGGAAGAGGATATTTGGTGGAGGAAACCCTAATGGATGGGGCACATGGAGAAAGATCTTTCACTTGTTTAAAAGGAGGGAAAGGCAACCATTGTTTCTCATGCTTGTATTGTTCATCCCAATTGTCAAGTGAGACAATTGTGCATTCTTCGCTGTTTAACAAGAATTTCCAGGAGGAATTACTGTTTAGGATTCTTCACCTTCTTAAGAAGCCTCTTGAGGGATTGCTCAAATTTTCCTTGTTGAACTCTTAGTTAAACTGAGAGGGGGGGGTGAATCAGTTTAACACAGTGTTGAGTTTTTAAACCCTTTATTCAACAAACATACATCTTCATTTCATGTCCATTTTAATATGTAAGTAATCTTATAATATGAGCAGCAAGTATTAATATAATAGAACAACAAACTTAATATGAGAGCAGCAGGTGTCAACTAGATGATATAAATCAGATCAACACATAAACATCATGCACAGAGACACCAGATATAAGTGGAAACCCATAAAGGGAGAAAACCACATCTTATTATTGTTGTGATGCAAAGGCAAGTTCCAAATCCCTCTCACCACTATTTTTCTGCAGGCACCAACCTACAGGAGGCTCCTACCTCAATTCTGCAAGCTACAACTTGCAAGGAAGCACCAACTCCCTTCAATTTTCTGCAGGCACCAACCTACAGGAGGCTCCAACCTCAGTCAGCTACAAATGACAACTATCAAGCTACAACTTGATAGGGAAGCTTCAACTTCCTCAATTTATCAAACTGAATGTTTTCTGATTTACTCCAAATATCAGCTCTGTTCTATATCTGCTCTTCTTCTCTTAATCTTCTCTGCTTTATTCTTCTATATTCTGCATTCTCTATATTTTCTCTCTCTCCTGATTTTTGCATATCAAGATGATATTATTTATAGATTTCCTTACATGACTGTTTGTAGTCTACTTGGAATTCGAAATGGACAGTCATGTCTCTTTGCCTTCTGCCTTCTCACTCCTTTTATCTACTTATTCAGAAAATATAATTGTAGGTATCACTTTAGCATTACAGTGGGAATTTTGTTTTTCCTCCGGAGACTTGCCAGTGCATCACAAACAATAAAACAATTAAAAAATTTACATTCGAATTACAATGTGAACTCCAGCTCAACTCATTTAGTCTTTTGAATCGCTACGCATTTGTCTTTTCTTTGGCCATCATTGTCTTTTCTGTGACTGTGTTTTATCTTCTTTCAGCTCTGTTTTCTTTTCTGTCCTCTGTGGGTGTGTAATTGCTGCATACGTGTAACTGAGCCTTTAAATATATAAAATGTAATCGTTGTCTTTTAAATCAGGGCAATTCCAACCCTTTTCATGCCACAAGTGTCTTGTTGATGTGGCGAGTTCCGCAGGCCAGAACATACATATATCACAATTGTATTATGTTACAAATCACCATCCACACTTCTTCACAATTCTCATCACTTTATATAGTTTACGCCCTCATTGAAACCATGGGTCAAAACCATTCAATTACTAATGGTATTCATTTTAAAATTCGAGCCAATCCAATCTTCGTTCTTCTATACACAAAATTTCCCAAAGGTATTCTTTTCTCTGCCAAGTAATATTTCAATAAAGCTTTGAATCAAATTTCATTCTTTGACCTCAGGCCCACATCGTCGTCGGCGGATCGGTAGTTTCAAACAAAAATTGCGATTGTGATTGATCAAACGGACGCGATGACCACATAAAACATGGCTCATAGTGCAATTGGGTCCAAACTTTGAACAAATGCAATCGGGGCACACAATAGAAAAGTTCCGATTGCGATCAGAACACGGATGCGATTTGCACATATTAACTCCCGCATATAACAGGATCGGGTCCGCCACTTCAATCGCAGCATATTACAAAAGTCGTGTGATCAATCGGAAATTTCTGATTGCGATTAAGATCCCGGACGCGATTGAACCTATTAACTCCATCGTATAATGCCATCGGGTCCGCCACTTCAATCGCAACATATTACAAAAGACATGCGATCAATCGGAAGGTTCTGATTGCGATTGGGAACTCGGATGCGATTAGCAATAAACTATGGCATATAACTCGATCAAGTCTGGCCTTTGATCGGAGCACATCACAAAACTCCGCCAATTGAACCTTTTCTCCGATTGCGATTGGGGAGGGGTCCCACCGTATAAAGCTTGGTTCTTATAATAAAGCGCTCCACTTATATAAATGATATATATGTATACTTTGCTAATGGGTTATGCGATTCTCAGAATAATATTTGTTTTATATTATATGTATAACGCCGGTTGGAGTGTGTGATTCCCAAAATTTTATAATGGCTCTCTGCCTCTGTCTTTGCCTCTGCTGCTTCTGTCACTTAGCCTCTACCTCTGTCTCTACCTTCCGATAACGGTTCTTCACTGTGCTTCTATGACTGTTACATTTTGACATTCTTCTTGCTGCCTCTATTGCTTTCACTGTGCGTCTTTTGCCTTCCTCTACTTCAGCGCTGCCTCCTTTGCCATCAATGACAATATTTCCAACAGTCTCCCCCTTTGGCATTGATGGCAATCCACTTTCTCTGTTTGCTTTCTCTTTTTCCTGTTGCTTGCTCTTCCTGTTTGCCTGTTCTTCCTCCTGCTTGTTCTTCCTCCCCATTTGACATCAATGGTAAAGGGTTGCTTATTGTATTTCCTTTTTCTGAGTTAAGATTAGGCCCTCTTCTACTGACTTTTTACAATGTTGTTGCAGAGTGATGTATAAGACTTGTTGAGAGAACACTTTGAGGGTTATCGAACTTGAATATACATTTTGTCTTTGTCTGATATCGTGAGCCTGTATATGTTTTATAGTTGTGTTTCATCTGGAGTGACTGTTAATCTGTGCTAGATTGCAGACAGGGATGATTCATTTTACAATCGAAAGGTCCTTGTTGCTTTTTCATGCTGAATGTTGATAATACTAAGAATATTTTCTTATAGCTCTTTGATCATGTGGACCTATTTCTATGCTTTCCTTGCTGGCTGTTCTCCCCCTGGAATGATATTTTCGTTTTGTTCTCCCCCTGAAATTGTGCTTTCTCTTTATATTAGAGAGTAGCATCTGCAGATACTACCCCTAGTTTATCTCTCAAGTATTGAAATGGTTCTCTAGCAAGAGGTTTGGTAAATATATCAGCTGTCTGTTCTTTCGTTGGTACATATTCCAGTTTTACTATCTTCTGAGCCACTTGTTCTCGGAGGAAATGATACTTGATTGGAATATGTTTAGTTTTTCAGTGAAGTACAGGATTTTTTGATATACTTATAGCACTTGTATTATCACATTTGATTGAAATAGGTTCATCAATGCCTACCTTCATGTCTTGAAGAGTTTGCTTCATCCACATGACTTGGGTACAACATGTTGTTGTTGCTATATATTCTGCTTCAGCTGTAGACAGAGAGATGGATGTTTGTTTCTTGCTTAGCCATGCCACCAAACTTTCTCCTAGATAGAATGCACCTCCAATTGTACTCTTCCTGTCATCCACATAGCTGGCCCAATCTGCATCTGTGTATGCTAATAAAGTGAAGTTTTTTCTTTTAGGATACCAAAGTCCATATTGTGTTGTTCCTTGTAGATATCTGAATATTCTTTTGACTGCCAGAAGATGGTTTTGTTTAGGTGCTGCTTGATATCTAGCCACTAGTCCTACTGCTAGCATGATGTCTGGTCTTGATGCAGTCAGATACAATAGACTTCCAATCATGGATCTGTAGAGTTTTTGATCTATATCAGCAGACCCATCATCAGCACATAGCTTGCAACCTGTGGTCATGGGAGTTGACACAGGTTTACAATCCTCCATTTTGAATTTTTTCAGTATTTCTTTTAGGTATTTTTCTTGAGAGATGAAGGTGCCTGTGTTCTTTTGTTGAATTTGCAGTCCCAAGTAGAAACTGAGCTCTCCAATCATAGACATTTCAAACTCTGTTTTCATCTCATCAGCAAACCCTTTTGCTAGTTCATCTTTGTTGCTTCCAAACATAATGTCATCGACATACACTACAACAATCAGGAGTTTATTCTCATGGGTTTTTATGTATATATTGATGTCTACTCCACCTCTCTTAAAATCATGTTTTCGCAAATATTTATCCAGTCTTGAGTACCAAGCACGAGGAGCCTGTTTTAGTCCATATAGGGCCTTCTTCAGTCTGCACACATAGTCTTCCTTGTCTGTCAATGAGAAGCCTTCTGGTTGTTCCATGTAGACTTCTTCTTCTAAGTCTCCATTCAGAAATGCAGATTTTACATCCATTTGATATACCTTGATGTCTTGGTAGCATGAAAATGCCAGGAACATTATGATAACCTCCATTCTGGCTACAGGGGAAAATGTTTCATCATAGTCAAGTCCTTCAATTTGTGAGTATCCTTTGCAGACCAGCCTGGCTTTATTCCTGATTACTTGTCCTTTCTCATTCATTTTGTTTTTGAATACCCATTTTGAACCAATGATATTTTTCTCAATTGGTCTAGGAACTAGCTCCTAGGTATTGTTCTTCTCAATTTGGTCCAATTCTTCATTCATTGCTTTTACCCAAGACTTGTCCTTGTTGGCTTCTTCAAATTTCTTTGGCTCTATTTGTGATAACATGGCTATGTATACCTCTTCTGTTTGTTCGGTTAGCTACCTTCTTGTTTGCACTCCTACACTCTTGTCTCCTATGATTTGATCTTCTGGATGATTCTTTTGAGTGTATCTTGAGGGGGTTTCTGAGTTTAGTCTAGCATCTTCTGATGTCTTGCTTGTTCCATCATCATCCTGGTCCTCTTCTTCATGATTTTCTGATGGATTGTAGCAGTCTGTATCTCTTGTATTGTTTGGAAGTTCTTCATCAAATCTCACATCAATACTTTCAACTATTTTCCGAAGAGTCTTGTTGTAGCACCTGTACCCTTTACTTTTGGAAGCATATCCTAGAAAAATTCCTTCATCTACTCTTGCATCAAATTTTCCAAGATTTTCATCATTATTCTTTATGTAACACTTGCTTCCAAATATTCTAAAATGTTTTATTGAAGCTGGCTTTCCATGCCATAGTTCATATGGAGTCTTGTCACTGCTTGGCCTTAAGTGAGCTTTATTAAGGATATGTACTGCCGTGTGCACTGCTTCTGCCCAAAAGGTTTGAGCAATATTATTCTCTTGCATCATGGCTCTGGCAATTTGTTGAACAGATCTGTTTTGTCTTTCAGCTACTCCATTTTGCTGAGGTGTCCCTGCAATAGTAAATTGTTGTTTTATGCCATGTTCATTTCATAGGTTTGCAAAGTCATAATCAGTGAATTCACCTCCTCTATCTGATCTGATGCATTTCAGCTTGCATCCTGTCTGATTTTCTGCCAATGCTTTGAATATTTTGAATTTTTCCAGAGCTTCTAATTTATTCTTCAGAAAAGCAACCCATGTCATTCTGGAGAAATCATCTATTATCAGCATGAAGTAGGATTCTCCACCCGGTGTTTTAGTTCTTTCAGGTCCACACAGGTCCATGTGCACAAGCTCGAGTGGTCTTCTTGTTTATAACTCCTCTTTGGCCTTAAAGGATGTGCGGGTCTGTTTACCCAATTGACAAGATTTGCATATGGTATTAGAAGGCCTCTTTATTTCTGGCATGTCCCTCACAGCTTTCTTCTTGTTTAGTCTGATGATGTGATCGACGCTGAGATGTCCCAATCTTTTATGCCATAACCATGACTCTTCTAGCTTGCTAAGATGACATGCTTCATCTCCCTCTTTCACAATGTAAACATTAATCTCTGTTCGAACACCTTTGAGCAGAGTCTTACCTGTGGTGCTGGATCTGACTTCACAATCTTGTGCTCTAAAAAGAACTTCACAGCCTTTGTCACACATCTGACTGACACTTAGCAAATTTTCTTTCAGCCCATCTACAAATAGTACATCTTGGACCTTTCATCTGCCATTTTATATGCTGACTGAGCCTTTTCCTTTTATTTTTCCTGACTTATCATTGCCAAAGGTAACATTGTCAGATTTCTTTTCATCAAGAGTTATAAACTTGATTTTGTCTCCTGTCATGTGTTTAGAGCATCCACTGTCCAAATACCATTGACTCTTCAAATCTTGAGCAGTTAAAGCCAAGTCACATTTATTCACCCTTTTTATCCACTGGAGGCCCCCTTTTGTTTGGTATCTTTTGTGAGGTGATGAATTATATCTTCTTAGAGAACACTTGCAAGACATATGTCCAACTTGATTGCATATAAAACATTTGATCATAGTTTTTGCAGAGTTGTGAGTATGAACGAAATTTCTTTGACTCATAAACCTCCTTGAGGTATTGAACATCAATCTTTGTCCATACTTTCTACATTCAATAATTCTATGGCCAAATTCCTTACAATAAAAACAATAACCATAGAAATTATTTGCATACCTGATGTAAGGTTGTCTCTTCCATTTGTTTGCTTGGGGCAGTCTCTTCAATGCTTGCATCTTTTGCTGGTTTGAATCACTCCTCCTTGCATGAAAATATGCAGCAATGTGTCCCAGCTTGTGGCAGACATAATAGGTGGCATTCTTCATAGGAGGCAAGAATCTCCTTTGATGGCTTCCAAATTTGATATAATAAAGAGTGTATGATCCTTTCTCTATTGTCTTAGTATTTGTTGCAATCTTTGTTATTAGAGGTTTCTTCTGGTCTCTGTCTCACTCATTACATGTTTCTTCCTTTGTAGGAATTATTTGAGTTGCTTCATCAGCCTTCTTTGCTTTCACAAACATTATATTTTTGTTTTCCTTTTCTTTGCTTTTACTTGATTCTCCTTCATAGCCTATCCCAGTTTTTATTAGAGGAGATCTTTGAGCATCCAAGATTTCATTCAACTTACCAGAGCTTGTCATTTGAGAAGGGTATATAGACACTTTATGTTGAGCACTTTCTAATTTCTTCCTCAGACATACAATTTCTTCTTCCAGCTTCTCTTGTTCTCGAGTTTTATCCTTGATTTGCTGAAGTAATATATCTTCTATCTTCTTGGCTTCTTCAAGCTTTACCTTCAGCTGCATGAGGACTTCTAAATTTTGTTCTTCTTTCACACATTTGAGGAGAATCTCTTTTTGTTTTCTGCATTTTAGTTTGATTCTGTCAATCTCCTCTAGCGCACTTCTTAGCTCCCCCTCAAGGTCTACTTCACCTTCTTCTTCTTCTTCTAGCAAGAGTCCTTCAAGATCTTCTATGGCCATCAGCAAAAATTCAGAGGTTCCCTCTTCTCCCGAGGATTCATTTGAGTCTTCAGATGTACTGCTGTCTTGTTGAGCATAGAAGGATTTTCTGCTGAATTTCTTTCCTTTCTGCCAGTTCTTTGACTTGTTTTTCTCTGATTCTTGAGCTTGATTTCTTACTTTCTTGTGAGGACACTTGGCAACATAGTGCCCCACTCTTTGACAGTTAAAGCATTTGAAGGGGAGTTTACCTTTGTATTTACCTGAGCCTCTATCCAATTTCTTGACAAAATTTGCCTCTTCTTCATCCGAGCAAGAGCATATGTCTCCCTCTTCTTCTTTCTTCTTTTCTGTTTTAAAGGTTGCTTCCCTCGTACTTGGCTTCTTCTGTGGGAGCCTCATTTCATAGGTTGTTAGATTTCCAAGTAGCTGGTTCATGGTCAAGGTCTCCCAATCAGCTGTTTCTTCTATTGCAGACACCTTTGGATTAAACCTAGATGGAAGAGATCTTAGAATCTTTTGCACAATTATACTTTCTGACATTTTTTCTCCAAGAGCTTTCATATTGTTAATAATTTCTGCAGCTTTTAGGAAGAAACTGGCAATGTCTTCATCATCATTCATTTTTAAGTTCTCAAACTGGGCTCTATATACTTGAAGTTTGGTAGTCTTTACTTTCTGGTCTCCCTCATGCATGTTCTCAAGAGTATCCCATATTTTTTTGGTAGTGTCTTTGTTCATTACTTTAATAAACTCTGCTTCACATAATCCATTCAGGATGGCATTCAGGGCTTTTGCATTAGCCACAAAATCTTGTTTTGAGTCTTTTTCTGTGTCAGTTGCCTTCGGGGCATATCCTAATTCTACAGCAGCCCGACTTCTATTCCTAGAGACATTATGTATGTCCTCATTCTGATTTTCCAGAAAGCATAATTTTCACCAGTGAAGAAAGGGGCTTTATTGGTTGAGCATCCTTCTTTACTAGCCATCTTGGAAACCTAGGATCTCCTTTCAGTTGCTATACTGATACAAAGGAACCTGCTCTGATACCAATTGTTTAACTCTTAGTTAAACTGAGAGGGGGGGGGGGGGTGAATCAGTTTAACACAGTGTTGAGTTTTTAAACCATTTATTCAACAAACATACATCTTCATTTCATGTCCATCTTAATATGTAAGTAATCTTAGAATATGAGCAACAAGTATTAATATAATAGACCAATAAACTTAATATGAGAGTAGCAGGTGTTAAGTAGATGATATAAATCAGATCAACACATAAACATCGTGCACAGAGACACCAGATATAAGTGGAAACCCATAAAGGGAGAAAACCACATCTTATTATTGTTGTGATGCAAAGGCAAGCTCCAACTCCCTCTCACCATTGTTTTTCTGCAGACACCAACCTACAGGAGGCTCCTACCTCAATTCTGCAAGCTACAACTTGCAAGGAAGCACCAACTCCCTTCAATTTTCTGCAGGCACCAACCTACAGGAGGCTCCAACCTCAGTCAGCTACAAATGACAACTATCAAGCTACAACTTGATAGGGAAGCTTCAACTTCCTCAATTTATCAAACTGAATGTTTTCTGATTTACTCCAAATATCAGCTCTGTTCTATATCTGCTCTTCTTCTCTTAATCTTCTCTGCTTTATTCTTCTATATTCTGCATTCTCTATATTTTCTCTCTCTCCTGATTTTTGCATATCAAGATGATATTATTTATAGATTTCCTTACATGACTGTTTGTAGTCTACTTGGAATTCGAAATGGACAGTCATGTCTCTTTGCCTTCTGCCTTCTCACTCCTTTTATCTACTTATTCAGAAAATATAATTGTAGGTATCACTTTAGCATTACAGTGGGAATTTTGTTTTTCCTCCGGAGACTTGCCAGTGCATCACAAACAATAAAACAATTAAAAAATTTACATTCGAATTACAATGTGAACTCCAGCTCAACTCATTTAGTCTTTTGAATCGCTACGCATTTGTCTTTTCTTTGGCCATCATTGTCTTTTCTGTGACTGTGTTTTATCTTCTTTCAGCTCTGTTTTCTTTTCTGTCCTCTGTGGGTGTGTAATTGCTGCATACGTGTAACTGAGCCTTTAAATATATAAAATGTAATCGTTGTCTTTTAAATCAGGGCAATTCCAACCCTTTTCATGCCACAAGTGTCTTGTTGATGTGGCGAGTTCCGCAGGCCAGAACATACATATATCACAATTGTATTATGTTACAAATCACCATCCACACTTCTTCACAATTCTCATCACTTTATATAGTTTACGCCCTCATTGAAACCATGGGTCAAAACCATTCAATTACTAATGGTATTCATTTTAAAATTTGAGCCAATCCAATCTTCGTTCTTATATACAATAAATGTCCCAAAGGTATTCTTTTCTCTGCCAAGTAATATTTCAATAAAGCTTTGCATCAAATTTCATTCTTTGACCTCGGGCCCACATCGCCATCGGCGGATCGGTGGTGTCAAACAAAACTTGCGATTGCGAATGATCAAAAGGACGCGATGACCACATAAAACATGGCTCATAGCGCAATCGGGTCCGAACTTTGAACAAATGAAATCGGGGCACCCAATAGAAAAGTTTCGATTGCGATCAGAACACGGATGCGATTTGCACATATTAACTCCCGCATATAACAGGATCGGGTCCGCCACTTCAATCGCAGCATATTACAAAATTCGTGTGATCAATCGGAAAGTTCTGATTGCGATTAAGATCCCGGACGCGATTGAACCTATTAACTCCATCGTATAATGCCATCAGGTCCGCCACTTCAATCGCAACATATTACAAAAGACGTGCAATCAATCGGAAGGTTCTGATTGCGATTGGGAACTCGGATGCGATTAGCAATAAACTGTGGCATATAACTCGATCGGGTCTGGCCTTTGATCGGAGCACATCACAAAACTCCGCCAATTGAACCTTTTCTCCGATTGCGATTGGGGAGGGGTCCCACTGTATAAAGCTTGGTTCTTATAATAAAGCGATCCACTTATATAATTGATATATATGTATACTTTTCCAATGGGTTATGCGATTCTCGGAATAATATTTGTTTTGTATTATATGTATAATGCCGGTTGGAGTGTGCGATTCCCGGAATTTTATAACGGCTCTCTGCCTCTGTCTCTGCCTCTGCTGCTTCTGTCACTTAGCCTCTGCCTCTGTCTCTACCTTCCGATAATGGTTCTTCACTGTGCTTCTATGACTGTTACATTTTGGCATTCTTCTTGCTGCCTCTATTGCTATCACTATGCTTCTTTTGCCTTCCTCTGCTTCAGCGCTGCCTCCTTTGCCATCAATGACAATATTTCCAACATTCCTCACATCCAGGCTTGAAGACAGGCATCCTCCATCAAGACAGCGTTATTTCTTCTTCATAGTAACATTGTGTTGCTGGGTGTTGTAGTGAGGGCTCACTACATCACTTCCATCAGCTATTTTCAAAGGAGAAGCCTCTCTTTCCTTTGAGATATCATATTGGAGATATCCTGGAGCTTATTTCAGACTTTGGCATCAATGCCAAGCATTTCTCGTCACCAACAGCGCAATCCCTTCTCTAGACTGTGTTATTTCTGAGTGTGTTTGCAGTGGAGACTTGCTCCACATGTTTGGAGGGTTAGATCTCAGGTGAGAGGATCAACCTTTAATTCTAGAGATCCATTGGAGGATATCTTGTCATTGATTTCAGAATCTTCAGTCTTCTCCATTTTTTTCCAATTCTTGAGTTGTTTTAGCTACCCAGCAACTCCAACATTTCTGCAGATTTGCCATTTTGTGCTTATTTCAGCCAATCCCTTTGAGGATTGTGTATTGTATGTTTTCAAGGGTTGAGATCTTGCTCCCACTTCTCTATTTGAGCCATTATTGTCACATCTATGTATTATTGACATTTTTCAATAGTTCCTCTTCAAGGATTGCACAGTCATAGCTAGGGCCTCTTTTATATAACAATATTTCTCCATATTTCATGTACATGTTTCATTGAGGCTGCATTGCCTAGCTTGAGAATATCATTTCCTCAAGATCTTGTATACATTTGCTGCTCCTATAATATAATGAAATGGTTATGTGGATCTTCCAGAATTTTGGTTTTAATGCATTCACTTCTATTCCAGCTCATGTTTATGATTTGTTGAGCTCCACATTGGTAATATCTTGAGATATTCCCAATAGTGTAGCTATTCCTAATTTGGAACATTACACTGGTATCAAAGCATGATCTCTGGCTCATCCTGTGAGTCTTAGCCAAAGAAGATCAAGATGATGAAAAAGATGAGTTTACTTTCATCTATTTTCAAATCCAGAGAAAACCTCTCCAAGGAGGTCAAGAAGAATGAAGGAGGAGAAGTGGAAGGACCGTGCACTTCCTATTCTCACAGAAGAGAAGGCATGAAGCATGAAGAACACTTGGATTTCGAAATTCTAATTGAGTACCTTGCTGAATATGAAGCAAACCCTATAACTCTAGCTTTGCCACATTTTGTTCAGCAGAAAGAAGAAATAAGACCCCACAGCTTCGGGATGATGAGAGGCAATAGATTTCTATTTTCAATATTTGATGCATCACTCACATGTGCAGTAGAGATTTGGGTGAAGAAACTAGAGGCTTTCTTCCTGCTACATCCTGTAGTAGACAAAGAGGCTGTAGAAATTACACCGCTGCACCTTGAAGGTGAAGCAAAGAATTGGTGGATCAACCATCTAAGCCATACAAGGGTTTCTACTCTTTGTGATTTTTCTCAAATATTGATTGGGAGGTTTGGAAAAAGGAGGTAGGAGCTCTCACCACCATTTAATGAGGCTTGTACCAGCGCTTTTGAGACCATGGAGGAGCAGCCATCATCTTCAGTAGTTTGGGAGGCCAACACTTATGAGGAGGAAACTCTTGCAACCTTACAAGGAGCTTCCAATTTTCACCAAGGTATGATTGAAGATCCATCTCTTGTAATTTCATCAAACACTTTGGATGGGTCTATATCATTGCATGCAGTTGATCCAGAGCATCAGAAAAGCACTGAACTGAGCAATGATGGAGAAAGGAGGAATCATTCCTCATGTGAGCATTCAGAAAGAAACTTCATTTAGGAAGCCATGAAGGAAGCAGTGAGAAGGGGTAGACATATGGAGATAAGAACCTCTTTCTCCTCTCTAGATGACACTCTCTCAATGAGCATGCCAAAACTCAAAGAGATACTTCTACTTGCAGCAAATCCAAGGCCTCTTTGGTTTTGGAGGGACATGCATGAGGAGGAGATCCCTAGAGATATTTCAGTAGAGGTGCACTCCCACACTTCATGGAGTGCAATATTCTTCATCAGTTTTAGGAGGTTCTTCCCTTCTCTCAGGAACATATAGTAGATGGATGACATCTTTGGATGGATAACGTATCTCATGACTGTATTGGACATTCCTTGAGCCATGCACATCATGATGGGAGGTTTTTGCCTACCACCTATTTGGATCCTCATAGGGTCAAATTGATCCTCAGGAAGATTGCATTTCAAGATCCCATGAAATGCAGCAATCTGAGTTGGGATGATGGTAGCCCTCATGGGAGGAGTACCAAGATGAAGGATGGAATAATGCATCCACAATTGGTTGAGTCGATGTGGATGGTGAGCAAGAAGCTAGTAAGCTACTTGCAGATTTATGATACTGGGAAGCAAGGGGCTTGGCTGCGCTGGTTACTCTTGAAGGAGTTTGGCCATCATATGGCATACATTCTTTCCAAAGGTATGATGATGGAGAATATGTGGTAGGATACTAGCATCATGGAACAACAAAGAGTATGGGTGCATAGTGATGATGCAACACTCATATCATTCACTATGTCTTCATCAAATATCTTGCATGATGAGAGCATGAGGCAGCAGCAAGGACATTTGTTGCTGGGGTTATTCTTGGGAGAGCAAGAGCAAATTTTCTCTCATTTCTTATATGATGTTGTAGGAGTAGGAGATGGCACTATCATGGTGCAAAGGGGATACTCCTTGACCTTTGATGATCATTAATTACTCCCACCTTGGGAGGGATTCCATATTTGCAGCAACATTGTTGGAGGATTGCCCATCTATGTTGAAAAAGGTGAGGGCAAAAACGTTGTGCAATTTAGAGACTATCTAGTGCCTCATGTAGAGGAAGGAGGAGCTCTTGCTCCAGATAGAGGGATTCTTGCATATTTGCAATGAAGTCCCCAGGATCTCATGGATGGAGATCAAGGAACAATTCATGTTCTATCTGTGCCATTGTTGAGGAGGTGTAAAACCAGGGAGACACAAGGAGGAAGTAGGGAGAAGACCCAACATCATGAGATGAGGAGTACACATCCCTATTCAGTTCTAGAGGTTGATGCACCCAGGGAGGTGATTGGATTGTGCAGTGGAAGCATGGAAAAATTTGTTCATTCATATATGCAGTCACCACTTGATGATGATGTCTCACTACATGGAGACATTTTACTGGGGAGACCACTAGATCAGCAGATGATGGGAGATGCTTCACATGTTGAGGCACCATTCATTTATTTCAGAAGAGTGGAGACCTTGGGAGATAACTTCACAGTGCAGAGAGTCTTGGGTAGACTCAAGGAGGAGAGAGCCATTCTCTCCACATCATTTCCACCCACTCTAATTTCAGATTCTGCACTATGGCAGAAGCAGCAGGGGAAGGATAGAAGCCTTCCAAATTTCATCTTTGGCATAGAATATTTCAAGGAAGAAGATGATCATGTGACAAATATCCTTCATGGGGAATCATCAGCGCTGTCACTATGGAGGACATATCGATGTTGGAGCTCCAGGTTGTTGGTGGAGTATTCCCAGGATCATCTTGCTTGTATGATATTGACATATTAGCATATGAGGAGATGGAGAGATCATGTGCAGATGGAGGAGATTCATAACTCCTTGGAGGAGTTAGAATAGCCACCCCTTTTCTCTTTAAGGATGAGAGGGGACTCATTTTTGAGCCATTCCATTTTCATGAGCAAAAATTATGGTCAGGGTATTGTTTATTTGCATGATGATTTGTATATTCATCCCTTAATGATATATGTACAGGATGTTTCTCCAAGGAGGAGCATTCTTTTTTCTATACCCCATGGTCTACTTGAGGCCATGAGTACTATTGGTGACCACTCCCTAGGAGGACTTGGGGAGGAAATTTATTTTGGAGGACATACTCACCTTGCACCATACATCATGCACTTTCTCCATACATTTGAGGAGAGTAGAACAACAATCAAGTGGTTGAGAGACCACACTTTTTATCATACTCTTTTTCAGTTGAGGGTCAAACTGCATTGGCTATAATTGAGGGAACATTGTCTTTATCCATTACCACACATGACAAGAAGCATGGTTTTCATTATGGTTCATTATGTTGCTGTTATCTTTGTATTTTTTGAGAGCATGATTGGGGGAATGGCACATTGGTTGGATGTGTCCCTTGTGGGAAATATTTCCCACATTATTTGCATTACATGTTCTAATGGGAGCATGAGAGGAAATTTGGCCACTACAGCAAAACACTTGTTTCCATTTTAGGTGGGCCATATGCTTGATTGGATGCCATATGATGATGACTTCCAACTCATCACATATGATGTTAAGTCCCTATATTAATAGTATAGCCCCTTATTATGTTAGTGTAGCCCCCCTTATTGTTATTATTGTACCCCTGTAACCCCCATATTGTTATTATTGTGCCCTTACATTATTATTGTTAGGTCGGCTAGGATTACATTGTGGCCCACTAGGATTACATTGTGGCCCCATGGACTCCTATATATAGAAGGAGGTTTTGTAAATTGTATCATCCAAGAATTTTTCATTTATGTAATGTATTGGAGGTTTCCCCCTCGAAGTGGCTTATTTCTAAGGCGTTGATATCTCTTTTCTTCTATTTTTGGAGCTGGTTACACAACATATGATATGGATTGGGATAGCATGTTTCAAAACGCTGGAGAAGAGATCCTTGGAGGTCTAGACTTTATTTTTCCACTTGAGGGAAACATTATTGCAGCCCAATATTAGCATATACTCTACACTTATCCTAAGTGGAGAGGAGGACAACGTGGGGTAGGCTATTTTTTCTACCAAGATTAGATTTTTAGCCGACCTATATTGCAGGAGCCAAAGGTGGAAGATGATTGTCAAGAGTTGCCATGTTGGGAGGCAACTCACTTCGTATGGATGATTGCTTGGGGGATGGAGGATCTACATGAGGGAGATGTTCCTCAACATATTTCATACTCCATGCGTTGGGTGGATATTTTTCAGTTTTATCCTTGCAGTTGCTTGAGGACAAGCAACATTTGGGAGGGGAGGACTATAATGTTCCCATTTTAGCACATGGCTAAATGGAACATTAAAATTTTGATTTTATCATATTGAAGCTAAATAAATGGGTAAAAGGACCCATTATTATTAAAGACATGAATAAAATCCCTCATGATGTGAAAGGGATCATCAGAGTAGCTTCATTTTTCACCCTCAAGTGTGAAAAGGGGAAAATGCATGAAGACAAGGTCATGTTTGACCAAGTCAACAATGCTGCCATAGGAGGAGTGGATCACTTTATGAGACAACGCAGTGTGAATGAGGAAGAGGATATTTGGTGGAGGAAACCCTAATGGATGGGGTCCATGGAGAAAGAGCTTTCACTTGTTTAAAAGGAGGGGAAGGCAACCATTGTTTCTCATGCTTGTATTGTTCATCTCAATTTTCAAGTGAGACAATTGTGTATTCTTTGTTGTTTAGAAAGAATTGCCGGGAGGAATTCCTATTTAGGATTCTTCACCTTCTTGAGAAGAATCTTGATGGATTTCTCAGATTTTCCTCACATCCAGGCTTTAGGCCAAGCATCGTCCATCAAGACAATGTTATTTCTGTAGCAAAGTAACGTTGTGTTGCTGGGTGTTGTAGTGAGGGCTCACTACATCACTTCCATCAGCTATTTTCAGAGGAGGAGCCTCTCTTTACTTTGATATATCTAATTGGATATATCTTGGAGCTTATTGGAGACTTCGGCATCAAGGCCAAGCATTTCTCTTCACCAACAACGCAATCCCTTCTCTAGACTGCGTTATTTCTGAGTGTGTTTGTAGTGGAGACTTGCTCCACATGTTTGGAGGGTTAGATCTCAGGTGAGAGGATCAGCCTTTCATTCTAGAGATCCATTGGAGGAGATCTTGTCATTGATTGTAGCATCTTCAGTCTTCTCCATTTGTTTCCAGTTCTTTAGTTGCTACAACTACCCAGCAACTCTAGCATTTCTGCAGATTTTCCATTTTGTGCTTATTTTGGCCAATCCCTTTGAGGATTGTGTATTGTATGTTTCTTAGGGGTTGAGATCCTTCTCCCCCTTCTTTATTTGAGCCATTATTGTCACATCTATGTATTATTGACATTTTGTAGCAATTCCTCTTCAATGATTGTGCAGTCATAGCCAGGGCCTCTTTTATATAGCAGTATTTCTCCATATTTCATGTACATGTTTCATTGAGGCTGCATTGCCTAGCTTGAGAAGATCATTTCCTCAAGATCTTGTATACATTTCCTACTGCTATAATCTAATGTAATGGTTATGTGGATCTTCCGGAATTTTGGTTTTAATGCATTCACTGCCATTTCGAGCTCATGTTTATGATTTGCTGAGCTCCACATTGGTAATATCTTGAGATATTCCCAATAGTGTAGCTATTCCTAATTTGGAACATTACAGTTTCACAAAACATGGTTTTAGTGGTATATTTAGAGGTTGGAGAGAAGAAGGATGAATAAAACTCTACAATCACTAAAAACATGCATGCATTTATTATTGATAAAATAACATGTTAACAAGTGGAAAATATGACTTTAATGGAAAACCCTACTTAATCTATGCTAAAATATAATCTAAACACAAATCCAACCCCTAACTTACAGTAAGCATATTATGAGCATGATAATAAAATTATATAACTTTCCAAGAAATCATACACAAACTTATTTTGATATGTGGTTGGATATCCTTCTCCTCAAGCTCCCATGAGAGGGGTGAGGAAGAGAGGTTACAAGCACATTTTTGATGGATTTTTTATGCTACTAGAATTTAAAGAGACTAAACAAAATTTTGAAACATGAAGAGAGAATATAAATATACAATAGGGACTTGTCCAATGGATTGGGCCCTAACCAAAAAACATCAGCCCTTTGAGACTAAATCAATGATGGAACAAGAAACTTCTCATTTTCATTGCATAAAAAGGTTTAGTACATCATATGAAAATAAAAAATAACACTAATCAAATATCAAGAGCTACTTAGCTTAATACAAAGTACGAATCCTAATGAGCTATAACATATGCTTATTTATACAAATATGTAGATACCAAAAGCTACCTAAAAAGTAGGAATAAGTCCTCCTTGATCTATAGAAGAGTGGAGCTTAGACCCTCATAACTATCACTTTTCTTAGATGTCTTTTCATTCAAGCTATTGGGAGAGATCTCGGTGTGATATTGATTGATTAAGAGAGTTAAGGAGGTGGAAAAACCTCCTACAATCTCTCCTTGTTGTCTACTCTCAGCCCTTAGTTGGGAAATATCTCAAAATTGGCCTCATTTCCTGCAATTAGTTTAGATTAGGCAACAATACATGAAAAACATCATACACTCTTCTCATTAAGCATAATATGAAAAAAATGTAAATAAAAGTGATAGAGAGGTAACTTAATAGATGAAGTATTAAATTTTCACTCCTTAAAATATACCTAATGATGGACCTCATCACAATGCATGACCATATCAATCACACAACATGACCTCATGCATGACAACTACAACCATATCAATGCATGTTTAACAACATGTAACACCAACATGCATATAATTCATAACCAATCATACACTCATGATGACACACTCCACAACAACACCATCAAATTTCACATGGTGATACCACTATTACCATGAACACCCATGAATACGAAACAATCAGATAGACCATACGTATAAGAAACACATATGTAACTGACATGAATGTATAACCATCACACTGCCCATCCAGTCCAAAGGGTGAACCATGCTCTGATACCTCTATGTAACACCCTTCTCCCACATTTACCAAAAATAACTATTCCACTGGGGTAAACATGTGACGAGAGGATACTATGATGTCATTCAACTCCCCATGTATAGTTAAGGAAGTGGAACGACAGAGCTAAACCAAATTGACCTTCCACACATGCTACACAACCTCCAAGAGCCAACGAAACCTTCCAAGTGACCAACCCCTAAGGCAAATTAACTTTTCATTTATCTAACACCCCATTCGGTCCCTTGAAAAACCATGCCTGTAATTTCAGGCCTCCATTTACTCCCATAGCAAGGGAAAGCTAACAATTGTGGACCTTTTTAGCTTTTTTTGTGCCAGTTACCCCATATTTTGTGCCACTTTTTCATGGTTGGGACTCAAGCCACTTCCCAGAACTTCACAAAAAATCAAAAAATGATAAATAACACTGGAACAGGTTCTAATGAAAAAAATTTATCAATGACTGTTAGATTGAGGGGTCCTAACCCAAGTTCGAAGTTTATGGATAAACCAAAAAACCCTCCAACTATTAGCCCTTTTGGCAATGATCTACTTGCGTAGACCAAAGCCTCACTTGAAGCAGTATGGGGGGGTGTTGGAACCATTTTTCTGCACCTTGAGAGAGAATTTAATGAAGTGGTCCTCGAAAAACCCTAATTTATCTCCCACAAATGTGCGTGGTGAATTTATAACAAAATTACAGATCTTGCGCAATCATTAACAGAATACACAGAAATACTTGTCTTACTTATTGCAGATAATAAATCATAACCAGATCTTGACCTAATCAATGTAACACTTAAAATATGTCAATATTCATGCATAAACATATCAATTAGCTATGTGCATTCATTGGTAAGTAACTAGATAGTGTGATCTCATCAAAGCATAAAAAACACATATATGCATAACAGAGAGAATTCGCCAAACTGTTCCTTCTATTAATTCTTCATATTTTTCAATACATCAGCTTTCCTTCAAAAACCCTTACAAAATCCTTACAATCCTTTCCGCGCACACATCCAGTGGAGTCTGCACACAGCCAAGACTAGGGCTCTGTGCACACATCGAGTAGGAGCCTCTTACCCAACCCAAAAACCCTTACATACGCAAATATCAAAATATCAATATCACATATCACTTCTTAATTTCACTACTTGACTTATAAAAACTATATATATTTATAATATGCCTAGCACATAGATACTGTGGTATAAAACCATGGTTTGAGGCCTATAGTTTACATTTAAGCATAAATTATGTCCAAAATTGGGGCCAAAATCCCTTTGACTACACCTACATAGTGCGCACATACAAACATAAAAAAAAATATCATTGGAACTTGTGCCTCAGTGGACCCTGCTCCAACAGGCCCCCAACACAAACATGTGACTCATCTCGAGTCACTGAGGTGTTGTTTTTGTCTCCTTGGTTTTTTCTATGAGTGTCTTGACATGAGTTTGGAGAACGAGCACTAACTCAAGGCTCTATGTTGTTGCACCCTGCACCAGTTAAACCATCTTATCTTCTGTAGGCCCTTCAGGGGCCATCTCCACACTGCATTGGGTTTGCTAAATGATATTGAGTGTGTTTTTTAGTGTTTGAGAGAGTTGTAGTGCTTCCTCTACCCATGGTTGCATTTGTTCTGTGAGCACCTACTCTTTACGACACAAGTCTACAATTTCTCCGTAGATTCTAAAACCTTCTTGTAGATGAGCAAGCCTCTGCATAACCACCAATGTGGGTGCTACTATGCAGATTTATTGAGTATGTAGCACAACTACTACATGACCGAATCATTCTGGACGAGGCCCAAATGTACATGGCCTCGGTCAGAGACTGGTCACACTGAGTGATTGCGGTGGCAATACTTTCTTGGTCATGTTTAACCTCTACTGCTCTCTTTGCATGGACCTCGAGTGGTGTCTCTGGCTGCAGCTTGGTCTGGAGGTCTGTGATTTGCTACTCGTATGAGCTCAAATGGTGTGAGATTTCACGCATGTATCCTTAATCACAAAAGCTAATCCATACAACTTCTCTGTGGGCACAGTGGTGGCTACGAGTGCTGGAATATCTTTGCAAACTTGGTTAATATTGGCTTTCAACACAGTGCGCTAGGCTTCTTCTTCTTGATAGGCTACTTCATCCTGTCACTGCTGCTCATGGGCTTGCACATCCTACTTCTGTCCATCCTTAGTTTGTGTCTGTGTGGTTTCTTCTTGGTACTGGAGCTCATCAGCAATGACTAAGTGGATTAGATGGAATTTTCCTGCAGGCAACACGACAAGGTTAACATGAAGATCACATGTACCAGTAAACTGAGTGCGATGGATCACGTCCATTTGGAATGCTGGCAGGGGATATGAACAAATCACCACTCTCCAGATGATGGCAAGGTTATGTCCAAGGGTTTTGCGCTGGTAACAGGCGCACTCGTCCGACTCACTTTAATCACGCTCACCTAGATTTGGCTCACTTTAATTTTTAACTCCTCTAGGCCTACTTGTACAATCTCCAAGGCAGATTTATATTGGACCCCCATGTTCTTCCATCGATATTCTTGCGTCGAGGTGACTATATTTGCGATCTCATTGAGATTTTCCTCTGTAAGTGTCAGGACCTCCTGTCCTATTTTCTTAGAACCCTTTTACTTCTTTCTTGACCCAACCATGGTCTGTGCACCACACTTTGTGCATTTGTATGTTGCTGCTTTAGTTTCTTTAGGCGCGGAGCCATTTTTTCTGGTATTGTGGCATCAGTAGTTTCTACTATGATGGTCAGTGTAGGTTCCTTCTCACCAGGTTTTTCTGTCACAGTTGGCGATACTGCTTCAGTATGCTTTTCAGTGGCCTTCTCCGTTGATTTACCAGTTGGGGTGCGCAGCTGTGTTGGTGGAGTCAAATAAGCCGGTGGCCAGTCTGCTGTGACTCCGATCAAATCATTTTTATTCACCAAGTAAGGAAACTCATACCATACACCCTCCATAGTTCCCTTCACATGGATGTGGATATTGTGAAAGGTATCCTTAAAGTCAACTACCATCTTGTATTTCTCATAAAGGGTGGGAGATAATCGCAGCTTTGACTGTACTACCTGGTACAAGCTTGCATCATATAGAACCCAAAATATCTTGCTCTATTTTTCTCACACTAGGTCAGAGGAGTTCCATAGAGTTGTGTAGCGCACAAACTCGCACATCATCTCTGTGAGTTCAATGAACTGGGTATCTTTGGGGGTCTTCCACCCAATGAGTGCAATTAAAAAAAAGATCCAATCATATTGAAATTGGTTGCCCACCTCCTTGACTTTGCGCACATTTTAAGAAACTCCTTGCAGAGATACATGCACCAATTATAGATGAATCCTTTTTCGTGCCTTCTAGTGAGCACAATTACATGCACAGGCACTTTCTTCAGCCTATACTTGCACGTCATCTTGAAAGCCAAGATGACCGTGCCAAAACATATGACAAGGTTTTTAATCTCTTCTACCATGAATCCCTGGGATTTGTACGTAACATCATATTTTTTCTTTATTTTTTCCTTAAAATATTTCTCCTATTCTTTCACTCCGAAATCATCCATATGGTCGACCCCCTTGTTTGTGTAATATTTCCAAATGGGAAAAGAAGCAATTATAGCTCATAAAATGAAAGCAACAGAAAATATTTAACATATGAGACCATGAGACCATATGGAGTCATAAAATTATGTATTAGAGCAGAAAATCAATACAAAATAGTGAGGTATAAGTCATATACAATGAAGAAACAAGCCTCCCATAAGTAATCACTCCCAAATATGAGTTGTTACAACACAAAATGCTGGAGAGGAACTACAACGCAATAATATTAAGAAAAACTAAAGCTGGAGATGATACAATGATATAAAAATACTGATATAGGCCCCAATAGAGTCTAGACATATATACCTAGGCACTAGATTAGCTTTCCAAGACAACCCAAGAGGGTTTTTGGAAAATGCACACAATGTGCCAATGTAAGTTGTAGCCATAGGGCTAAATATATGCTGCAACAACAGAAATGAGAAGATATGTCTGAAGCTGATGTAGAAACCTACATCCCTTCTCCAATAGATCCTCCAGATGAAATAATGGCTCCTTCACTGAAGAAATCACCTCCCAAACAGCCACTGTAACTACCACTGCAACGCCTCCCTAAAATAAAGCGAATCTGGACTGAAACTGCACTGTGGTGGATAAATTCACTTTAGCCTGCTACTAAATGTGTCAATAAATATCAAGGGGCTTCTTTACATTCCCTCCAATAGATGGAAACTTTCCTCCACTGCAAAGCTAGCCCTGAAGACACCCAAAATGATCCTCCACTACTGCACCCTGCAACAAAGCACAATATTCTGCAAAAACTACACTGTAGCTAAAAACTGAAGCTTGGACCTAAGCCTAAGTGTGGAAATGAAGTGAAATGCTCCTCTAAGAGGCCTCTTAAGGAAAAATATGGGATTCCCACTCTAGAACACCCTGTGCTAAACAACACTGCAATCTTAGCTAAACAACTGAAGAATGCAAAAAGTCTAAATAGGACATATACAAAATAATAAGCCATAACATACCCCATATGGCTGCCATTATCTTCCTTATATAGGTTATGAGCTTCCTTGCCCTTGGCCCCACTCAATTAGGTCATTTCCTCCATGCAATCAATCTCCCTCCAAAACTGTGTTATTCCTTATTTAATGTCCACTCCTCCATAACAACGTTGTTGATTTGGTCAAAGTTGGCCTATTCAACATGATCCAACCCCTGTTCATACTCAAAGGTGATTTATTTAGCTTCTTAGAAGGTCTTATTTCACACTTGAAGTGTTTTTATTGCTGCTAAGGAGATTTATGGGCCTTCCCACCCATTTATTCACCTACCTAGTGACAAAATAATCTATAATATTCTATTTAGCTAAAAGCTAAAATTTAGGAATATTACATTCCTCCCCTCCAAAATGTTGCTTGTCCTCAAGCAACTATAAGGTGGGGCAACATTCCTCCCCTCCTCCTCTTGTGGCCTCCTCATCAATAGTCCCCACCATTGCTTCATATTTTCTACAATAATTTTGTCTCCCAGTGGTTCCTCCCAAATGTGCAAGTTGGCCTTTGGTGGATAAACCAAATGGCCCTCATCCTGAGAAAGTGAAAGGTCTATATGGAAACCTTCTTGCTGTAGAATGGCCTCTTTAAGGTAGGAGTAATGACAATAATAAGGGATCTAATTCCCAAAGAGGGACTCCCATCTCCATGCTATCATCCAAATAAAATGAATCACCTTCCAGCATGGTAATTCATAGAAAAGTTCCTCCCAAGTGTTCATTAGAGGCATAGGGCCCAAGTGCTCCAAAAAATCATATGGCCTCCTCATAAAGAAACAAGTGATATACTATAGTGGCCATATCATCTCCCAGGCTCCCCTTGAAGCATGAAGCATAAAAGGTGTGGGAAATTTCATTCCCCATGGACACATTCAACCAATGTGCCTTTCCTTCAATCATGTTCCCAACAAAGATAAGAGCATCATAAACATATGGAATCACAATTAAATTTATGCTAGCTTCCATGTGTAGTAAAGGAGAAAAAAAATGGTCCCTCATGTGCAACCAGCGCATTTTTTCTCCTAATTACCATAGAATATGATAGAATAAGTGTTTCCCCCACCACTTGTTTACTGCCCCATTCTTCTTGCATGCTTAGAGAAGGTGTATGATGGTTGGTGTTAATGAAGCACACCATAAAGAATACATCATCTCCTAAAAATCTTCTATGGAATGGTCCCAAATAGATCATTTTTCATGGCCCCAAATAGCTCATGAAGCCAATAAGAAAGAGTTCCCCCTCTTGGAGCAATGCCCTACACATGAGTGGTAAGAAAATGCAAGTATATAGTAAATATATCATGGTGCTCATAAATACAATCCTTACCATATACTTGGCTTAAATCAGTGAGGTAGCTCATGGATGAGCTCCCTCTCACACCCAATGAGTAAGGAGGTGGTGATGATAATTCTTCCCAAGAATTATGTTTCTCCTCACCCTCTAAATAATATATGCACTTCCTCATTTGATAGTGCACCTCCTCTTTGAAGTCTTCCCACATGAATCTCTCCAAGATAGTATGGTATGTTCTAATAAAACTAGTGAGATTGGAAAGCAAGATCTCATAGGCTGCATGTAGTAGTTTAGCCTTGAGCTTTGAGTCTCTAGTCATGTAAATCTGATCATGGAAATAATTGACTCCATCAACAACTCTATACCTCCCATCTATCACTTTCCCATCAAGAACATTACATGTGAAGAGGTTCTTGAAATATTCCACCAATAGTTAAGATTCCCAATATGGATCTAGACTTCCCAACAATGACAACATTGTAGAAATATGAAATGAATTGTCTGTCACATCATAACTCTCTTCTTTGACATGCTTAATTCCAAAACCACATGTTGGAGTAATGTTACCCCACTTTTTTTGCCTCTGTTGCAGCTGATCTTACAGATAAGATTGGAGTACATGGAAGTCAACCTCCTCTTGAAAGGTACCTCTCCTTCAAAACCTCCATAGTTTGGCCAATGCATTCAAAAGTGTCAATAACCTCTTGTCATATTCAGAAATATTCCTCATGACATGTAGGAGTATAATTTTCTTCCCCAAGGTTATGGAGTAGCCCTTTGACACCGTGCTCATGTCATCACAGATTTTTGAATCATCATTGTTTAGCGCAAATATCTGAGTGGGAGATGGCAATGTCCACATCAGAAAATTTCTCACCTCCCCCTTGAACCCATCCAAGGTTCTTTGTGTTGTGCTAGCTCCTCCCAAGGCTCCTTCTCTTGCTAAATATTTCAATGCTGCACCATGTTGAGAGAACTCTTTATTCATCTTCCAATCAAGGGGTATCCCTGGTGGAATGCCTCCATGTAAAGAGACATCAAAATCTAAAGTATATTGTGTAGGTGAGTGGAATGATTTTTTCACTCCCTTCACTACATAAATAAATCTCATTCTTTTGTATATAAACCCTTTGAATAAACAAGGGCACATGCTCTCCATCCTTTGTTGCTGATCCACCTTTCCTTCTCCTCCTTTGATCAAGGAGTTACAACGAATCACTATTATCACAAGATGCTCCTTGGGAAATTTTTGAAAAGATTCAAAAGCTTATCCTCTTGAAGAAATAGCCTCATGCCCATCTCCATGTGGTGATGGTTCTTCTCCCAAAGTGACATCGTCGTCACTTTCCTTCTGCTTTTCCTCCTCATCAATATTTTAGAATACTTCATCAACAATGAGAGACCCTAGATCTTGGTCTTCCCTTGAAGGAGGAATATCCATGTCTTTCTTTTGAGAAGAAAGCTCTTCATGCAATGGGGATATTTCCCTTGGCAAGGTATCATATAAGTTTTTATCCCCCTCAATAGAAAACTGAAGTGGAGTTGGTGAAATAGATATTTCTAACTCATGCAAAGGTTTTGAATGTTTATGTTTCGCTAGCTCAATAAAAGATGTTTCATATTGTTTTACATCAAATATCTTCAATAATATCTTAGGGAATCCTACATAAGTAGCTATATTTGCATGATTGAATGAATAATATTCATAAAACCACCAAGTATGAGCCTTACCTTCAAGAAGAAGCACTACTATCCTAAGGGCTTCCCTTTCTGAAACTTTATGTAGATACAAATATGAGTCTAGCTGATCTATACAATCCTTGGTTGTACATGTGGAGGACCCATAAAAATTTGGCAAAAATAATCTACCTCTTCTACTTCTATTGTGATTTCTGGGTCTTCTTTCCTCCTTGAGTTGGAAAATTTTTTGGAATTTCAAGTGCCCCTTGAATCTCCAATATTGAGATTCATACTCCTGAAGATAATCACTCAAATTCTCCCCCTTTCGTGCATCTTCTTCCTCCATCTCTCTTGCAGTAAATCTAGGCATATGACTACGATGTGGATCATAATGTGTGGTTGTATGCTCATGCCCATCATGTAAAAATATAGGGCTTGCTTCATATTCAAACCCCCTTGGAGATTCCCTACACATCTCCCTTATCATATTCTTGATATCTCCCTTGATGCTCTGCATAGTTTGAGAAAGAAGCTTTGAGAGCCCCTCTTCCTCCTTTCCTCCAAATAATAGAGTCTTGTCTTTGTTTTTTTTTTACATCTCTTTTTCTTGTGAGAAGATTCTCCTTATTGTGACATATTGGCTAAATACACAGGCTGAGCCAAGATTATGCTCTGATACCACTATAATATTCCCAAATGGGAAAAACAACAATTATAGCTCATAACATGAAAGCAACAGCAAATATTTAACACATGAGACCATGAGAAAAATATGGAGTCATAAAATTATGTATTAGAGAAGAAAATAAATACAAAATAGTGAGGCATAAATCATATACAATGAAGAAACAAGCCTCCCATAAGCAATCACTCCCAAATATGAGTTGTTGTTACAATAAAAAATGCCAGAGAGAAAATAAAACGCAGTCATATTAAAAATAACTACAACTCGAGATGATACAATGATATAAAAATACTGATATAGGCCCCAATAGAGTCTATACATATAGATTTGGTCACTAGATCAACTTTCCAAGACAACCCAAGAGGGTTTCTGGAAAATGCACTCAATGTGCCAATGTAAGCTGCAACCCTAGGGCTGAAGATATGCTGCAAAAAAATAAATGAGAAGATATGGCTGAAGCTGATGTGGAAACCTACATCCCTTCTCCAATATATCCTCCAGATGAAAGAATGGATCCTCCGCTGAAAAAAATCACCTCCCAAACAGCCACTGCAACTAGCCCTGCAACTCCTCCCTAAAATAACGCAGATATGGACTGAAAATGTGCTGTAGGGGATAAATTCTCTTTAGCCTGCTGCTAAATGTGTCAATAAAGCTCAAGGGGCTTCTTTACATGCCCTCCAATGGATGGAAACCTTCCTCCACTGCAAAACTAGCCCTGAAGACACCCAAAATGATCCTCCACTATTGCACCCAGCAACACAACACAATATTCTACAGAAACTACGTTGTAGCTGAAGACTGAAGCTTGGCCCTAAGCCTAAGTGTGGAAATGAAGTGAAATTCTCCTCCAAGAGGCCTCTCAAGGAAAGAGATGGGATTCTCACTTGGGAACACCCTGTGATAAACATCACTGCAATCTTAGATAAACAGTTGAAGAATGCCAAAATTATAAATAGGCCATATACAAAATAATAAGAAAAAACATACCCCATATGGCTTCTATCCTCTTCCTTATATAGGTTATGAGCTTCCTTGCCCTTGGCCCCACTCAATTAGGTCATTTCCTCCATGCAATCAATCTCCCTCCAAAACTGCGTTATTCCTTATTTAATGTCCACTCCTCCATAACAACGTTGTTGATTTGGTGAAAGTTGACCTATTGAACATGATCCAACCCCTGTTCATACTCAAAGGTGATTTATTTAGCTAGTTAGAAGGTCTCCTTTCACACTTGAAGTTTTTTTTATTGCTGCTAAGGGGATTTATGGGCCTCCCCACCCATTTATTCACCTACCTAGTGAAAAAATAATATATAATATTCCAAAAATAATATATAATATTCCATTTAGCTAAAAGCTAAATTTAAGGAATATTACAGTTTGGAAATCCTGTGATTCTATGAATGAGTTCTGCATCAATTAGGATGCACTCTACCAGCTAGAGCGTATCATCATGCACCAACGCCAATAACTTCCTGACGCAGATATCATTTATGGGGTTGCACCCAAAATGAGGGATCTCCATGAGATTGAGGAGGCCTGCCTTATGCAGACCTAGCATTCCTCTCTTTGGTTCGAGGCGCACCAGACCTCCGGCATATGTAACTGGATCAAGATAGAGCTCTGGTGTGAGATAAGGGAACTTCTCAACATCTACAATGTCTCAGTCATCGAATCACAGCTGAGAGATTTTTGCGAGCATGTCCCCCTTGATTGGCATGTTCTGTGGGATTAGGGGCACTTGGATACCTGCACGTACCTTATCCAAGTCCTTCAGCACTTTCACTATATTTTTGCGCAACAAAATGTAGCTGGGTAGCCATGAGACTGGTGCTACTTCTACCACGTCATCATCCCCTTCCTCAATAGTCTCTAGGAGTTAAGGCATGTGTTTCTTCATCTTCTCTCTGGCATGTCTTTTCTCTTAGAGACTTGTGCATCCGAGACGTTTGTCCCTTCTTTGTTTTAGACGGTGCAGGGGTCTCTACCACAGGCACCTCCTATGTAGTAGGGGCATCTTAGGGTCTGGTGGTTTTCATTTTTCTATGAATTACGTATCCTAAACCCTCTTGGCGCAATGATTCCTCAAACAAGGGATCTAATCCTAACATAAATGTAGCAAAGGAAAATACAAATAAACATCTCTAAGCATAAAAATTACTTAGAATGCAAAGGGAACCATTGCGATCCCATGATTCATATTTATACTTGTGGCACATCTACAATAGCTCCTTGGGCATTAATGAGGTTCCATTACTGACAAAAAAAGTCCCAAATCTGGAAAATCCCCTCATTAAATGCATCTTGGATGCTCCTAAAAATGGTAATAATTATGTCTTATCCAATTTTATGGTTCCAACGACTATTTTTTGACACCTTTGTGCACTATTCAATCCCCAAGCGCAGATACCATGTGCGTGTCACACCTTACTATGCATTCCCCATCTCAGTTGCGCGAGTCTTATAATCCATCCATATAGTCATTTGGTAGGCACAGGGTCATCCCTGTACAGCTTTAGATGTCCTCCATTGACATATCCCAATAGGTATTGACCACTCAACGTGGCCAGGCGCATTTATCCTCCATTAGTGATTTCCTTAACAACATAGGGGCCTAGCCAATGCATATTCAATTACCCTGGGTGGCATGCAAACTTATTGTCATATAGTAAGACTAAATCACCCTCCTTGAACACCTTATTCCTGATATGCTTGTCATGCCAGGATTTTTCGCGTGCCTTTTGGACCTGCTGGCCTTTTTCTAGAGCAACCAACGGCAACAACTCTTCTCCTAGAGCATCTTCTTCATCCATATTAGTGAATGCAACAATGCACAGACTGGGAACAATGAACTCCATGGGAAACCAAGCCTCTTGCCCATATACCATCCTAAAAGGTGTCCTACATGTCAACTTTTTGCAAGTAGTCCTATAGGCCTAGAGAACTGCAGGCACTTGCTCATCCCAATCATTTCTATTAGCATTGCATACCTTAGTGAGCGTGGTCTCCAAGATATTATTGAAAGCTTCAACTGCGCCATTTTCCTACGGATGATAAGGATATCTCTTTTGATGACGAATCTTGTATTCCTCAATCAAGGCTTCAATAGTATCATTTACAAAATGTGTACCATTTTTTTATCAGGATATTAGGACAACCAAACAGAGTCACTATATTCTCAAAAATAAACTGCGCAACAGTATTAGCAGTACAATTTTTCACTGGTTTGGATTCAGCCTATCTGCTTACATAATCTATCACAATGATGATGTAATGCACATTGCTCTTCCTTCCTGGAGGAATAATAGGTCGCACAAAATCAATAGCCCATCTCTCAAAAGCTTGCAGTGCCATCTGCGGATTCAGGGGAATTTCATTCCTGCGTGAAGTTTCCCCCATTCTTTGACAAACATCGCAAACGTGACAGTATGCATAGGCATCGTTTTGTGGTGTGGGCCACCACAACCTAGCATGCAAGATCTTTTGCATAGTGGACTTACCTGCATAATGACCACCATCAATTCCTCCATGCGCTTCATTGAGAATTTCCCACCTTTCATATTCCAATACATACCTTCATAGGACCTCATTCGTGCCTAATTTGTACAACTGTCTAGCAATAATGGTGAAGTCTGATGTGCATGCCATAAATTATTTCTTTTTCTCCACTTTGTATTTCTCAGGTGCATGACCAGTTGTTAGGAACTGAATGATATTAGGTAAATTCTCATCAACCAATTTTATTGCAAACAATTGCGCATCAGGTAATCCATCATTGATGTTTGTGGGCTCTTCTCCTGATTCAATGTGCGAAATATGGTCTAGTCCAACATTTAATCATCTTGGTTTCACTTTAATTTAAAAATCATATTCCTGAAATAACAACAACCACCTACATATCTCCCCCCTAACACAGGTTTTTTTACCAGGTACTTCAATGAAGAATGATCAGTGAACATTTTAAAGTGACCTCCCAACAGATAATGGCATAATTTCTACAAAAAATATACAATGGCGAGTCATTCCCTTTCCATGTTTGATTAATTCTCCTCCATGCGTGATAGTTTTTTATTGGCATAAGCAATGGGATGATCAAGTTCTCCTTCCCATGGCTGCACTAACACAGCTCTGAGTGAAATACAGGACGCATCCACATGTACATGAAAAGCCTTGGACCAATTCGAGAAGACTAGGATGGGTGCAGTGACCATATTTTCTTTGAGCAGCTCAAATCTCTTTTGGCAGTCTGCATCCTAGTAGAACATTGCATCCTTCTTTAAAAAAATTTCCATGGGCACAGTTATCAGAGCATATCCTTGAATAAACTTTTTATAGTACCCATTATGCCCTAATATTGAGTGCAACCGCTTGATATTATTTGGTACTTCCAAATTGACTGTGACAACAATCTTGGAAGGATCCACCATCAATCCCTGCTAGAAGACAATGTGTCCCATTAGTATTCCAAAGGGAACACAGAAAATACACTTCTTCAGATTCAATGAGATCTGATACTTCCTAGAAGTATCCAGCATTAAGCGTAGGTTGGACACATGCTTCTTTAACAATCCAAAGATAGTCCAATCATCAAAATATACCTCCAAAAACTTGTGTGTGTATTCTTTAAAATTAGAAACTACTACACATGAGAAAATGGCAGGATAATTCTTCAATCCAAATGGCATAACTGTATATTTGAAATATCCCCATTCAATAGCAAAAGTGGTCTTACTTCTATCTTTCAGTGCAATATGGATCTGATGATAACCTGAGAACCCATCTGTAAAAGAACATGCTTCTTTACCTCCAACATTATCCAAAATTTTGTCTAAGAATGGGGTTGAGAATGGATCATCCACACAAGAATCATTCAATTTACACAGATCAACACAGATTTTGATTTCTCCCTTGGTCTTATTATCTTGAGCCACCACTGGACTTACCCAATCAGATTCTTCCACGGGCCCAATGATGCATGTTGCCACCATCATTTCCAACTCTTATTTCACTTTCTACTTATATCTGGGGTTCAGCCTGTATGGGCATTGCTTTACTGGTTGCGCATCAGGCTTCAATGTGATTTTCATTACTCGCAGGTCCCCAATGATTCCCTTTAATTTTGAAAAATTTGTAGGGAACAAATCTTGATATTATATCAGCAACTCAGCAAACTTTCCTACTGTATCATCATTCCAGTAGTCTCCAATATTTGATAGCTTAGGTTGTTCTTCAGTTACAATATTCACCTGTATTAACCTTAATAGATTGGTTACATCCATCAAGTTAATTGAGGGCCCATCCACTGCACACTGGCCTTCATATTTGGGAATCATGATGCTCCTTAGATCCCCGTCATTTTATTCTACTGTCAAGTTTTTGCAATTCATAATGGCGTTCATTTGCGCATCCCAAGATGGTGCTATGCACTCAATTATAGGCTTAGTGGAATCAAATATGAATTATTGAATATTATGCAGATCCTGACCAATCTTTTCAAATCCACTTTCAAAGCTAAATGTAATAAGAAAACTATATACCAACGTAGACCACTCACTAGTGCCTCTACGCAGCTCTGTTTCTAGGTACCATTCAGTTGGAACCTTTCCCAATCTATGAATAAACATACGAACCCATTCAGGCCTTGGATCTACACCCCATACTTGATTCCACTTGGCCAGATTTCTGCGTGGATCCTCCTTGCCCAAAGTATAATTCATCTTCTTTAATGATTGGGTGTTCAAATCGTAGCTCCATCATCTGCGCACATTCCTCCCAATATCCCATAGTCTCCTTATGTGTTTCCCACCATCTTTTCGGAGTAGCATGAAAGCCAAGATCCAAAGCATGGAACCTTTGGTCGGTCGGCATAGACCTTTCTAGTTCTCCCAAGAACGTGTTTACGTCAGTTGAGCCATCATAATGTGGGAAATCACGTACCTCAGATGTTATGAAACACGGAGCATAGGTCACACGATTACAATACAATGCAGAAACCTCATGCAGTCGGTTGTGCCAATTTTCTAGTTCTTCATCAAAGTCTAAAAATAAATAACTATCCTTCTCCCATTTAAGATTCCCATCTCCTATCGGATTAATCCATTCTTCCTCGCACAAGGTTAGCTTGTAAATTTGATCAATATCATCATCAGCGCGCATTGGTTCAGTATACTTTTGACCTTCTGCAGGATCCAGAGGAATGATGACCCTAAATACATTGTTCTAAAATTCCATCCTTCTTTTCTTCAGGGTGATAACACCGTCCATGTCAATGGCCTAATCCACACCTAGCAGTGCAGGATAGGGATCAGTATCATCTACAATCTATATGACTTCAAAATATGCCAACACCTTAACTCCTTCTATATTGATCACAACTTTTGACAACCTCCCCAAGGGAATGACATTCTGTAGGTTATCCATGCGTAGTTGGATGGTGGACCATTCCCGCTTCAGTTCTACCATGTGTTGCCAGGTTTGTTTAGGTATAACATTAGCATGTGATCCAAAATATAGAATGAATTATTCCATTTCATAAGCACTAATATACAGAGTCAGAAGAATCTCTCTACCCATTATCTTCTTGTTCTTATAGATTTTGTTGACTGCGCTCTATTCTACCAGAGGTTTTTCCCTTTCTGTGCAATTGTCTATCAATGTCTGCAAATTTTCAACAACCTTTTTATTCCACAAAAAAATTATGCATGCTTGTAAGAACGACTTAATCTCTTCTTATCCTATTGTTCCTTTTAGTGTTCTACCACTTGTGGAAGTATCTCCTTCTGTGAATCTTTCCTTGCTTCAATAAAGGTTTCTTTTGCATGCTTAAGATTAAGGCCTTCTTTGGTTTCAGGTGCTTTTTGGATCCATACATCAGTGGCAGGTTTCCTTCCTTTATCTTCATTGGTAGAGACACCACTCTTGGTAAGTACATTCACACAAGGATCTTCTTCACGAGTCTCAGTGTGAACCATTTGTAGATTCTGCGTTGGGGTCTTCTTTTCTTGCATTTTAGCAATCAAGATAGGACAATCTTCTATAACATTATAAAATTGTCTATAGTACCTTTAGGACTGTCTTTCTGCATTCAGACAGTCAGGCACATAATGACCAGCATCACCACATTAATATAAAATCACTTTTCCTCTTCCTCGACCAGCTGATCCACCTCCTCGGCCTCTTCCTCTGCCTTGGAATCCTCCATGCCCAGAAGGGGATGCTGGTGATGTAGGATCAACCTACATTCTATATATCTCAGCTTTATCCAAAATCATGGCATAGGTCTGACAATGCTGCTCATCATGCCCTAATGATGAACAGAACTTGAAAAATGGCTACTGTAAGTCAGGTTGATATTTTTTAATGCTCATGCAAGAATATGTATCATGTAGTCCAACAATCTGACATATAGTACACCATACAGGTCCCTTCAATGGACTAGGACCTCCAACATTTAGATAGTTGTTGAAAACATAACACTGGTCTTTATGATGTCCAGAATATTTTCACTTTATACACCATACCTCTACGCAGACCTCCTTTCCTTTGTCCTTGAGTATATTTTTAATTTCTAGATGCATTTCTTCCAACTGACTCTAAATCCATTGAGTTCTAGACACAATAGGTGTTGGGGTAGATTATAGTTTCATTACAACTTCTACAGCCTCAGCTTGTGGAGCAATATTTTTCTGCCCTAGTGGTTGGCTCAAATGCAAGAGAAACATAGCAATTAACCATTATTTATGCTGAGTTTCATCAATCACAAATTCACCATCTCTGATGATGTGCTTGAATATTTGATTAGCCTCCCATACAGATTCATTAGGTTCTTGACATATATCCTTCATCTCTGTCCCCAGCTGCGCATATGATTTTGGTTTTTTAAACTACTCTTTTAGGGCTTCTTTAATTTCTTCCAAAGTAACATTAGGGTTTACTTGTGCATACCTAATTTACCAGTCTAGCACTCAATCTTGAAATGAAATAGCTAGTTGCGCTTGTCTAATATCAATATTGTTTAATTTTTTAGCCTGCCATACGGCCTCAGTCACAAACCAGAAGTGATCAATTTCCTCATTTCCAATGCCTCTAAAATTAGGTAACTTCATGGAAGAAACCATATCTACTTCAGGAGGGGGTGGAGGTGGAGGTGCAGATGGATTGTGCAGTGGGGTAGGTGATTGATAATGCGAGTTTAGAAGTGGAGTGGATGGAGTAGGAAACATATTCAAGGGCTTTTGATATGACGAGATTTCTTCTTCAGAGTCACTCAAGCTAGCATTTTTTGGTCTAGTTTCACTATCATATCTAGGCTTCAGAGGGCTATAAAGTACCTCTTCAGAGTATTTTTAGTAAATTGTTCCATTGTGCGTAGCTGAGCCTCTTTGATGCATTCAAGAAATATGTTTTCATAGACATCTCTTCTCACACAATAGCATTTCCAATAACAATTTCAATGAGCACATAAACTTACCTCTAGGACCTTTGAAAAACCTACTTTCAACTTCAAGATATGACACAAGTTGGTCAACCGCAAATTCAGTCACAAATCTGCCCAAAAGGTGATCGATCCAATCATATACCGCACAAGTGATCTTATTATCAAATTTCTCTACTTGTTGGATCAATTCAGGAGTCCACTTAGTGACAACCACTCCTAAATTTCATGCGCAAAGGAACAAAAGAAATTTTTGTGCACTTCGGTACAAATATACTTTTGCACCCACTGTTCGTCAGAAAATTTAGTGCTTTTATTCTCTTGCTTCAAAAATTCAAGGATATTTCTATCCAACCAGTCTTGTAATTCAATGTGTGATGGATTCCAAAACATTAACTCTCCCTCAAAATGATGATCTTGGTCCCAACAATAGAACCATCTATTTTCTTGAGGGGTCTTGACCCAAGTTCAGATTTTATGGATAAACCAACAAACCCTCCAAGAACTATCCCTTTCGGCAATGATTTGCTTACATAGACCAAAGTCTCACCCGAAGTAGTATGGGGGGTGCTCAAACTAGGTTTCAGCACTCTGAGAGAGAATTTAATAAAGTGGTCCTCGGAAAAACCCTAATTGATCTCCCACAGATGTGCACAATAAATTTATAATATAATTATAGATCTTGAGCAATCATTAACAGAATAAACAGAAATACATGTCTCACTTATCGCAGATAATAAATCAGAACCATATCTTGACCTAATCAATGTAATACTTAACAGATGTCAATATTCATGCATAAACATATCAATTATTTCTGTGCATTCATGAGTATGTAACCAGACAGTGTGATCTCATCAAAGCATAAACAACACATATACGTATAACATAGATAATTCGCCAAACTATTCCTTCTATTAATTCTTCAGATCTGTCAATACATCATCTTTCCTTCAAAAACCCTTACAAAACCCTTACAATCCCTTCCGCGTGCCCAGCTAGTATATTCCGCACATAGCCAGGACTAGGTATCCACGCACATAGCCAGCAGGAGCCTCTTACCCAATCCAAAAAACTTTACAGACGCAAATATCATAATATAAATATCATATATCACTTCTTACTTTCACTACTTGACTTAGACAAACTCTATCTATTGATAATATGCCTAGTGCATAGATACTATGGTCTCAAACCATGGTTTGAGGCCCATAGTTTACATTTAAGCTTAAATTATGTCAAAAATTGGGGAAAAATCCCTTTGACTACATCTGCGCAGTGCACGCATAAAAACATACAAAAAATATCATTCGAACTTGTGCCTCAGGGGACCCGGCTCCAACAATGACTTTACTGGAACCTTACTAGCCATGATAGGTGTTTCGTCAAACATGTCACAAATATGTAATATACAGGTCATAACAATAGACCTGAGAATAGGAGTCTCATACTTATCTGAGAATCATAAGGAAACATTGATGCCTTATCACATTAGCTGCATTATCATCTATTAGGTCATATATGCATTGTTCATTCATTCACAAATCAAAACATGATTAGAGCCATACATCATCACTGTCATAAAACATACTCATAACCAGAATATAAACAAAAGAATTAAAAAGGATACAATAGCCATAAATGCCACATATGAACCAATAAATTTTCACATAAAATACCAATAAAGGGAACTCTTATTAATGAATGAAAAATTCAACCAGGTTTGATACTTCCACGTACCACCCAACCATAGATTGTCTTAACCAAACATTTATTTTAACCAATCACCCTCAAGCCATATTCCAAACATGAATGTGGGGCTCATAATCAAAATCAACCAAGGTTTCCCAAGGCTAAACCACCTCACCCTCATTAATAGAACCAGGATTTACTACGATCCCCACTAGATCACTAGGCTCTAAACAAGCATGGATGCCACCGTATTTCTCCACCTACACCATGAGGAATTTTCATGTCTCCTAGTCTCTAGGCTTAATCATACATCCCACCGTAAAATAGTCGATAATCCCTAGGCCTACTCAAGACTCCAGTCTCCAATATTTACCATACATCCCATCATTCACTGGTAGAGGATTCCTAGGGCTAATCGATACTCCACCCTCCAGGTTTTACCACAATCCCCACTAGACCACTAGGACTAACTGAGGGCACATGCCATCTAGTCTTTACCATATATCTTTCCATTCACCAGTCAAGGATTCCTAGGCCCACTAAGGCACAAAATATTTCGCTTTACCGTAACCCACAGTCTGGTTCAGAGGTCACTAAGCTAGTGGCTTTAAAACAATCCATTTTCTGGTCCAGGGATCGCTAGGCCATGTATTATTTCTTTCAGAGAGCACCTTAGTCAGTTTTGAATCCATCCAGAAATCTGGCTCAAACAAAACATGAGAACTCCATGACACCATGTGTAATAGCCTTGGTGAAAATTCCATGTAATAAAAGTAAAGAATAATAACCACAGTTGATGGGACACGTATTTGAAGTTGAATGTTGGTAAAAAACATACTGGTGGGTGTTCATTTGCTTTATTATGGCTAAGGAAATTGGCAAAGGATTTGGGCAGGCAAGAGGTATTATTGCCATTTATTTATGAAAATAATGGAAAATATGAGAAAAGGAAGGTGAAAGGTCACAAGTTGCATGTGAGGAGAAAAATTAAGGAAAATAATGTACAATGAAGAAAATAGAGCTTAAATGGATAAAAATTCTTATGAGGATCAGTTGCAAAGCTTTTTGGCTCAAAATTTTTGTCAATTCAATTTTGGAGCTCTCTCATTATTCTCTCTCTCTCACTCTTGGACACTTACAATTTTGTTGGAGCACTTTGCCATTGGATCAAGCAATAAAAAGAAGGCAAGAGGAAGGAAGGAGAAACCAAGGAAAAGTAGGATCACGCAGCTACAACAAGACTCTTTGCAGGTATCAATTTTCTTGTGTGATTTCCTTGCTATATTTGGCATGCATGGTATTGCATGTGACCCTTTTGTACCATGGCATGGGTTTTTCTAGGTGTGACATTGTTTTCAGCCTAGCCTTCCAGTTTCGAATAGCCATGGTGTGATGGAGTTCTCACGTTTTGGTTGAGCTGGATTGGATGGATTCAAAGCTGAGACAGGTGGATCTACAAAATAATAGAACATAAGGCCTCGTAACCCCTGAACTAGACTATGGGTTGCACTAAAGCCAAATAGTTTGTTGCCTCGGTGGGCCTAGGAATCCTCGATAGGTGAATGGCGGGATATACGGTAAAGCCTAGAGGTGGTTTTCTCTCCATCAAGCCTAGGAATCCCAGGTTGGGATATACAGTAAATCCTGGAGAGTATGTCTCAGTTTAGGGCCTAGTAATCCCTAGATTTGACTGTGGATTTTGGTAAAGCCTGAGAGACTAGGAGACAGGAAAATTTCTCACGGTGTAGGTGGAGAAATCCGGTGGCATCCATGCATGTTTGAGCCTAATGATCGGGTGGAGATCATGGTAAATCCTATTATGACATGTTCATTTTTTTTCCTATTGATACGTTGTGAATTATAATAAAGCCTGATTTCTATTGGTGAGGGTGAGGTGGTTTAGACTTAGGATGCCCTTGCTGGTTATGTCAGTGTGAATCCCACACTCATGCTTGGAATATGGAAGAAGGGTGATTAGATGAAGAGATATTTGGCTCAGCCAATCTATGGTTAGGTGGAACGTGGTAGTCCCATCTCTAGTTGGTTTTTACATTCATTAATAAGTTAATTTCATTGGAATTTGATGTTTAAATGTTCTGTTTTATATTTGAATTCTATGGTTGATGTATCCATGATATTTATGTTGTTATTATGTTAGTTATGAGCATGTATTCTGACAGTGATGATGTATGGATCTCCTCATGTTTTTATTTGTAAATGAATAAACAATGTATCTATGACCTAATAGATGATACTACAGCTAATGATGTAAGGGATCAATTCTTCTTAGCGATTCTCAGATAAGTATGAGATCCCATGCTCATATATGTTGTTTACACCTATATCTTACATTTATGCCAAGTATTTAATAGAATTCTAGTCCCGGTTGGGGATTTTCAGGCCTAGTCCTAAAGATATTTTTTGGTTTATTAGTCTTTTCCTCATGTTTTTAAAGGATTCTAGAAGTTACAACAAGTTTTGGGCAGTGGCTGGAATTTTGGGCTTGAAAAGTGCCTTAAATCCCTCAGACTCTTGCATAGGTCTACTAGAAATAGTCCCTAGAAATAGGCATGCAGACTTTTGCATGCCTCCAAAGTCTCCCAAATGAAGGCATGTAGGCTTGTGAATGCGTCCAGAGTGTAAGTGGGTTAAAAAATTGGTGGGACCCAGGGGAAGGATATTTGAGTGGTTGGGATGGCTCCTGAGTGTTTTTGTTGATGTGTAAGGTATGTTTGATGTGTTTCTATCGATTACACTTCCTTAAGGTAACCTAGGAGGTTAAATCATATCATAGTAGCCTCTCATCACATCTTTACCACAGTTGGATGGTTACATGGGTAGATGTGGGAGGAGGGTGTTACATAGTTTTATCATAGCATGGTTCACCCCTTTGACTGAATGGGAGGTGTGTGTTGGTCATGCATTCATGTAGGTTTCATGTATGTTAATCATACTTGTGGTCTATATGCTTTTTGCATATGCATGGTGTTGGCCATGGTTGTAGGGATGTCGCCATGTGAAAAAAGATGTTTTTGTGAAGTGTTTTGTCATGAGTGTATGATTGTTTATGTGTTGGTATGTTTTTGTCATGCATAAATGCTAGTTGCATATGTGTTCTTCATGTTTGTGGAGTATGTGCATGTTTTGTATGCATGGTGGCGGTCATTGTTGTAGTTCTATCTCCATGTGTAAGTTGATGGTGTTTTTTGTTGGATGTGATCGTCATGAGTGCATGTCGGTTGTGCATTTTTTATGCATGTCAATGTCTATATTTTGTTACACATGCATTATCATGGTTCTAATTGTTGTTGATGAGGTCACTGTAATCATTTTAGTTCATCATGATGTTGTTGATATGTTATGATGCTAATGTGTTGGTTAAGATAGAGCAGGAGATGAAGATCATTGAAGTGAAGTTGCAGCACTAGACTTTGGGTGAGAGCAGATTGTCATACAAGTATTGTATGATTGACATGAAGGTATGTTAGTTAATGGATTTTTATATGCATTATGGTTACATGGTCTTAATTTTATTGCTGTTGTGGTTACATGCATGGTAAATGTTAGTGAATCAGTGTGTTCATATGCATGTGTGTCGAATAGTCATAAATGATAGTAATGTGTTTTCATATGCATTGTTGTTGTTGTTTTACGTTAGTTAACTTGATGATTATGTTATATGTTTTTGATAGGTATGTTACATGTTAACTTGTTGTTGTTATATGTTAATAAACTTGATGCTTATGGTCATTGCAACTAAGATCTTGATGTTATATGCATTATGCTAATTTGTATTGGCCTATGCAGTTGGTTAGGATTATGAAATTAAGGTATGAGTCGACCTAGTTATGATAGTGTGTTGTACTAATCTAGATTGATTAGGCATTTTTGACTATTATGCATGAATTAAAATTGTTTGTGAGCTTATGATGTGAACATAATAGCTAGTTAATCTCATAAATATAATGACCTTATTTATGTTTGAGTTGATGTGTTTTTTGAAGTTATATCATGCTAATCTAGATTGATTTTTCAGATAAGATAACTGTTGATCAACGGTTGTCATTGATGTCAACCCCGAAAGCACCAGGGGATACCCCAATATTGCATGAGAATTTTGACCTACCAAATTACTATATTCTGGGTCAAGAATTATTTTTATGGTTTATACTTGTCGAGATGTTTCCGTTGATATATGGCATGCCACGTAATTCTTCACGGTTTGAGAGATATTCATGTTTAAAGTTTGTAACCCTAGTTAGTGGGCTAAAACCCCATGGGGTTGTGGCATGGGTCATTGAAAAGTCAATAATTAATAATTTTTAAGCTCCTAAAATCCCTCCCATGTTCACTTGTTGAAGCCCCTCTCAACCTAATCATTTATATAAATTGTGATCCTCATATCCTCCTTATGCATTGATTTCTCTATCTAAAACAGGTCATCGTGGCATTTTCACTCTAAATTTTTTTATATGAAGGTTCGGAAGATGAAATTTTTATGAGGTGAAGTTAATATCCTAAGGAAACTCTTGTAAAACATTTAGATCAACTTGCGCTACATTTTCATAGATATGATCTGTGTAAGTTAGTGTTTTTGCAAGCTCCTGAAATTCATCTCAAAGAAGTGAACTTAGGAAAATAGTCATAAATATCTCTCTGAGTATCGAATTGGAATTTTGTAAAATGTGGCAGATATTGCACGGACTATATTTTTTTCTGTATCAATTTTAGAGGCGAATAAAGAAACAGTGACACGTGGCATTCCATACAAGTTCTCTCTACTGAAACAGTTCATAATTAGGGCATTGTGATAGAGTGGGTGTAACTCTCACTTGAAGAATCCAAATTGCGTCAAACCTATGGCATTAAAAAGAAGAATTAGAGGAATACTACAGGGCATAAATTCACATATTGGGAATTTGAAATAATAGGGATACACCAGATTAAATATCGAGCTCCTAGAAGGCAAGAAAAAACTAGATCATGTGTTGTCAAAGGCTGCAAAGGACCAGAATTTCTAGGGAAACAAAGAAAATTAAGGTGCAACAGAGGGTAGCATGACAAGAGAAGAAATCAAGGTGTAGAAAAATAGCAAGAAGTTCATCACATGAAGTCTTCAAGTGGGTAGCACTACATACAGTCACTGTAATGGTATCATTGTACTAAGTAATTATAAATACATTATTGTAAAAAATGTACTAGTGTCTATCTTCCAAGAGTTGAAGAGGCAGTATCGGGAGGTCTAGGATCATAATTAGGTGGTTGTGTCAGAGTTTGGTTTATGTTCTAGCGTGTATTATTCTTCTACATCATTCTATGTCATTGTAAAGTGGACCATTTTCCCTGGTTCGAGAGTCCATTCTCTTTTATTCTTCTATAGGGTGGTAGGGTAGTGCTAGGCTGGTGCATGAAGTTACCAATAGGTTCAAGCCTGTGAAAACTTCAAGGTGGTAGTGTGGTGCTAGGGTGAGTTGTAGCTCATTGGGTGTTGGGGCATCCGTTCAGTTGACTACTGAAGAATATCAGGCATTGGTGCATCCATCTAGTGGGAGATGGAGAAGAAATATTTTCTAGATTCTAGGAAGTTGGAGCTTTATTTTCAATTGGATTTGAATATTAAAGAAATATTAGAAAAGCATTAAGTGGTTTTTGTCCCGGAGTGGGTTCCCACCTTAAAAAATGTTTGCATTTGTGTTCCTTTTGTTTACTGCTATCATTGTATAAAAACTGATAATAATTAAAGATTAAATAATGCTCTAATTGAAAGGAATACTGATTCACCCCCCCCCCCGCCCCCTAGTATTTCCAACAATTGGAATCAGAGCTTCATTCCTTCAATATTAGTTTAACAATTGGAAGGAGGTCATGGAGCATACCAAGAATGGTGTACCTCTATTCAATGAAAATAATTATGCACTCTGGAAAGGAAGAATGGAGGTCTATCTCTTGGCGCAAGGTTATGAAGTATGGGACACTGTTCAAAATGGATTTAAATCAACCGAAGATGAACAAGGTAAGAAGAATTTGGAAAATGATGCAAAAGAAAATAATATTATTATCAGTGGACTTATTGAATCTACTTATCATAAGGTTTTGGGTTGTAAAACTGCTAAAAATGTATGGGACAAGCTTGAGAATATATACGCAGGTGACTCAAATTTAAAAGAAGAAAATCTTCAAATCTATAGAGAAAAATTTGAGCAACTCAGAATGAAAGAAGATTGCAACATTGCTGCATACTTCCAATACGTTGATGAAATAACCAATACTCTATAAGGATTGGGAGAGCCAGTTGACGAGAAGACTATTATACGAAATATTCTTAGAGTGCTACCAGGGAGATTCAACCCAAAGGTATCAGTCTTAGAATACAGTGCAAATCTCGACAAACTCAACAAAGAGGAATTACATGGAGTTCTCATAGCATATGAAATGAGACTTGATGAAGAAGAGGGTACTTCGCATCTAGAAACTGTGTTCGTTGCATCTAAGAAAACCAATAAGGAAAAAAAACCTTCAATTGAAAAGACATGCACCTACAAGTGTGAAGAAAAGGGAGATGATGAAGGTCATTTAGATGAAAAATATGCTTACTTTAGGAGAAAACTAAAAAATAGTAGGGGAAAATTCAAAGGTAAACTTCCATTGATATGTTTCGGCTATGGTGAGGTTGGGCATTTCGCATCAAAATGTCCGAATGGAAGTGATGGCAACTCAAAAGGAAAGAAAGGCTTTAATAAATTCAACAAGAAAGGATCCAAAAGGAACTTTCTCTCCAAAGAAGATAGCTCATCATCCGATGAAGACAATGACAGCGAAGAAGAAGCCAATGAGAGAGTATTGTTTATGGCCACGCACAATAAAAAAGAGGTATAAAACAACAAAGAAGAAGGGTTGACCATAGAATAATTTTCTAAGGAGGAAATCAAGTTTATAAAAGAGCTCAAGGCTGAGAATATTCATTCCAATACTCTTGAAGAACAAGTTCAAGGTCTCAAAATTGAAGTTGAAGAACACAAATGCATTGAAGAGTCACTTCAAAAGAAGTTGGAAGAAAGCAACCAAGAAAGGGAATAATTAGAAGCCGAAGTAGTCTCGTTGCGTAAGGAAGTGAAGAAGGGAAAAACTATCCAAAACTATGCCAATAGCTCAAGGGCATTGGAAGAACTCATCAACAATCAACGATCTTACAATAACAGAACTGGCCTCGGTTACAAAGAAGAAGAATCAAGATATTCTACAACAAAATACAATGAACCTATGAGATCTAACATGCATGTAGACTTATTTGGACAAGATTCGTAAGAAACACCTTGGAATACAATTCATCAACGAATATTTCCATCCAGGCACCAACATATTTTTTATGTGTATTGTTATTCATGTGGAAAATTTGGTCATAAAGTTGTATAATGTCGCACATACCCTAGAAACCAATACAATTCTAGGAGATCTATCCAATATGAACCTTCCAGGGCTCAAAAAAACATCAATAGATTTGAACATTTAAGAATTAATATCGAATGTTACAAATGTCAAAAATTTGGACACATAGCTAGAGACTGCAGACTTGAAAATCCTCCAGAAGAATCTTTGAAGCCACAAAATGAACGAACATGGAAGAAGAAGAAGATTGATAATTGTTCTCTCTCTCTCAAGGCTCAAAACAACAAAGACGTGTGGTATGTTGATAGTGGTTGCTCAACACATGACTGGAGATAGAAATAAATTTGTATCTCTGAAAGAGAAGAAGGATGGAACCGTGTCCTTTGGAAATGATGGATCTTTAAATGTTATAGGATCAGGTACCATCAGACTTGGAAGCAAAGGTGCTCTAGCCAAGAATGTTCTATTGGTTGAAAAATTGAATCACAATCTACTCAGTGTTGGACAAATGTGTGATCAAGGACACACAATACTATTCAACTCCACAAAATGTGAAATTAGGAAAGGTAGGTATGGTGAAATTGTGGCTACAGCAAGTCGAGCTCCAAACGACATATATGTTCTAGATGAAGCAACTAAAGCACGTATAATAGCTAAAGAGGATGATATAATATTTGGTAGCAATGATGATTGACTAAGTAAGAATTTTGATACAAAGATGCAAAGTGATTTCAAGATGTCTTTACTTGGTGAGTTGACATACTTCTTAGGGATTAAAATATCTCAGCAAGAGAAAGGAATATTTATATGTCAAGCCAAGTACAACAAGGAAATTCTCAAGAAATTCAAAATGGAATATTGCAAACCCATCCTTAATCTGATGGTATTAGGTTGAAAATTTAGCATAGACGACTCATCTAAGGATGTGGATCAAAGGTTGTACAGATCTATGATTGTTAGTATTCTATATGTAACATCCTCCCAGCCAGATGTTATGCAAGAAATTAGAAAAGTAGAAATATTCCAAGAAGCACCAAAAGAATCACATATTATTGTCATCAAAATAATTCTTCGATATATAAAGGGAACAATAGAATATGGCTTGTGGTATCCCAAGGGTAACAATATCATTATTCATGCCTTTACAGATAAAGATTGGGCAAGAAGCGTTGATGATCGTGAGAGTACTCATGAAGCATTGGAATATCTTCACTAAAAGCTTCGGATTCTCCCAAGTTCTCATTAGATTTTCCTTCTTCAGAAATAAATGGGGAGTGGAAGTGTGTACAGGTCCGCAAGATGGTTGTGTGTCACGGGGAGTGGAAGTGTGTACAGTTATGCAAGATGGTTTTGTGTCAGGGGGATTTACCCTTTTCCATTGATGTCAAAGGGGAGATAATGTTGTAGAAAGAGGGGTCATGATCGTAGGGGGAGTGCTTGTGTTACCATCAATGCCAAAGGGGGGAATTTTTGATCATCAGTTGTCATTGATGTCAACCCAAGCAGCACCAGGGGCTACCCCAATATTGCATGGGAATTTTTACCTACCAAATTACTATATTCTGGGTCAAGAATTATTTTGATGGTTTCTACCTATCGAGATGTTTCCGTTGATATATGGCACACCACGTAATTTTCCACGGTTTAAAAGATATTCACGTTTGAAGTTTGTAACCCTTGTTAGCAAGCTCAAACCCAAGGGGGTTGTGGCACGGGTCATTGAAAATTCAATAATTAATAATTTTTAATCTCCTAAAATCCCTCCCACGTTCACTTTTTGAAGCCCCTCTCAACCTCATCTTTTATATAAATTGTGATCCGCATATCCTCCTTATGCAGGGATCTCGCTATTTGAAATAGGTCATTGTGGAATTTTTACTTGAACGTCTTTTATACGAAGGTTCAGAAGCTGAATTGTTTATGAGGTGAAAAAAAAATCTAGAGGAAGCTCCTATAAAAATTTCAAATCAAGGTGCACAATATTTTCGAAGATATGATCTGTGGGAGTCAGTGTTTTTGCAGGCTCCTGAAATTCATTTTAAAGAAGTGACCTTGGGAAAATCTTCATAACTCTCTCTCTCTCTTAGTATCAGATTGGAATTATGTAAAAAGTGACAGATAGTGCATGGAATTTTGTTTTTACTGTATCAATTTTAGAGCCAAATAAATAAACAGTGACATGTGGCACGCCGTACAAGTTCGCTCTACTAAAACAATCCATAGTTAGGGCATTGTGAGATATTGGGCATAAACCTTACTTGAAGATTCCAAATTGGGTTAGACTTGTGGCATTGGAAAGAAGACTCGGAGGACTACTACAGGGCCTAAAATTACAGATTTGGGATCTGAAATAACAGAGATACACCATATTCAATATCGAGCTCCTTGAAGGCAAGAAAAAGCTAGATCATGTGTTGTCAAGGGCTGCAAAGGACCAAAATTTATAGGGAAACAAGGAAAAGCAAGGTGCAACAGAGGGTAGCATGACAAGAGAATAAATCAAGGTGTAGACCAGCAGCAAGAATTTCATCACATGAAGTCTTCAAGTGGGTAGCATTGCATACAGTCACTATAAAGGTATCATTGTACTAAGTCATTGTAAATACATTATTATAAAAATTGTACTAGTGTCTATCTGCCAAGAGTTGAAGAGGCAATGTTGGGAGGATTAGGATCATAATTAGGCGGTTGTTTCTTAGTTGGGGTTATCGTCTAGTGTGTCTTCTTCTTCCACATCATTCTATATCATTGTAAAGTGGACCATTTTCCCTAGTATGGGAGTCCATTCTTCTTTTATTCTTCTATAGGGTGGTAGGTTGGTGCTAGGCTAGTGCATGAAGTCACCAATAGGTTCAAGCCTGTGAAAAATTCAAGGTGGTAGGGTGGTGCTAGGGTGAGTTGTATCTTATTAGGTGTTGGGGCATATGTTCAGTTGACTACTGAAGAATCTCGGGCATTGGAGCATCCATCCAGTGGGAGCTAGAGAAGAATAATTTTCTAGATTCTAGGAAGTTGGAGCTTTATTTTCAATTGGAGTTGAATATTAAGGAAATATTAGAAAATCATTAGGTGGTTTTTGTCCCGAAGTGGGTTTCCACCTTAAAAAATGTGTGCATTTGTGTTCCTTTTGTTTACTGCTATCATTGTATAAACATTGATAATAAGTAAAGATTTACTAATGCTCTAATTGAAAGGAATATTGATTCACCCTTCCCCTCCCCCTCAGTATTTCCAATAACAACCTCCCATAAGATAAATTAAGGTATGATTTTTCTTATGTCGTATTTTTGGTGCTTGAATGTTTGATCATGTCGTCTATTTGGTGTTTGAGTGATTTTGTGTCTATTACGTCATCTAGTTGATTTATTTAACATGGTATGTTTGCAAGTTTTTTAAATGTTTTATTAATTGCATGATATGATTATGTGTGTCCGTAAGATTGCATGAAGGAATGATCATGAATTAAGATGGTTTTGCTAACACATATGTGCTAAGATATTCGGTATATACTTGAGTGTAAGTAGGTGATAGTTGTAGCATTATGTATTATGGCCAGTGAACGTGAGTTGATTGTTTATTATGACATGGTTCTTAGTCTTAGTAAAGGTTGATTTTTAATTGATAGATATGTTGTCTTGATTTTTGGTACATATGACTGACATGTGTGCTCAGTTACAGGTCAGCATGCTTGGCACAACTAGGTAAGGTAACTAGCATGTTTTTATGTTCATTTATGCACTAAAAATTATGTGTTTATGGTAGTATGATTCATAGGATTGCATGGAAAAAGAGATTGTTATGAAATATTTAGGAAGGCTCAGGTTGAGATTTCCCTAGGAAACACTGAAAAATACGAGGATTGAGTCATGGTGTTTTTTTCTAAGCCTTATGCTTTTCATATCTTGTGATTTTTTATGCTTGAATTGACGTATGTTGATTTTTGAGTAGCTTGGGAGATACCCCAAGCCCTATGGTTCGGGTTTTGGAGGGAAAATCACTGCAAGATTCAATTGTGGACTTGGAACCCAAGTGTATAATATCTACCTATGGGATTCAAAATGATCTTATAATTTACTAAAATAAGATATTGAATCCTTATACAAAGTTTTGAAACAAAACATGATCACACAATCACATAACAAGAGAAAGAGACAATCAATCGCACAACACAAGATGTATCTAGAGAAATAAACTATGCAAAACCCATTTATCTCTATATTGCATATGGTCAAAAATGATGAAACAATACAATGCTATTCCTCATACAGAGAAACCTTTGCACTCTGCTAGCTATATCACTCTGATCCAACTCGAATCTGGCTTGTGATCTAAGAAAAATCGATCAAGTATTTAACATTTTTATTTCCTCTTCCTGGCCTAACTTGCTTACACATTCTTGGGCTAATTAAGACCCTATTAATTAGGAAAATACCAATTAATGATTGTGAAATCCTTAAAGGAATTCACGATGGTCTGATGCATTACTTGTACAATTTTCAAATAGTACTGTTAGCCACCTATAATATTTTGTTATACCAAAAGGTGGCTAAGACTTTTTGAGCCTCCAAGGAACAAATTTTATCACTAAAAGTTGTTGGCTCTTGAAGGCTCCTTGAAGGCCTCATGCCTCTGTCCAAAATCTTCATTACTATTTCTGTTTTTTACTCAGGAAATTCTGCTGATTACAAATGAAAGACTGCTGAAAAACCTTCATTTTCCCCCTTCTCAAACCTTCATTTTCTCCCCTTTTTCTCCATCAAAACTCCCTTGTTTTCATAAATCCTCTTCTTCCATTTATGAAAGTCATTTTTCCAAAATTTAAAGACTCACTCTTTAACCTGGCCGAAACCCCCAAAACCATTAAAAAACCCATTTATCCAAACTTTTAATCTAATATATTAAAGTCACGTGTTAATGAAAAAATGGTTAGATTAAAAAGACCGATTTCATAATCACAATCGGAGAAATCAAATGGTTAGATTAAAAAGACCGAGCATGCAATCGCGATCAGAGAATTCACAATGGGTTGATCAGAAAGACCAGGCTTGCAGTCCCGATTGCGATTGGCCCTTTTGTGTTTTACGTCCCGGGCATATCATATTTTATAAAAACAATAGGCCCCGCATTCGGGCGCCCACCCGCCTTATATATTCTTCTGCCCGATCCATAAAAACCTTTGATTATTCCAAAAGTTTGGGTTTCATAAAAATATACAAGGGTTTTTCCCCGGCTCATCTCCACCGTTGATCGTATGCCAAATCCAACGGTCCGCGCAAAATCGCATCGGAGTTTTTCTTTCGATGCATTTGTTTTGTTCCCCTGATCGGCCATCCACCGATCCATTCTCCACCGTTGATCTCGTTCTTAGATCGACGGCCTGCGCTCAATCGCATCGCAAAGTTTTAATCGCATGCGTTTTGTTTCACCCTCGATCGCGACTCCCCCGATTGGTTCTGCACCGTTGATCTCGTTCTTAGATCGATGGCCTGCGCTCAATCGCATCGCAAAGTTTTAATCACATGCATTTTGTTTCACCCCCGATCGTGACTCCCCCGATTGGTTCTCCACCATTGATCTCGTTCTTGAATCAATGGCTATCGCTTAATCGCTCCTTCCCTTCCGATTGCGCAATCGCATCGGATTTTTGAAATCGCACCCCTTTCCTCCTTCCCCCGATTGTGATTCCCCGATTAGATCTGGACCATCCACGTGTCTAGATCTAACGGCTACGCTCCTTCCCCGTCTCCGAAGAAGTTTAAACCCATTTCGCAGGTTTTCTTAATTATTTTTGTGTTTTGCAGGTATTTTAATGGTTTTCCACTGAATAATGAAAGAAAGCTAGGGACTAGGAAAGACGTTTCCTGTGCCTTCGAGCTACTAAAGGAACCATTCACAGGGTTGAATTCAATGATTTGACAATGTTTCATGAGCGTTGATAACACGTAAAATGGCCTGTGCGGCCCTGCACATCGACAAGACACTGTTTCAGTCAAAAAACAGTTAAAGAGTATAAGTTTGAAGAAAGCACAGCATAATGAAGATTGAAGACAGTTTTACGGGGATTACGGCTAAGACGGTTATCAAAAGCCTAATCCCCAACTCAAAACACAGTTTAAAGAAAATCTAAAGTGTTTTATCAAACAGAAAGCCTCCACCACCACATCTGAGGCAAATTGATTCCTCAGCTACCACAGAGCCACCTGTTGCCTTAAACCTTTCAAAACAGAGTCCGAAGTTATTAAAGAAAATCAGATATTCGCCTCCATCGCAGCCAGGGAGTTACTTCTGCAATCAATGCGAGAAATATACGAAGTTATAAAACATTACGCGGAAATTATAGTCAAATAAAGCTCCCCGCACAAGGTTTATTCATAATTGTAAAACAGTTAATACAGCAATCCACCTGTAAACTTCTTCATCGAGCCCCTCAAAAGGCTAAGAAGTCTTGAATCTGTATTAATTGCCTTAAGAGATCTTTCGTTAAATTTCACCTCCTCATTCTTCTATAAATACCTCAGTAGAAGATGAGAGACTGTTGGTCACCACATATCAGTAGCATGTAAATAGATTTCTGAAGCAGCTGTAAGCTCTGTTTGTAAGTGAAGATACCTAAGTTGAACTGAGAAGCCTGAAGTTGTAAAGAACCATTGGACTTGAAGATTGTAACTGGTTTGGAGCATCAATACAAGCTGATTTATGGGATCCTGGTCTATGTCGACGGTGATGTTATTCTTATTGTAGCTTGTGATCTTGTTTCTATTTTGATTATGTTTCATTTTCTTCTGTAAAGAACAGTTTAAACGGTGTTAGGACCTACCGCATATCAGTAACCTTCTTTGGCTGAGAAATCTTTATTTAAATGTTTTCTTTCAACTATGTTATTCCGAAATGATTTAATTCAGTTTAAGCATAGGAATGTTGGCGTTCCCTCGTCTTATTGTCTTAGCTGAATGTTGTTCTTAGATGTTGTTTTCATTTAATGTTAGTAGTGATGGTAAGGAAGATATGGTGAGCCCTGGTCCTAGTTTTGTCACAAGGCGGCCCATTTCCTTTAGAATGTGTTAAAGATTTTAAGATTTGGATAGTTTTGAAAGTACTTTTACCGGATCTTGGGACCGTGCAGTAGCAGTCTGTGATTATCTTGGAAGTAGCCAAGTAAAGAAGAGCTAGGAGAGGATTTGTGGTGAGCCCGACCATTATTATCTACTCCATTTTCCTTCAGTTTCCGTTTGTTTTTAAAAATGTTTTCTATTGGAAGTGTGTCAAAGGCTGGTTGGTTTAAAAGTACTTACCAGATCCTAGTCTGCTTTCGTGTCCTTCTTAAGTGTTTTTCAAAGGCTGACTGGTTTAAAAGTACTTATCAGATCCTAGGCTGCTCTTCGTTCTGCATCTGTTTAATTCCCCTTCTTGATGTATCACTCCATTCCATAAATCAAACTTTAAAGAGATCCTTAGACATAGATGACTTGCCCCATAGACCACTCTTGAACCTTGTTGTTTCAATTAAAACCCTACTATGACTCCATAGCCCAATGGATTGAAGCTGTTTCTTGCCTATCTTCTTAGCTGAATCAATTTTCGCTTTCATTCATCTTCACCCTTAATTTAGACTTCCTTCACCTTCATTTATCTTTTTCCAACCAAAACAAATAAACCCTTGTCCTTAATAACTAGTCTAAAATCCATACTCAAAGAAAACAAGATAAATCTTTGCACTTATTGGAGAGATCCCTCTCCGGATTCAGGGGGGCTAGATCCTAGAATCCAAAAGTTGGTTGAAATGATGTTGCTTCTGCAGTTTTAGTCTTACCAATCTGCTAAAATTACAGATTCCTAACATTTCTGGCGACTCCGCTGGGGATATTTCTGAATTTATAGTAGCTTAGCAAGCTTTTATAGACTCATTAGTCTCCCAAAACCACTATAAAAACTCAGAAAAAACCCAAAATATTTTAGATTGGTATCCAATAAACATGGTGGTGGACCATAAAACCGTTTACCTCTAAAAAGAGCTAAAAAATTCCACTTGGCAACTCCACAATCCTTAACAGACCTTAAGACTCCACTGGGAAGAACCCTTATCATTATAATATCAGTCAAACTCAGTTAAAGGACTGTAGGATTAAATTTGCGTAAACAGATTAATTAACCTCTTAAATATTGTCATATCTGGTTGAAATTTTCTTGTTTATTTGGGTCTAAAAACACAGCATAGTGGCTCCTAGAAAGATTCATACTAGAGCCTATCCTGACCCTGATTCACCTGAAATAGTTGATAACACAGAAAGCTATCCTTAGGAAGTCTCCTAACAAAAAATTATCAATTGTTTTCAGATCACCCTTGAGAGCTAATTTAGTTCCTGAAAATCTTGCAGCTCTACAAAAATCATATGGTGGTGCAACCATAAAACATTTTACCTCCTTAGGAGCTAAAAATTTTTCACCTGGCGACTCCACACTCTGAAACTCCCGGAAGACCAAATGACTCCACTGTTGGAAGACCCTGAACTGATTGACCAGACATAGTGACCTATTTTCGGATTTATAAACATGATTCCAAGAATACAACGAAGATATGCCCCAATGAGTAGAGATCATATCCCTGGGTTTCCTCATAAGATGCCCCAGGTGAATTGGGATGACAACCTGCCTGTTTTTCAAGGTGAAAAGTTTGATGACCCTCTACTACATCTCATCAAATTTCATATACATGCATGGAGGTTGAAAATTGAATGGCATGAAGACTGCCTAATGAAAATGTTCATGTTAACATTAGAAGGAAAAGTTAGGGATTGGTATGAATGCTTAAGATCTAGTAGTTTGTTTTCTTTAAGAGACCTTGAATATGTGTTCTATGAGAACTATAAAGAAAATACTACATCATTATCGTTGGGTGCAATATATTATGATCCATCACAAAACATCACCCAACACATTATATATAGTGAGGAAGCTTTGGAAGAGATGCTTCTTGAAGATCTTTTAACAGCCATTCATTAGTTTAATATCTTATTGAAAAATTTTAAGAACATAGATGGATCAGTTGAGGAAGAGATGACCCAAGAAATAATGAACATCCCTCAAGATATCCCTGGAAACTCAAATATTGATTCATCATCCCTTATAGCTGAGGCTCAAGAAGACATCCAGCCTCACAATCAGTCTTCGCAAGAGACAGAGAACTGTTGTACTCCTGTTCAAAGGAACATAGAAACATCTTCCCCTTTGACAGAAAAAGAGATAGATTAGACTATTTATAAACAGTCAGTCTCTGAAACTTTTTGCAAAACAAACACTCGTGCCCATTCACATAGAGAACTTTGTTGTACAGATTCGGAAAGTTCTTTTGTAGATCAGAGTGAAGAAGGACTTACTGATATCCCAATATGTTTGACTGATGAAATTATTTATTCTAATAAATTTTCAAACTTTGATCAGTCTTATGATGATGATGATTTCCAAGTAGAAACTAATCATGCAGGGCAACCAGCATTTGATTGGTGTTATGAGTTTCACCATCATCAGCTTGAAAGCCGCAATCATCCTTTTCGATCCATCATAAAAAGCTTTCACTTTATTGGGAATCAGCAGCCTTTCAACTCCGAAGGTGAAGAGAAGAGTAACGAAGAAATTTTTGAGCAAGAGGAAACCATTGAAAACACCCCCACTCAAGAATATAATAACTTCTTCACAGAGTTCAGCCCACTGAATCCAAGCATACCAGGGCTACAAGAGGACAACACTGCCAAATATGATGGGTCTTCCAGTTCAGATGATGATAAAGAAGAGGGAGAGAAACAAATACCAAACTATCCTGCTGTGGATATACCATCTTCCCAAGAAGAGACTTCTCCCTTCATTAATGTTAAGGATGACAAAGCTTTCAAGAAAATTTCTAAAGATATGCTCCTCAGAGCTGAAGTCTTGGAAGCAGAAAATCTACTAGACGTGGAGGACCATAAAGAAGAGAATATTCATCTATTCTTTGTTGATCCTATGGAAGAGTGTGTGGAAATCCCAATTGGTTCAAATTATCAAACAGTGACCCTTTACAAGAGCCAGAGACATGAAAAGCTGTCACCTTCTGTGATAGCCTTGATATTGAAGGATAATCTTCAATATGTTCTATGGATACCTCTGACAAGCAGCCAGAGTTTCTTCTTCTCCTTGACATTACTCAGCTGGTTGCATTGGCACTTTTGTATCATATGAATATGTAAATACTCCATTTTTAGAATAGGTTAGATAGGAATGTCAATAAAGCTTAGTTCCGAGCATGTAGTTAGTTGTTATTTTCTTCTTTGAAGAAAAATCAAAAATACAAAAACAAAGAAAAGAAAGAAAAGAGGGCAGAAATGAAAACAAGAAAGGCAAAGCCCCATGCCAAAAAAGAGAAACAAATCTGAAAGTGTGCAAGCTCAAATGCCACTCCTAAAAAACACACTTCTAGTTAGTCAAACTGTTTAACCTTGACTAATTAGCTTTAAATTTTTCTGCTGATAGGACAGTGAATTCGATTTGCCAAACTGTGTAATCTTGGCTTATCAGTAGGTAGTTTAGGATAGAAATTAAAGGTTCAAAATTTTTCAAAACCTGAACCTCAGTTTCCAAAGAGAGATGACTCAAATATGTTTTATTTTCTGAGTAAAAAAAAAAAGAAAAAAGATGTAAAATCTGGTTCTAATTAGCTCAAAATATGAACCAGAGAAAAAGGAAAAAACAGCTCAAATAAAGTTAAAACAGAGCTGTAAAAAGAGAAGGCAGCACTTTGAAACTTTCAGATCTTAAGCCTTCCATTTTGATTTTAATTTTCTGCAAATAATAATCTATGTGCAACTTGTTTTTATGCCATAGATCACAGCAAGTCAAACAACTTAATCTTGACTTGGCTGTTTTTAAATTTATGTTGTAGAATTTATAGAATGAAAGTCTGTTGGACAGTTTAATCCCAACAAACAGTAGATTAGGTAGAGAAGCATCTGAGCTCAACTGTTTAATCTGAGTTCAGGGAGAAATAGGAGTAGAATTAGATTATTTTTTGTGCTTTCAAAAGAATAAAATGTTGTGAAAAGAGTTTGCCAATCCAAGTGCACTCTGATGAATAAAAAATGTTAGATCAGTACGATTGGGTAGGTAGAAAGTTTGTGTTGATGAAAATCCATTGTTTTTATAACTTCCAATATGTTTTCAGAGCAAGATCATCCCAGAAAAGGAGGGGAAGCCCAATGGATCAGGCACAGGTCAGCCTCCCAGAGAATGCAAGTCTGAAGTTCTTGATGCCTTCAAGAAGGCATCATCCCCAAGTGGAGCCACTGTTAGCCACCTATAATATTTTGTTATACCAAAAGGTGGCTAAGACTTTTTGAGCCTCCAAGGAACAAATTCTATCACTAAAAATTATTGGCTCTTGAAGGCTCCTTGAAGGCCTCATGCCTCTGTCCAAAATCTTCATTACTATTTCCATTTTTTACTCAGAAAATTCTGCTGATTACAAATGAAAGACTGCTGAAAAACCTTCATTTTCCCCCTTCTCAAACCTTCATTTGCTCCCATTTTTCTCCATCAAAACTCCCTTGTTTTCATAAATCCTCTTTTTCCATTTATGAAAGTCATTTTTCCAAAAGTTAAAGACTCACTCTTTAACCTGGCCGAAACCCCCAAAACCATTAAAAAACCCATTTATCCAAACTTTTAATCTAATATATTAAAGTCACGTGTTAGTGAAAAAATGGTTAGATTAAAAAGACCGATTGCGTAATCACAATCGGAGAAATCAAATGGTTAGATTAAAAAGACCGATCGCGCAATCGCGATCGGAGAATTCATAATGGGTTGATCGGAAAGACCAGGCCCGCAGTCCCGATTGCGATTGGCCCTTTTGTGTTTTACGTCCCGGGCATATCATATTTTATAAAAACCATAGGCCCCACATTCGGGCACCCACCCACCTTATATATTCTTCCGCTCGATCCATAAAAACCTTTGATTATTCCAAAAGTTTGGGTTTCATAAAAATATACAAGGGCTTTTCCCCGGCTCATCTCCACCGTTGATCGTATGCCAAATCCAACGGTCCGCGCAAAATCGCATTGGAGTTTTTCTTTCGATGCATTTGTTTTGTTCCCCCGATCGGCCATCCCCCGATCCATTCTCCACCGTTGATCTCGTTCTTAGATCGACGGCCTGCGCTCAATCGCATCGCAAAGTTTTAATCGCATGCGTTTTGTTTCACCCCCGATCGCGACTCCCCCGATTGGTTCTCCGCCGTTGATCTCGTTCTTAGATCGACGGCCTGTGTTCAATCGCATCGCAAAGTTTTAATCGCATGCGTTTTGTTTCACCCCCAATCGCGACTCCCCCGATTGGTTCTCCACCTTTTATCTCGTTCTTGAATCAATGGCTATAGCTTAATCGCTCCTTCCCTTCCGATTGCGTAATCGCATCAGAGTTTTGCAATCGCACCCCTTTCCTCCTTCCCCCGATTGCGATTCCCCAATTAGATCTGGACCGTCCACGTGTCCAGATCTAACGGCTACGCTCCTTCCTCGTCTTTGAAGCAGTTTAAATCCATTTCGCAGGTTTTCTTAATTATTTTTGTGTTTTGCAGGTATTTTAATGGTTTTCCATTGAATAATGAAAGAAAGCAGGGGACTGGGAAAGACGTTTCCTGTGCCTTCGAGCTACTAAAGGAACCATTCATAGGGTTGAATTCAATGATTTTTCAATGTTTCATGAGCGTTGATAACACGTAAAATGGCCTGTGCGGCCCTGCACATCGACAAGACACTGTTTCAGTAAAAAAACAGTTAAAGAGTATAAGTTTGAAGAAAGCACAGCAAAATGAAGATTGAAGACAGTTTTACGGGGATTACGGCTAAGACGGTTATCAAAAGCCTAATCCCCAACTCAAAACACAGTTTAAAGAAAACCTAAAGTGTTTTATCAGATAGAAAGCCTCCACCACCACATCTGAGGCAAATTGATTCCTCAGCTACCACAGAGCCACCTTTTTCCTCAAACCTTTCAAAACATAGGCCGAAGTTATTAAAGAAAATCAGATATTCGCCTCCAGCGTAGCGAGGGAGTTACTTCTGCCAGGAAATCAATGCAGAAATATCTGCAAAGTTACTCCAAACATTACGCAGAACCTCAAAGTCAAATAAAGCTCCCACCGAGTTTTATTCATAATTGTAAAGCAGTTAATACAGCAATCCACCTGTAAACTTCTTCATCGAGCCCCTCAAAAGGCTAAGAAGTCTTGAATCTGTATTAATTGCCTTAAGAGATATTTCGTTAGATTTCACCTCCTCATTCTTCTATAAATACCTCAGTAGAAGATGAGAGATTGTTGGTCACCGCATATCTGTAGCATGTAAATAGTTTTCTGAAGCAGCTGTAAGCTCTGTTTGTAAGTGAAGATACCTAAGTTGAGCTGAGAAGCCTGAAGCTGTAAAGAACCATTGGACTTGAAGATTGTAACTGGTTTGGAGCATCAATACAAGCTGATTTATGGGATCCTGGTCTATGTCGACGGTGATGTTATTCTCATAGTAATTTGTTATTTTATTTTGTTTCATTGTGTTTCATATTCTTTTGTAAAGAACAGTTTAAACAGTGTTAGGACCTACTGTATATCAGTAACCTTCTCTGGCTGAAAAACCTTTATTTAAATGTTTTCTTTCAAACTTTGTTATTTAGGAATGATTTAATTCAGTTAAGCCTAGGAATGTTGGCGTTCCCTCGTCTTATTGTCTTAGCTGAATGTTGTTCTTAGATGTTATTTTCATTTCATGTTAAGTAGTGATGAACTAACGAAGATATGGTGAGCCCTGGTCCTAGTTTTGTCACAAAAGACTGACTGAAAGTTTCCCTTAGAATGTGTTAAAAGCTGGATAGTTTGAAAGTACTTACCAGATCTTAGGCCATTCTGTGTGATCTCTGTGATTATCTTGGAAGTAGCCAAGTAAAGAAGAGCTAGGAGAGGATTTGTGGTGAGCCCGACCCGCTAGTTTCTACTCCAAAAGTTGCCTTCAAGTTTCCCTTTGTTTTTTAAAAATGTTTTCTATTGAAAGTTTATCAAAGCAGGCTAGTTTAGAAGTACTTACCTGATCTTAGATTGCTTTTATGTCTTTCTTAAGTGTTTGTCAAAGCTGGCTAGTTTGAAAGTACTTACCAGATCCTGGGCTGCTCTTTGTTCTGCATCTGTTTATTTCCCCTTCTTAATGTATCATTTCATTCCATAAATCAAACTTTAAAGAGATCCTTAGGCATATATGACTTGCCCCATAGACCACTCTTGAACCTTGTTGTTTCAATTAAAACCCTACTATGACTCCATAGCCCAATGGATTGAAGCTGTTTCTTGCCTATCTTCTTAGCTGAATCAATTTTCGCTTTCATTCATATTCACCCTTCATTTAGACTTCCTTCACCTTCATTTATCTTTGTCCAACCAAAACAAACAAAACCCTTGTCCTTAATAACTAGTCTAAAATCCATACTCAAAGCAAACAAGATAAATCTTTGCACTTATTGGAGAGATCCTTCTCTGGATTCAGGAGGGCTAGATCCTAGAATCCCAAAGTTGGTTGAAATGATGTTGCTTCTGCAGTTTTAGTCTTACCAATTTGCTAAAATTACAGATTCCTAACAAGTACAATGGATAGATCTCTTCCCTTTAACCTCAGTCTCAACTGGGCCTTCCTTAGAACTGACATGCAACAACTATCTCATCTCTCAGTTAGAACTAGTTCAAATAATTTTAACTCAATTTCTTGAGTTAACTAATTACAACTCACAAATAAATATATTTGGACCCCCTAAAAATATTAAATTCCTCTGCATGCATCCTCTTAGACCCTCAACTCGAATTTCCTAAGCTAACTAATTCTTCGTGACTCAATTAACTAATACAAGTTGTCATGAGATGAAATCAAAATTTTCCTTCCAATTTAAATAAGGGATAATTAAATCAGAAGCCTCATATGGTACCATTTCTTAGTTCCATTTTCTGGATTTCATTTTTGGTTTTCAATTTCACTATTTCTTGTTGCAAATTTCAACACTCCCACTCAACAAGTAAGGAATTCAATCTATCATAATTTGGTTCCTTTGGAATGTTCTGCATGCAACACTTCTCCAGTGTTGTTTGCTCCTGCAACTCCTAAAACTGAATAGCATTAAAAAAAATGGAATCGGTATGATGCATATGTCATCGAAGTCTCTGACTGCTATCATTTACTACATTGCCTACTGAAATATTCGCGCTACTGCTAACTCTACATATGTGCCCTATGCATTGTTGTCAACTCTGATCTGTGCACCAGAATCTGACATATGTCTTCCTGACATCTGACTGCATCAATCTTATTGATCCTTCATGCTACTGTGGATTGTGGGCTCCTTGTAGCCAGGTCTGATCCATGAGACATGCCATCTCAGTGGATCCTGTCAAATTTCTTCTCATTGTAATATGTTTGCACATCGCCCCACCTCTCATATGAAGGTATGGTTGTATGTGCTCCCTCTCCCCATATGGCTTGAAATTTCCCCCTTCTCAAGGTCTCTGCTTGAGTTTATGCCTCCACTTTATCTCCTCTTTTCTTCTTGAATTGTGGATGCTCCAAAACCTTCTAAGACTGCATCTGAGGCTGCATTTTTAGAGGATCCCTCTCAACCACCAAGTCACTAACATCTGATTTTCTCCTCAAAACTTTACATGCACCTTCAACCTCAATATCATACAGGTTCTTGACTCTTTCATCGATCTGTTTTACCTGTCCCATGGTGATGTGTCCAAGGAACACCTTTCCTTTTCTAAATATGACATCATAACCATGGTATTCGAATACCGCTAGGGAGACAATATTGTTCCTTTGTCCTGGAACATACAAAACATCTGTTACTCTGGGAAGGGACATAGACAACCTCTGGAAGGTAACCGTACCTATGCCAGTCGCGCTACACCTCTTGTCATCTCAAAACTCTATGTTCTACTAAAGGTTCTTCTCCTCCAATTCACTGAAGAGATCTCTATTCCTCGTCATATGGAATGAGGCACCAGTGTCTAGATACCACATGAATCCCATTACAGTGCTATCCATGCATGCAATGAGATTAAATTCAAGCTCAAATTGTGAAGCTAGCACTTCACCCACTGCAACACTAGGATCCTTCTTACTTTCCTTATTCTATGGACAATTTGAGGCATAGTGCTCATGCGCATGACAATGAAAACGCCTGATCTTGGACAAGTCTCTCTTGCCCTCTTCGCCTTGGGACTTCTTTCCCTTGGCTTTCTTTCCTTTTCACACCAATGAAAAATATTCTACTTTACCTTTTTTGGAGGTCCCATCTCTAGTGCTCTGCCTTATCTCTTTTATTACCAAGTCAGACCACAAATTCTCCCAGTCTGGTAACTTCTTCATCCCATTCACAGAGTCTTGGTAACTATGCCAACTCTTGGAAAGGCATAGAAGTGTTAGGCTCACCAGATCATCATCAGCAACAGTCACCCCAACACTTCCAAGATCATCTTGACACTGAGTGAACTTCTGTAAGTATTTATGGATCGTGTTGCCCTCCTCCAACTTAATATTTCTGAGCTTGTCCTTCAGCGCCAAATTTTCCTGTGGTTGATGCTATTCTAAAACATATATGTCAAGGCCTTCCACATAGCATATGGATTCACCTTCCCATGGAGACTCAAGACAATATGATCTCGAACTCGCTCTAAAAAAATCCTTCTCGCCTTTGCTACATTCTTCTGCCATGCATTAAGATTTTGAGCATTTATTGTTGCAGGTTGTTGAGTGTAGGAATTGAAATTCAACAAACTCCTTCAACACTTAATTGTCAAACCAGGGTCTTTGTAAGCCTAGAGGCATAGCATAGGTAATGCAAAAAATGATATCAACCTTTCCTAGTTCTATTCCTACTTCCTTAATTACAATTTTCAGAATCGAAAGAAATGATCACATGGCCAACCAGCTCATTTCCCTGCTATGAGATCTAAAACCTCAGTCACTCAATGACACATCACAATGATATTGAAACATGAAATTTCATAACTTCCGCAGTCCTTTTTATTAAATTTAAAAATATCAAATGTACATCATGGATCTTCGATCCAGCCTAGAAAAGGCATACCAAAATGATTACAATTCACACAAAAAAATTCTATAACATTGCTAATTGTTCTCTATTACAAAAATTCATTAAATACATATTCCTGGCCTATGCCCGTAACTTAAAATACAACATCAGTTTAACTTAAGCCTTTCTATTGTTATCGTAATTCTAAACTAAGATACACGGCCGAAGTCCTAGTTTTCGTATTCGCCTATTCCTCTATGCTTCAGGCCCAGAAAATTATGAAATTATCCTCTAGGTGAGAGATTTTCATGGTTTTTGAGCTATCATGACCACATATGCTAACTCTAACTTATTGTTGACAACTACCTTGGAAGTGTGGGAACCATCATCCGGTACAAGAATCATTCCTTCACCAATCCATCTCCCACATGGATTAATACATTGTATCATCGATATACCTTAGGAAATAAAACATATTAGTTGCAAAGGAAATTTAAGATATAAAATCTATTAAATTAATCATTAATTAACCTTTAATATGAAAAACATAAAGAATGAGTACAAGTGCAAGAATAAATGGGTTCAAAGGTTAAAATAGAGGCTTAGGTAGTGTGTTTAGAGTAGGATAGGGGTTAAAAAGTAGAAAAATTTGGCCAACCAACATCCTCCCATCCCTATCTTGTTGTGTGCCTTCACGCAACCTTACCTTCTGAAAAAAAACAAACATGGATACCTCTCTTCAATCCGGTATCTGTATATTGATCCTTGCCTTCAACATCTTCAACTTTTTTCCTTGTGCCTTTTTAAGTCGTTTAACCATTTTCCTAAGGTGCCCATAGCATTTTGATGCTTGAAATTTCCATACTCTCACTTGCCACTTATGTTCTTGTACTTCCCATGTAATTTCAGTATTCCTCTACTACAACATTTTTCCTTATTCCTTCATGGCTTGGATCAGTACTTCCAGCCCATAAATGTGTTGCTTAATTTCTTTGAACTGGCTGTTCAGATAGAGAGAAGAATTTTCTTTATCCAATTCCTCTTGTATCAGAGTCTTCTGATCAGTTGACTCAAAACAAGTGTCGGTATCATGAAGACCGATATCAATATCTTGCATTTCCTCATAACAAAGGGTTTCAACACCCTATTTTCTATCATCCTTTTGAACCACCTCCGGGTCCTTTCCTACACTCACATAAGGTATTTCCATGGTTTTTATTTTATTCATTTTCCTAGGTAAGACTGAAAAAGGTGTGACATCTTCTTCCTCTCTTTAATCTTCACTAACCACTATGTGAACTACAACATCTTCAAGGAGAAAAAGATTGTTTGTAATTAGTGAGCTAGGTTGGTAATAATTCAATTTTATCAGAGAGGTTGACTAAATGTAGCCTTCCTTTAAGGAGGCAATCCTCTTTTAGACCGAGCTTCGAGTTCTTATTTTTGAAAGGGTTCGAGTTTCGATGATGGGTCCTTGCTCTTCTACCTGCACCATCTTTTTAGACCAGGCTTCTTTCCCTTTAGTTTCAATAGCCTGCGGGTTTAGGGTTTCAGACTTCTCTTTTTTTCTTGTACCCCTATTCCCCGACGACTCCACTACACTCCTTTCCTGAAATTATTTTAAGAACCCTTCCCAGGGCATGTCCCTTTCTTCCAAATCCTTTCCAACTAAAATCGAAATCAACCTGTAAGGAGATTATTTAAATGAAACTTGGCTTTTATTACTCTTTTGAACACCCTTGGACATTTTTTTTAAACTCCTTAACAGGAAGTAAGGAAAGTTAATGAGCTTGTCTGATTCAAAGTGTAATAACAATCAGATATGGTATAAGAAGTTCAGCGAATACCAGCCTTCACAAGTGAGAACATTTTGCAGTATGTACAACAAATTATCCCACTTTTCTATCATGGCATTGGGCTACCACCACTTTTTCCAATCCACCTTCTGTTTCCTATCAACCACAAACCTGTCCCAAGACTTTTTCTTGAGCTTCCCTTTCTTGAACCACTACTCACATGTGGCCGCTATTGTGGTATCCTATGAAATGTACTTCTCTATTACTGAAAACTTCAATGACCCCACCTTATATCTGCTTCCATCAAAGGTCCAAGAAAATTCTAATGTTATGGCTGAATCAAACCCATAAAAATTGATCAAGAATGGGAGAAATCATGATTCCTGCAATAGAGGCAGACTATTCCTATACTCGGCCATCTGTTCCACTTCTTTTACAGACCATGGTTCGATCCGAAAAGGTGCCATCCTTCATTCAAATTCACTTGATTTTATTTCCAAGAATCAAAAGGATAATACAACAGGGAATTTAGGAGTTATGTCCAAAATATTTTTGTAATTTGTCAAGCTAACTAATTGTTGCTATATCGGCCACCCTCCAACGGTTGCACTCCATCATAAAAAATTGCAGCATTGGAAAGGATGTGATACGACCTGTTCTAAGTACATGTAGAAATGATGATTAGTAGAGGCCGGTGGTCATGGTGGCAATACATTACAAAATAAATGTGAGGTATGATGTAGGATCAGATCATCTTTAATTGGTTACAAGGCTTTTAAAGGTAAGCGTTGGATTATAGGAAAATTTTGTACAATTTCCCCAATCAAGTCATGATTTCACATCAGGTACACATGATACTTATATAAGGATAAGATTTCATAACTAAATTCCCTTTTACTTAAAAAAAAATCTTTCCTACTTTAGTAATGATGAAAAAAAGGTCTAATCACAATAGAGAAAGAAAATTATTAGATGCCATAATTTGAATTGGTGCAGTCATCTATGCCTGAACAAAATTTTATATCAAATAAGAGTAAGCTTTCTTTATTCTGTTAGCCAGCTATAAAATTTTTTATATCAAATGTTGGCTAAAAAAATTTTGAAGTCTTCAAGGAACAAATTTTACTACTAAAAAGTGTTACCTCTTGAAGACTCTTGAAGGCCTCATGCCTTTGTCCAAATCTGCACTGCTGTGCTCATTTTACACTCAGAAATCCTGCTGATTTCCAAGACAAAATACTGCTGCAAACTCCTTTTCCCTTTCCTTTCCTCTTTCTAAAATAACCTCATTTTAACCCCTTCATCCCCCATGAAATATTTCATTTTCATATTTTCCCCCTTTTCCTCCATCGAAACCCCTTTGATAAGGTTTAAGACCCTTTCTTAGCCTTATCGAAACCCCCCAACGTCGATTAAAAACATTGAAATTGCATAAAAATCACATTTTTTATATTATAGACTTAAGCCCCCTTGGGCTAATTCTTTAACCCTTCCCCTCCATACACCTTGGTGTTGGAACCGGGCGCTAAGTATTTAAGCGCTTATCGCATCGCAAAGAGCCGAGTGCGCAAATCTTTTTCCATGTTAAAAGTTCCGATTGTGATTGGCACTTCATACGTAAACCTTTGATCATACTATTATTACATATAACCCTGGTTCCCGCAATCGGGCACTAAAAGAATGTATAAATCCACTTACCCAAAGTTCTGGTCTAACGCACCCATATAATTATTTTTCATTATATTAAAAGTAAGGCCGGAAGCGGTTTTCATCGCACCGCTTTTGAGAGGAAAGCGGTTTTTCAATTTTGTAGCGATTAGTGCCACCGAATGACACGTGGCCTTGGGCGGTATGTTGATACCATTTTCCCCAGGTGTTAAAGGTCAGATGTGGAGTGAGCGCGATATTGACGTACATCCTCTGATCTGAGGCTAGCTCATCGGACGGTGATTGTGCTCTGAAGAGGCCCGTAAGATAAACGTGGTACGACGTGGTTATTTAAAACATCTCCATCATCGATATGATCTATAGATTGACAACCCACACTCCATCACCCCGATCCCCTCATCCACATCCATAATCAACAGTCCCACAAGAGCCGGTGGTCCCCAGTGCCACATTAGCATCCACGTAGCAGATTTTAATTGGGGTGGATCTTCATTGTTTCCCTGCACAGTCACCCAATGCAGACCTGGGAACATTGTACAGTGTTGTTTAATTAAATTTTTTGAAGTCCAGGGCATGTTTCTATGGTTTTGTGGTACCCAATCTCCATCGTTGATCGTGTGCGCCGATCTCATCCAACGACCCACGTTCATCCCGAGCTCCCCACTCATTTCTCAACCATTTTTTGCCGAAAAAAAGGTTTTAAACCTTTTTATCCGATTTTTATTTTATTTTTATTTTTCCAAATAATGTGACCCCTTCACATTATTTATTCATCTCCACTCTCGACCGTTGATCTCTGCGCGATCGACGGCTCCGATTTAGATTCTTCTTCCGCCTTCCCTTTGACCTCCTCTAATCAATATCGACCACTAGATTATGCCATCCAATGGCCATGCTCTCTCCATGCACCTTCTAAAGCAGTAAGCCTATATATGAAAGATTTTATAATGTTGTTCGTATTTTGCAGGGTTTAAATGGTTTTTCTGCTATGCTGAAGAAAATTTCAAAGGCTGAGGGTGAAATTCCTCCCACCTTCAATTCATCAAAGGGAATCATTCGCAGGATTCAACTCCATGTTTCATCAATAATTCACGAGGCATTGATGCCATACGACCCCTGCGCAGCCCTGCACACCAACAAACACAGTGAATCGGGCACAAATCTAAGAGTATCAGTGTCGAAGACAGAAATATACCAGAACAGAAGATTGAAGACAAATCTGTGGGGATTACATCTAACATGGTTTATCAAAATCCTAATCCCCAATTAAAACACAGTTAAAAGAAAAATCATAAAGTTTCATCAGACAGAAAGCCTCCACTGCCACATCTGAGGCAAATTGATTTCTCCCAGCTACCACAGTGCCACTTGTGCCTCAAAGAATTCAAAAAAAGGCCGAAGTTAATGATCAAGATCAGGTATTTTCCTCAGCACAACCAAAGAATTTAATTCTGTAAATAAAATTAATGACAAAATATCAGCGGAGTTACTTTAACACAACACAGAGCCTCAAAAGTCAAGAAGAGCTCCCACCGAGCTTAAATCTTAATGTAAATTATTTAATACAGAGGACACCTATGTAAGCTTCTTCATTGAGCCCCCCAAAGGCCGAGAAGCCATTAAGTCTGTATTAACTATCTTTAGAAATATTTTATTAGATCTCACCTCCTCATTCTTCTATAAATACCACTGGAGAAAATGAGAGAGGGGTTGGTTGATTTGGCTACTGAACATTGAAATGTAATTGAGCTTGAGACTTCTATTTGTAAATAGTGTTCACTGGATCTTGGAGCTCTTCTTGTAATAGATAAGTTATTTTGGGAAGTGTAGATGATTGCTAAACTAAAGCATTGGAATTGAAGCTGTAACTGGTTTGGAGCATCAATACAAGTTGATTTATGGGATCCTGGGCTATGTTGATGGTGATGTTTTTCTCTTTGTAATTTGTTATTTTGTTTCTGTTTTCAGTGTGTTCATCTTCTCTTATAAATAACAACATGCATAGAGTTAGGATCTACTGTATATCAGTACCCTTCTCCGACTGAAAATCTTTATCTTCATGTTTTCTTCCAATCTTTGTTATTTAGGAATGATTTAATTCAGTTGAGTAGTTAGGAATGCCGGCATTCCCTCATCCTATTCTCTTAGCTGAATATTTTTCTTAAATGTTATTTTCATTTCATGTTAAGTAGTGATGAACTAAGGAAGATATGGTGAGCCCTGGTCCTATTTTTATCCCAAAAGACTGACTGAAAGTTTCCCTTGGAATGTGTTGAAAGCTGGCTAGTTTAGAAGTACTTACCAGATCATAGACCATTATTTGTTATCATTTGTGATTCCCCTGTTTTTAAATGTTTTCTATTGAAAGTGTATCAAAGGATGGCTAGTTTAAAAGTACTTACCAGATATTCGTCTGCTCTTTGTTCTTCATCTATTTAATTCCCCTTCTTGTTGTATCATTTCATTCCATAAAAAAAACTTTAAAGAGATCCTTATACATAGATGACTTGCCCCATGGACCACTCTTTCCTCTTGCTGTTTCAATTAAACCCTATTATGACTCCATAGCCCAACAAACTAAAACCTACAATTATCTATCTTCCTGGCCAAAGCTTGTTCTATTTACTTGCAACTTCACACCTTTGAAACTATTTGCATTTAGAACTTTCCACCTCAAACAGTAATCATTCTCAACCATCCAAAAACAAACAAAACCCTTGGCCTTCATAACTAGCCTAATATTATCACCCAAAACTTCAAAGACAAATACATATTTGCACTTATTGGAGAGATCCCTCTCTGGATTCAGGAGGGCTAGATCCCAGAATCCCAAAGTGGTTGAAACAATGTTCTCCCTATAGCCGAACTTTTGCCAATCTTTCTGATTACATGGTGCTAACATTTATGGCGACTCCGCTGGGGAACCAAAGTTGAATTTTCACCTTAGGTTCCCTTAAAAACTTCATAAAACCTTGTAAGTAAAAAGCAGCTTTTTCAAGCACTACCGAGAAATGGTAATCATGATGAAACTTGTTTGAATCAGTGAAAAACTAGGCATACCCTAGGGTTCTCATTAGTCTTTTTCTAACCTTGAAAAATCAGCTGGCTTAGCCATAAGAGTAGACTGTCTTTGTCTCATAACCATATCTAAGTTGTGAAACAGAGGTAGGTCATTCTTAGAAACCACACAACTGAAAAATAACTCAGAAAACCCAAAAATATTTCAGATTGGTATCCCATAAACATGGTGGTGGACCATAAAACCTTTTACCTCTGAAAATGAGCTAAAAACTTCCACTTGGCGACTCCACAATCCTGAGCAGACCTTAAGACTCCACTTGGAAGAACCCTTATCATTGTAATATCATTCAAACTTAGTTAGAGGACTACAGGATTAAAATTTGTGTAAACAGACTAGTTAACCTCTCAAAGACTATCATACCTGGTTAAACTTTTCCTGTTTATTTGGGTCTGAAAAACACAACATAGTGGCTCCTAGAAAGATTCACACTAGAGCCTATCCTGACCCTGATCCACCTGAGATATTTGATAACCCAAAAAGTATCCTTAGGAAGTCTCTTAGGATTAAATTATCAACTATTTTCAGATCACCCTCGAGAGCTAATTCAGTTCCTAAAAATCTTTCAGCTCTACAAAAATCACAAGTTGACTTAGTAAATCCCTTTAGAACTAGGTCTCTTGATGATTTAGATCAGTTAGATTCTGAGGCTTTAATTTCATCTCCTGAAACAAGTGAACATCCTGGTAGCCAAGAAACAACACCTTCTGATTTGCATTTCCTTCACAACCTAGGTATCTCTCATCCAAGATCAGCTCAGCAATCTACTCCTGGTCCATCCACTTCTGCTCAACCTACATCCACTATTCAAACAACTCCACTTTAGCCCACTTTCCCGTTTGTTAATCCACCCCTTGTGAATCCACCCCCACCACATATCATGGAAGCATGGTATGCTCTCTTAGTCCTTCCTGTACCATTAGTCAATATCCCACAGGACTATCAGTCCAACATTCCATTATATGATGCTAGAAATGCTACAACTGCATCACAACATGTGGATAAGATGAATGACTACTTTGACAGAAATAAAATTGATGATGATTTTGTCAAGCTTGGACTATTTGCTCAAATTCTGGTGGGAGAAGTAAGAAAATGGTTTAAATGTTTAACCCCCCATAGTATCAATGATCTCCAAGCCTTCCATCAGACATTCTTAAAAAAATGGGAAGGAAAGAAGAATCCTCTCCAAGTCCTTTCTAATTACAAGAACCTCCATAGAAACACTGGGGAAAGTGTGCAAGCTTATTGCACTAGATTTAACAATGTGTATAATGCCCTTTCCCCAGATCTAAAACCTCCGCAAGGCTTAGCTTTAAACAAGTTTCCTGAAGGGTTTGACCCTGAGATGGCCTATCAGCTGAGAGAGAGAGAGATCCTACAACTCTTGAAGAGATGAAAAAAGGAGCTCTTGCTGTGGAAGTCAACTTGATAGAGAAGAGAGCAAGAATGAAAAATGAGAAGAGAGTGTCCTTTAGAGAGGAAACACACCATCTAATTCCAACTCAAGGATGGAGAGAATGATGGAGGAGATGATGAAGAAAATGAGCATCCTTGAGAGAGCACAAGCCAGTCAAAGCCAAAATGCTCCTCAAAACAGAAACAAGAACCAGAATCAGAATTTTAAGTGAACCAACCTCGATCATACCTGGGGAAGATGACGATAGATCACTTCTCCCTTTCATGAAAACTATGTAAGTGAGGTTGAGAAACGGATGAGATAACGAGAGGAAGATGACATCAACTTGTCTTGGTCTTTGAGGTAGATAATGATGACTTTGAGATTCATTATGATAGAAAACAAGGTTTATACACACCTTATGATGACAAAAGAGATGACGATGAAAATTATTATCAAGACATGGAAAATGTCATCATAGAGTCTCAAAAAGAATATGACCTTAAAAGAAAAACCAATCAAAAAACTACCAACAACAAAACCTCTGATAAATCTTCACAAAATAGCACTGCAACCAAGCCCAAAGTTGTCAAACAAAAGGACAAAGAAGTGGCTGTAAATTCTGATAATGGTAAAGAGAAAGGCACTCAAAACAATGAAAAACAGAGTGCATACATTAGTAGTACTAACATCTCAGCTAGTACTCCTGTTAAAACCATTTTGTCAAATGTAAATAGGACAAATCAACAAGCTAATATTGTTGATAGAGTGACAACTAATAAGGCCAAGACCAGCACTTTAAAGAGTCAAATTCCTTTTAGCCTGGAGCAGGAAATTTCAAAGATCAAAATCTCTGTTTTGTTGACTGAGTTAGCTGCCCAGCACGTATTTAGGACCCAAATTTTGAAGGCTTTAAACATAGAGGACTTTAATGACACAGTCAATATTAACGATGATCAACTAGAGTTGATTTTTGGCCTTAAGATTGAAGGTAGATATCAAGAGGGACCTGTTCCTCCCTTTTACGTAAGTTTAAATGTTCAAGACAAAATTTTACATCATGATATGCATGACTCAGGGGCTTCTCATAATTTAATGCCTAAAGCTGTAATGGAGAGCCTTGGTCTAGAAATCACTAGACCATATAAAGACCTGTACTCCTTTGATTCCAGCAGAGTAAAATGTTTAGGATTAATCAAATACCTTTGTGTTAACTTAGCCCAGATTATAGCCAAATGCTTAGTAATGGATATTTTTGTGGCTGATGTGCCCCTAAAGTATGGAATTCTTTTATCAAGATCTTGGGGGGCTAAGTTACAAGGGACTATGCAAATGGACATGACCTATGCGACTATCCCTATTTTCAATCAGACTAAAAGACTTTACAGGGAGTCCCATATGAAATACACAGTTACAAGCCAAGACAGACCACAGAACTCTACCCTTTATTCTGTAGACACGGGCCTACATTCATTTATCCTTTTCAATGATGAAACTTTTAGTGAACAAGTGACCTTCTCTGATTTAATGACAGATAGAGAGGAGGAACAAGATAACGTAGGAATGTCAGAACTGTTTGCTGAACCTAAGAAGTCTAGCAAACCAAACAAAGGTCTTGAGCTACAAGTCATGAGTCCATTACTCTTAAACCTTGACAATCGAGCAAGCATCCCTCAAATAAATGAAAATCTTGGGGAATCAAAACAATTACAACTAAGTGCTGATATTCCACAATAATCAGGAAGCACGTTAGTTGAAGAGGATAGTAACCAAGATACAACCACACAGAAAGCATTTCCTGCAAATTAAACTTTCAATGTTCCAATAACATAGCGGAATATGAATCCTGTGCAAGCATCTATTGAAAAAGTTAGGGACCCCTCACCATTAGTCTTGCTATGGCTTTTGGAGGTAATCATAAACAACTTGAGCAATCTGATATATAATTTGAAGAAAAATAAACTAATATCAAATTACACACTCATACTTCAATCCCTCACCATTAGTCTCTCTATGGCTTTCAGAGGTAACTGATAATGACATGAGCAATTTAATATCTAACTTGCAGAAAAATAAACTAATATCAAACTACACACTCATACTTCAATCCCTCACCATTAATCTTGCTATGGCTTTCGGAGGTAACTGATAATGACATGAATAATTTAATATCTAATCTAACTAATAAAGAAAATGTACAAAACTGAAATAAATAAAACAGTGCTAGAATTAAAAGCTAAGAAAAATAAATCAGCAGAAGGACAAGACTAATTCCATGTCATTAGTCATTGTAAAACTATGTGCAAATGCCCGGGCTGCCTACTGTAATCTGGAACAAAAACACTGATCAGTTAACAACAGTATAAAGCATGAAGAATTATGGACAGAAATAAAACATTAATACCATAAGAGATGCAATATATACACGTGAATAACTATGGCATAATGAACGTAAGGAAATAAAGCATGAAACTATACAGCAATAAGAAAAAACTCGGCGTGTGCAGGGGCCCTCTGCACAATCCTCGGGGAACAACTATCAACCACGAATTATGCTTATGAACAGAGTCTTCTCATGTATTCAAAACGCAGTCATAACAAGGAAATAATGTCACGGCACAATGGGATTTATTTACAGCAAAATTACATTACAAAAGCTAGCTACTATGCGTATGAGAACGCATTATTTATAACAGAGGATGACATAACTACTTTCCTACAATCTCCGCTGATAAAAGATACGTGAACAACCACGTCCAGAAATCTAGCATTATGGCTGCCGTGAAGATTAAATCTATGGAGGGTGGCCGTTGGATTCGGCTTATGGAGCAGTTCACAGGTGTTGATATGTCCCCTGAGATTTAGGAACGACCACGCAAGTCTTCACGTGGTGAAAACGGAGTTCTGTCACCGTAGGACTCTTAGGTTGACCACCGCTTGACTACCTTTGACCACGGCCTTCTTTGGTGAATTTGACTGAGCCAATAGGACTCGGTCCATATCCATGTGATTTCCAACTTGCCCATGTGGCTTGATTTTCCTGAAGACACCTGCAATATAGAATTTAACAAAATGGCTGCGGAAAGTTGAAGCAGCTGTGGAAAGTGACAAGATTCCGTAGCTTAATCAGCAAAAATCTAATTCAAACAACAGACACAAAACATAGTTAAAAACCACTTTAAATTATCTTTTATGATTAATATGCAATGATTTTGATGACTTAGGAGGTCCAGGTAAATGGAAAAAGTCTAGAAAGGTGTATAGGAAAGATGCAAGTTTGGGACTCAACATACCCCCACTGTGAAGGTGTTGCATGTCCCCATGCAACCAAAATTTTTATCATCCTCCTTCAATTCATAGGCCCTGATACCTCTACCAGTACATCTAGTCCTCTTCTTCTCTTTCTTGGTGCTGCTAACATCTTGGGCTTCTTCATCAAGCATCTGAATTTGAGATTAATCAGTGCTCTACTTATCTTCTTGCATTTCTTCTTCAATTTCTTGTTCTTTTTGTGCCACAGTCCCAGATGTAGCATAGTGTTTTCATGAATGATCTTGTCCAATCTGCTTTGCTCCTTTAATGCTTCATTTTCATTTTTAATATGTCTATTTAAAACCTCCAACTCAAAGACTTCTTGTTTCAACGATTGGACTAGAGTTTCTTGTGCTGTGTGAGGCTGAGTGGATGAAGTGCTGGGACCCGTGGTTGTTCTTTCTAAGGATTATATGTAATCATACACCTCTTTCTGCTTTGAATCTATCTCGGGTGTCATTTTCCTTGGGCTGTCCCCAAAATGCTGTGAAGGAGAATTGACTTCAAAATCTGGCCGAAAAGGACTCATGTCAACATCCTGAGGACTAGTTTCAACGTTTGGCTAAGAATGAGGTGGACTACGGCCAGCTGGAGTTTGTTCAGGTGTTCCTCCTTCCAAATCAATAAAATGGGGTCCTTTTGTTTGTGCTTTCCTCCACTTTCCTTTAAGCCTAGTGCTTCTTCTTACATGCTGTGGACTACTGTCTTTTTCCTTCTGTTTTTCTTTTCCTTTCTTTTTGGCCATAGCTGACTATTTTTGAAGATGAACTAGTCTCTCAGAAAATACTTGATGGTCTTCTTCTGAAGAAGGGGTTTGATGCACAGCCTCAATGCTTCTTTTCTCTTTTGATTTTGTTGGCTTTTTACCCTCAGTCTTTTCCTTCCTCCTTTTAGACAGTCTTTCTTCTCTACTAGTTCTTTCAACTGTGTTAGTAGGAGTGTTTTGAGTTTTATCACCTATTCTCTTTCTTCTACTTCTTTTTGATGTACTGCCTTCAGGGGTTTCTTGGGGTTCTTCAAAGAAATTTCTAATTAAAAACTGCTCCCAGGTGTCCTTTTTCTCTTTTAATTGTTTTTATATCAAGATTTTCACGAGACCATGGTGATACAAATGTGGTTCTACGTCCCCCAGATGCTTTTGGATGGTTACATACATCTTTTTCAAACTGTTTAATAAAAAGTATGGCAGATTGAGGTTCTGGTTGTCTAGGAAATTCATCAACAGTCGGGTATGATACATGTACATTGATCCAAAACGTCCCTCATAGGTGATAAACTTTTGAATAATAAACAGTAAACTGGCCCACTCTTCTTTTAAAGCATGGACAGGAATTCCCTTTTTGAAAATGGTGACATCCATACCTGGGTTACGTAGGATCACTCTCCAGGCTTCTTCGCCAATGCTCTTATTCTTGAACCAGCGTTCACCTTCTTGAGGGAGTTCTGTAGCAGCTGCTATGGATGCCTCAGTCACTGTAAATTTGAGGTCCCCAATCTCCACCTCCAGACCGTTGAAAGACCTCGCAAAAGCTTTTGTTACATCCTTATTGTAGCCTTTAAACTTTTGAATAAACCGAAGCCATTTTGCCTTTTTCAATATGTCTTTGACTTGCGGGTATCCTTCCATAAATTTGGGTCCCTGTGGTTCTGCCCTCAACAACCGACCCATCCTTCCTTCTATTCTTTAAAAATCATCTGCGTGAGGAGGGTTTAGCAGAGGTAAGACGGCTGAATTAGCGGAAATGAACAGGGTTTATGAAGGAGACCAGTGACTGTAAGCGGATATCAGAGAATGAAGCGGAACAGAGAACAAAATGGGGTGAAGGCTTATGTGAGCACAGTGGAAATGCAGCCGTGAGGTCAATAGAACAGTAGGGGGAGTAAAGTGCATCCGGCAGTATTTAAAATTGGGTGGCTGCAGAGTAGACGCAAGCACGTTTATGAAACGACTACGGATTTTGTGCGGCTGAGAGAAGCCGTAGTCAAATCAACCACGTTCCATAATTACAGGTGGAGTATCAAAGTATAGCCGAACACGAGTGAAGACCAGAGGCTTGATTATGAGGCCGTTTAAAAATGAATGCAAGGATTGTGGGGGAATCATATAGAGATCGTGGAACGGTTATGGAGTTATCAACGCAATCATTGCATATAATGGAGCTATGGTTTATAACTATGTAAAAATGTGCTTGAATGCCATTTGAAATAAATTTCTACTCATACCTCGGAATTCTTGCCATTTTTCATTAGTCTTCAATCAATTGCTCCTCGTTGATGCTTTTGAATGCCTCATGTCTTCATAATATGTCCTCATACCTGCATTTTATTTCATGATTGTTGAACTAACATCTGACTGTAAATTTTTGAAAAACAAAGTGGTGGTTGCAGAAACTGCTTCTGGCTGCGGAAACTGGTGTCAGCTACGGAAACTGACACAACAATTATTTGGGTGAATGGAGATGGATAGATGATAACTGACTGAATGAAAATGGTCATGAAAGAAAATTTTTATTGGTGAAATGAAATGAAATAGATGAAATGGAGTGAAATGAAATGAAGTGGAGTGGAATGAAGTGGAATGAAATGGAGTGGGTTGTCATAAAACTTGTGAAATGAGAGAGAGAGAGAGAATTATTTTTGGAAAATATAGGGTGTCAGGTGTTCCTGATTTTCACCCTACATTTTCTGTATAAGACTGCCAATCAGTGATTGGTTTCAGGCTCATACAATTTTATTTTATTTTGAAACTTAAAAGAACAAAGGCTAGGCTGGTGGAGAAGAAGGATTCTTCTTCACCAGCCTTATTGCAGAATTATCTTGAAACATTTTGACAAATTCCTCTTTTGAGAGTGGCTTATGATAAATCTTTAATCTGTGGCCATTCACAATAAGAGGAGTTTGAGATTCATCAATGGTCTTGATTCTTACCGCTCCATTGCTAAAGATCTTGTCAATCTCATATGGCCCAAGCCAATGAGTCTGAAATTTTCCTTTAAAATATTTAAACTTGGAATCAAATAGCAATGCCCAATATCCTTCTTGAAACTTCTTCTCTTTGATGTATTTGTCATGCCATTTAGCTCTTTGATATTGAAATAGACCAGTTATTAGAATTGCATCTTATCTGATCTCATCTAGCTCATTCAACTGCTCCATTCTATGCTTTTGGGCTTCTGATAGATCCATCCCCAACTGAACTGCCATCTTGAAGGTTTTGACTTGCAACTCAATGGGGAGAAGGACTTCTTTCCCATAAACAAGTTCATAGGGATAATGTCTTGTTGTATTTCTCCATGTAGTTCTGTAGGCCCACAAGGCTTCAGGAAGCCTTTCTGCCCAATCTCTTCTATGTAGATGAACAATTTTGGTGATGATACTTTTGAGAACTTTGTTTGTAGACTCCACTTGACCATTTGCTTGCGGATGGTAAGGAGTAGATCTTTTGTGCTTGATTTTGTATTCTTCCATCAGCTTCTCCACCAGGTTGGATGTGAATTGGCTTCCCTGATCTGTCACAATTTCTCTTGGAACACCAAAGCGAGTAAAAATATCCTCATAAAGAAAATTAACAACTGAATTTTCAGTAGCAGACACTAATGCTTTGGCTTCCACCCATTTAGTAACATAATTAGTACAAACCAATATATACTTCTTTTCTTAGATGGTGGATTAATAGGTCCAATGAAATCTAAAGCCCATTTTTCAAAGGGTTCGATGAGTACCTGTGGTTGCAATGGCATTTCATTTGAAAGGGTAGGTTTCCCTACTCTTTGGCAGCTGTCACACCTTTTGACATATTGTTTTGCATCTTTGAAGAGGGAAGGCCAAAAATATCCTAAAGAGAGGATTTTATAGGCTGTCCTTTTGTCAGCAAAGTGTCCGCCGCATGGTTCATCATGACATGCCTTGAGGATATCAGGTATTTCATCCTCCATGACACATCTTCTGATCACAAGATCTGGCCCTATTTTAAACAATTCGTTAGAAATCCATGAATATTTTGAACTTTCCTGAATAATATTTCTTCTTTCACTTAGAAATAAATGTGGAGGCAGTTTCCCTGTAAACAAATAGTTAGCAATATCTGCATACCAAGGGGTCTTAGTAGTTACTGCAAACAAGTATTCATCAGGAAACTTATCCTCTATAGGAGAATCTTCTTTAGTATTCTGAATCCTAGACAAGAAATCAGCTACTGTATTTTGTTTCCCTGGTCTATCCAACATAGTAATATTGAATTCATTCAAAAGTAGGAGCCATCTTGTCACTCTGCCATTAGTAACAGGTTTGTTCATTAGATATCTAATCGCAGAATTATCAATATGAATAAAAGTTTCATAGCCTGTTATATAATGTCTAAACTTATTGATTGCATGAACAATAGCTAAAAACTCTTTTTCAATTATAGTATAGTTCAACTCAGTGGGAGTCAAATTTCTACTGGTATAGTAAATGGCATAAGGAACTAAATCCTTTTGACCCAACACAGCTCCTAGAGCTGTATTTGAAGCATCTATAGAAATATGGAAAGGGAGTTTCCAATTTGGTCCTCTCAAGATAGGTGCTTCAGATATTCTTGTTTTCAAAGTTTCAAAGGTTGATTGACAATCAGGATCCCATTTGAATTCACAGTCTTTTGTAAGCAGTTTGAAGAGTGGAGATGCTATTTTAGTGAAGTTTTCTATAAATCTTCTATAGTATCCAATAAATCCTAGAAAACTTCTAACATCTCTTTGACAATTTGGAATAGGCAACTTGGAGATGACTTCAAATTTTGATCTATCAACCTTAATCCCATCTCCTGAAATATGATGCCCCAAAACAATACCTTCAGTAAACATCATAAAGCATTTTTCATGGCTTAATGAAAGGTTTGTTTATTTACATATTATAAGGACTTTTTCCAAATTTTCTAATGCCTCTTCAAATGAATTACCATAAACTGTAAAATCATCCATATAAACCTCTACACAATCATGGATTAGATTAGAAAAAATTCCTAGTACTGCTCTTTGGAATGTTGCGGGTGCATTACATAACCCAAAAGGAAGCACTCGATAGGAAAAAGTCCCCCATGGATAGGTAAATGTGGTCTTATCTTGATCTTCAGGTGCTACTTGAATTTGATTATAGCCACTAAAACCATCCAAAAATGAAAAGTACTTTTTGCCTACTAATGTATCTAATACCTGATCGATAAAGGGAAAAGGAAAGTGATCCTTCAAAGTTGCTTTGTTCAATTCCCTGTAATCAATGCATACTGTTGGCGAAAAGTCAGGTCTCGCAGGCAAGACCCAGGTTCAAAGGGTTGTGGCCAACAAGGGGTCCGGTGTAGTCTAGGAACACGCCGGCATTTTCACCCTGCTCTTGGAGAGCAGTGCGTCTCACCCGAGGCGTGCCGCGACCACATGTGTAAGGGGATGAGATCACGGGTAAGGAATAAACTCGCAACCAAAGAAAGAAAGGGCATCCATTACATATACCAGATTACACATGCAAGATCACTAACTAAGTATTCATACAGTCACAACTTAAAATTTTTAAATCAGTGTAAACACATCACAACGCATGAACAACATATTGAGACAACAATCCTCCCTTATATTATTCTTCTGGCCGAATACATGATTACATAGCTTTCTTCTCTGATAACTCACAAGTCAGATACAGATGGGTTTGAGAACAGAAAGGAAGAACATAGAGAGTAAGAACCCATAGGAAGAACAAGCATAATCCTCCCGCAGCTGCTTTGCATACCCTTCCTCAGGTCTTGATCCTCGCGACGCATCTATTCAAACTTCAACAACAACAACCAATAACCAACCAGCCCCCTTCTTCAGCCGGGTGATCGCCTTTTATTCACCCGCTCATCGCGACTGGCAGCTTCTCTGTGTCTTCACTCTGGCTTTTCCCAGCGTCTCTTCTGATGTCTGCGTGTTCTACCATCTGTTTTCTGCTGTGTTTCTTTCATCTGCACTTATCTCTGTTCGATCTCCAGTTATCAAGTGCTTCCGCGTGACCTTGGTAGCTCCGCAACTCCTGGTCGCTGCGGCGCGGTCGCGGTTGCTATGTGCATTTATTCCGCGACTCAAAAAGAGTCAAAGTTCAAAATGTCTTGGCCAAAAGTTCAAAACTTAAACAAAAACAAGGGCCCCAACACATACCCTCCATTTACCATTATTTTTAGGTACTATAACCAAAGGAGAAACCCATCGGCTCTCTGAAATTGGATAAATGAAGTTTACATTAAGTAGTTTTTGGAGCTCTTCTTTCACTATCTCCCTAAGGTTTGGATTCATCCTTCTCTGAGGTTGTTTGATTGGTCTACGGTTTTCCTCAATATATATATGATGGATGCAAGTCTTAGGATCAATACCTTTCATATCAGTATACTCCCATGCAAATGCAGTAGAATGTTTTTGAAAGATTTTGGTTAGTTCT